>CM050422.1:34474315-34930053 GCA_027564155.1 Gymnocypris eckloni scoliostomus
ATACACTTCTTGAAGTGCCTAGAAAAGATGAACACATTCTCCATCTGCTCTCAATTCCAGAGAAAAGCATGCATGTTCTAGGAGTGTAGCTGGTTGAACTACCAGACACAAAATGCTGAGACTTGTATACCAAAACAATTCAACACAGTAACAAGTACTGGTTGTGATAATGATTATGAGGGCTCTTAAAATAACCTTTTGCAGTATTTTTAAATTACCATGTTTCAGCTTCAGAGCAAACTCTAGGTACTCATCCTCTTTTGTATCTTTGCCATCAATCTTTAGCTCCAGTGTGAAGTCCCTCACAGCCCAGATGAAACTAGGGAAGAACTTCACAAACTTGCTTGAATCATCCCCATCCATGTCTGAAGATTTGACCTTGATGCACTCTGATAGTTCAGTGACATATCTGACAGTTTGTTCAGGCATGAACACAAAGCGGCAACAACTCTTGATACATAGCCTAGCAAAACAAAAGTGTCATACCAAGAGGTAATAAGAAAATTCACAACACCAGTGCTAAACAGATTTTAATATGACTAAACCTAGCTATGAAGAAAGCAATCCGGTATAGACTTAAACTTTGACAGAAGAAATAATGTAATTAATTACCACTTTAAATATTATGTAACATTGTGACTGAATTTGCATTTCTATTTAAATAATTCAAATTTAGGATATCAACACAGCAATTCTGGAATATAATAATGAGGTTCATTATCTAGATAAAGTTTAATGTAATTATTTTAAAGGGTGCCTGTGGAATGTATTAATTAGTTTGCCGAATTAACACACACGGCAAATGTGTGAAGTGTTTGGAGTGTGACGAAGAAACATGAATGATCAGTTTGCAGCATGCTATTTAATTTTGCTTGGAAAAATATTTAAATGAGTAAAATGAGACCAATCAAAGCATGTTTCTTTGAATTCAATGAAATAGTTTAGTAATTTTTTAACTTGAAACAAAAATAGTAATGTTTAAAAGTTTCACTTTAATTTCTTCAAGTTTAATAAAATGTAAATGGTAAACAAATTAACATCAGAAGTTAATAATAAGGGCATAACAAATGCATTTTAATTCCCTTGTAAATATTTAAAAAGAGTATTTAAATGTATTATTAAATATTAATATTTATGTAGTCTGGTGATATTTAATAAAGAGTGTGTCTGAACATTCCTTACAGGTATCTATAAGTGATCAGGATACTGCAGCTCCATTACAGTCTTGTTGTCAATCGTCCCTCGACTGTTGTAGACCAGAGTGCTGCTGAGTAACACAGCCAGACAGAAGATGTTGGTGTCATGCTTCGGGTTTCCCTGCGAAAGATAAAGTTTCTTATTTCACCATCAGCATCACCCAATACGTTTTTATTTTTATACATTTATTTAGGAGTTCTTCATCTTCATTAGTTGAATAATCTCTCCCCCGGTTTCACAGACAAGGCTTAAATCTAATCCCAGACTAAAATCTAAGTCTGAGCTGTTTCAACTGAAAGAAACGTGCTCTGACTGATCTTAAAATATATCAATGCCTTTATTTTGTCTCAAAATGCACACCAGTAATGTTTTTTCTAAGGCACGTTTATAAAAAAAAATACTTAAATGTCCTAATTGAACTATGGCCTAATCCTGGCTTAGTCTAAGCCATGTCTGTGAAACCAGGGCCCTGTACCATGAAGCCAGTTTAGCTGGCTAGCCAGGTAAGTTTCAGTTTAGTTTGCGCCAACTCTGGGTTTTAGGTACCATGAAAGTGGCTTGGCTTTTAGCAGTGTTCATCGCCATAGTAACTTACGCTCCACAGCTAACCTGTGTGATGGAATTTTTCCTTATGGGTATTAATCTTTAGTGAAACTTAGATTCAAGATGTATGCATTATATGTTTTCTCACTTGCAGTTAGAAAAGCATTCCTTGTGTGATGATTTACTATGATTGGGAAGTGAGAGAGGTAAGGAAACGCAGATGGTCAGGGGGTCAAGGGGGCATTTGCCTCCCTTTTCTGTATAACCATTAATCGGTAAACAAACTGGTATCCCTCCCTGTAGGGGAGGGAAGAAATAGGGCCTTGAAGGAAAGGACTATAAAACAGATTGGCACTGCTTTTCCTTATCTCTCCTGACTGACTCACAGCTATGTGTGTTAGTGACGAGGATCTCTCTTGCAAGGGAATAAATACTTTATTACTATAATTTGGACTCAGAGTTGTCTCTTACTCAGTGATGATGTTTGTATGAAAGAAATTGCCACAACACCTGCTCCATGTTTATGTTCTGGTTTGGAGATCTCAAACCAAAATTTGACCAATCAGCTTCAAGCAAAGTGACACAATAAAGCCACTGCTCCAGTTTTTCTTACTCCAAATTAAAGGACGCTACATAGTAAAACATTTTTAAAGATAAAGTCATCTGATTTTTAGAGATAATAATTTTATATAATTATTATATCCTTAACCAATTACACAACCCAGCTTAGTTTAATAGTAATTATTAAGCTTTTATTTAAAATCAAAATAAACATATAGATAATTTATATAATATACAATATAAATAAGTTTTAGAATCAATGGCTTTAAACATGACTACATATGAGCTTAGATTTTTTAAGTGTTTTTATACCTATAAATATTCTCAACTCTATAAACTGTCTTTACAATGTTTACTTATCTTTAAGTTTTCCTCTTTCGTGGATAGATCGTTTCATGATCGTGCTGTGTAAATGTGTTTAAATTCGGTCAGACTGACTCTCTCACGAGAAGTGAATCATAGTTTTAAGGCATGTGATTGGCTGCTCATTACTGATGTCACACTTTCATGTGCACGCGCTCCATTAACTCAGAATCAAGCCTGAGTTGATAGAGAAAGTTGATAATCAGCTTCATGGTACCAACAAAGCCGGATTGGACTGGTTTGGTTTTGTCAACTCAAAACTTGTTCAGTCACCATCATGGTACAGTCCCCAGGCCTTAATTGTTTGTGCATTTGCCTTCATGAAACACTTGCACTCTGTGGTTTGGCCTTCTGTGCAAACTAAACACAGACAGGAGAGTTCTGCTGTCACTGAAATCAAGGATTTAAAGTTTGTTGCTCAGTTTCAGGTGCTCTAATATACAGTAGAAGCAGCTTGTTTTTGTCTTTCAGCTTTGAAACACTGCACAGACAAACAGTCATTACACTGCAGTGTTTTATATGAATATGGTTGTCTTGTACTCATGAAACTGCTTGTGATGTTAGTTGTATTTTTTTGTCACATCACCTTATCCACATCTCCGACTCCTTCTGTGTCCAGCAGCACTAGAGTGGTTCCTACTTTAGTGGGATGGGGCACACACCACATCCAGATGCCCTTCGTCTTGGACTCAATTGTGCTGCCCAGCGCAAACCCTGATAATGACAGTGACTTTTGAGCATGTAATGTCATTCATTTGAACTGCGTGATGTTTGCTATGAGCGCTGACCTGTTTGTTTCCCAGCGAGGCGGTTCATCAGGTAGGACTTCCCGGTGCGGTAGAGCCCCACCACGGCCACCACCACCACCGGCTGCTGGATCTGCCTGCAGGGTCTGCAGCGCTGACTGCTGCACACACAGCTTCTCATCTGAGTCCGTGTCAATGAAGCACACTGGTTTATCCATGACCACTGGAGACACATCTGCCCAACAGAACAGATACACACATTTGAAAGCCTTTAGGAACTGCAGTGTACTAGAAATAAAGAACTTGAGGTGGATTGAGAAATACAAGGCAGTTTTCCTAATTAAAATCACAAAAAAAATCCACATTTTGAGCGAATCCCTCTATTTTTATTTGGTGCGCAACTAATTTTGGTGGTACAGAGGGTTAGGGAAACCTCAATGTCTCATCTCAGGATGGTATGGAAGCTTGTTTATGCCACTAAATAAAAAATAAAAAGTTAATTGTGACTTTATATTTCAAAATTTATTTTCTCACAATTGCAAGTTTACATCTAGCAATTCTGAAGATTTTCTTAGATTTAAACTCGATTTAATATAAATTCTCCTTCGATATAATACATTTTGACTTGATAACTCACAATTGCCACTTTATATCAAACTGATCTTTAGAGCACATTATCTGTGGAGGGAGCTGAAGGTTTGAGTTGCCAAACGACAGCCTTGAAACCTTAATGACTTTGAGAGGATCTGCAAAGAGAAGTGGGACAAAATCCCTCCTGAGATGTGTGCAAACCTGGTGGCTAACTACAAGACACATCTGACCTCTGTGATTGCCAACAAGGATTTTGCCACCAAATACTGTCATGTTTTGCGAAGGGGTGAAATACTTACTTCACTCATTAAAATCAAAATCAATTTAACGAGACTGACTCCAGCTCCTTTTTCGTCAGCTCCTTATTCGCTAAATTATCGTTCCACCTTAAAAATGTTGCGTGGTTGTTAACCCCTCCATCCCTACTTCTTAGTGCAATTGGCTACAACAACAAAAGTTCTGTAAAATGTATTGTATGTTTATGCATGGAAAGAGCTAAGATTGTTTGCGGAGATGTAATGTTTTGTCATTTTATATCTTTATTAGAAGTTATCCATTACTGGAAAGTATATGTACATTAATTCATTGTCTCACGTAATCTTGTATTATTGGCGTGTCATAACCATTATTTTTCTGAAGCAACTGTATGTGTCGACAAAGCATACTAAAGGTGTCATAACTTCATTATTTTTCAAGTTCCCAAAAAAACGAGCACGTAGAGGGCTAGATAATTTCATTCTCTGACGAAATACTGCATCGCAACATTTTCTGATGTGTTATTATGGAAATATGTCCCACAGAACATGCCTTCTGAAGCAACTGTGCGTTTCGACAAAGCAGGTGTCATAATATATTTAAAGCCTCTTTTGCTCACCAAGCCTTCATTTATTTGATCCAAAGTACCTCAAAAACAGTAACATTAGGAAATACTTTTTGTATATTAATATAATATTATAAATATATATAATATTTATTCTTGTGATTTCAAAGCTGAATTGTCAGCATCATAACTCCAGTCACATGATCCTTCAGAAATCATTCTAATATTAGAGTTTTTGGTTCCTTGCCGCTGTCGCCTCTGGCTTGCTTAGTTGGGGAATCTTCATTTCCAGCAAAATCATCGACTTGATTGCACAGATATTATTTAAACTGAACTGAGCTGGACAATGCCATCACTAAATTCAATAATGAAATGCATTCATCTGAAAATTGAGTGTTAAAACCTGACATTTTACATTATTGACACAATTTTCCTATTTGATATTGTGCAGTGCTTTGTTACAATTTGTATTGTTAAAAGCGCTATATAAATAAAGGTGACTTGACTTGACTTAATATTGTTATTTGCTGCTCAAAAACGTTTATTATCATTATTATGTTGAAAACAACTGAGTAAAATGGTTTTCAGGTTTCTTTGATGAATAGAAAGTTCAGACGAACAGCATTTATCTGAAATAGAAATATTTTGTAATATAAACTTCTTCATTCATTATAAAGTCTTTATCATCACTTTTGATCAATTTTTTATTTTTATTTGTTTGTTTATTTGTTTATTTTAAAAGGGACAATGCACATCAATTAACATTTTTTAGTTTACACTCAAAATGTAAATGCGCCAGAGTTAGCTAGAAAGCTAATTTTCATCTGTAGTCCCTTGGCAGGTCAATACAGCATCATAGTACAAAAAGAATACATGAAAAAACAGAAAACAAATTAAGAAAATAAATCGATAATAATAAGTACAGTACAAAGAAGGGCAGTACCTAAGATAAGGTAAACCAACTATTAATGATTGCAGGTTTGAGTGTTTTTAATCCATTTCTTAAGTGTACATTTAAATGATAAATAGCTGGTGCTCTCTCTGAGTTCAGCAGGGAGACAGTTCCATTAATTTGAAGCCCGTACTGAGAAGACTGTTTGGCCAAACTTACTACGTCTATACGGTACAACACAGTCTCCCCTGGTAACTGCCCTAGTTGCCCTACCACTACTGCTCTTCTGTTGTATAAATTCACCCAGTGGTGGTGGTGCAAGCCCATGTAAAATTTTGAAAATGAGACAGGCATCTAGATAGTGTAAGAAACTGTCAAAATTGAATAAATTATATTTAATAATAATATTGCAATGGTGATAGCTGATAGGTTTTTGATCTAATATTTTTAACGTTTGCTTATAAAGGGTTTCTATCGGTTTAAGAGTTGTCACATTTGCTTGGGACCAACTTGTAAAACAATATGATATGTTGGAAAAAATCATGGCATCCATAAAAAGTTTTGCTACCTCTGTGGTTAAATATGGTCTTATGTGTCGGAAGGTAGCCAGATTATATCTGATGGTATTAGCCACCTTTTTAACATGCTTTTTAAAAGTTAAATTCAAATCTAAAATAATACCAAGGTATTTAAAATCTGACACAACCATGAGTTTTTCTCCTTCAATAAAACATCAGCCTGCTGTACAATTGAGGACCTCTTAGAAAAGAACATACAGACTGTTTTGTTAATGTTAAGATGCAGATCTGACATTTTAGCCATTCAGAAACATGCACCAGTGCTTGGTTAATTTAGTTGCAGCCTGTTGTTTGTTGTTGGTATGCAAATAAAGAACTGTATCATCTGCATACATTTGTATATTAACAGATTGACAGACTGAAGGCAAGTCATTAATATACAGGCTAAACAAGATAGGGCCCAACACTGACCCTGGGGTACACCAATATTACAGTCGAGGCATGAAGAATAAGAATTACCAATATGTACGCTCTGTTTCCTGTTAGTTAAATATGACTCCATCCATTTCATGGCCTCTTCTGAGAAATTAAAAAAAGATAATTTTGATAATAGTGTCTGGTGATTCACAGTGTCAAAAGCCTTTTTAAGGTCCAGAAATACTGCACCTACTATACCACCTTTATCTAATTTTGACTTGATGTTTTCAAGGAGAAAACAGTTTGCTGTCTCTGTAGAATGGTTTGTGCGAAATCCAAATTGCATTGGGTGCAAAGGGGTGTGGCCCAAGTTTAGATGGTTTTTCAGCTGTTCTGCTACCCATTTTTCTGTCACCTTGGATATCACTGATAAAATACTAATGGGTCTATAATTTGACACCATTGTTTTATCACCAGATTTGTAAATCGGAGATACTAATGCTGCTTTCCAGGAGCTTGGAAAAGTACTTTGCCTAACTGACAGGTTGATCAGATGTGCAATAGGGCGAGCAAGACCGTCCCTGTGTAATTTTAAAAATGAGGTATCCAAACCATGTGAATCCCTTGCTTTTGAATTCTTTAGCGAGTTTATAATTTTTCTAACCTCTGATTCAGATATTTCACTTATTTTAAAAATAGGTTTAGCTTTATCAATAGGGATAGATGGTATAATTTCAGTTGGGATACCTTGAGCCAGCTCCCTAACTGAATTTATAAAGAAATCATTAAATGTACTTGCTATCATATCATTATCTTTGGTCAGAATTCCATTCACTTTGAGTTCAGGTAAAGTTATCCTTTGTTCTTTATACCTACCAGTTAATTTATTAAGATTTCTCCAAATAAGTTTCCCATTGCCTTGAGCTTCATTAATAATTCTGATAAAAAACTCTGCCTTAGACTTTCTTAAATTCCTTAAAACCTTATTTCGAAGAGTTGTAAAGGTGAGCCGGTCGCTACTATGTCCTGATTTTAGAGACCTCTTTAAAGCAGCGTCTCTTTCTTTCATTTGTTGCCAGAGGGTGTCATTTAACCATGGTAAGGTGGTCTTTTGTCCATGTTTACATTTCACCTTTCTTGTGAAGGCTGCTCTTATCTCTGTAATAGTAGAAAAAAAAGTGCTGCAGCTAATTTCAGTATCACTGCTGGTTAGAAGTTCAGACCAGTCAATTTGGTTTATAGCTTTTTCCAAGTTGATTGTTTCATTTTTAGGAATTTTCTCATGGAATTGATTTCTTGAGGTCGATTTTACTAATTTTTTTCTAGTTAATTTCCTTACCAGCAGTGTGATATTATGATCGGACAGACCAGTCAGCAGATTATGTGATGTAGTTACTCTTTGAGGTCTATTTGTAAATATCAAATCAATTTGTGTCTGGGAGGAGCTAGTTATTCTTGTTGGCCCTTGTATCAATTGGGAAAGATTAAATTTATTTGTTATCTCTTTAAGTTTTTTTCTCTCAGTTTTCTTGTCCCAGTTTATATTAAAGTCACCCATTAGTATTAACTCCTTTTTACCATCACATTGCTTAAGAATATTATGGAGATGCTCATAAAATATGTTATTGGTTGATGGTGGTCGATATAGGCAAATTACAATGAAAGACATTTGAGGAGATAGTGACATATTCAACCCAATATATTCCATGTCTATTTCCTGTGACCATTCAATGGGGTTACATGTTATTGTGTTTTTAACATATACTAGCAATCCCCCACCCTTACCCTTATTTCTATCCCTCCTAAACACATTATACCCAGAAATGTCAAAGGCAGCCTCGGGCGAATGCTTGTTAAGCCATGTTTCAGACAGACCAAGGAAGTCCAAGTTAGAGTGAGACAATAAATGTTCTAGCTGATTGCTTTTAGAGACAATGCTTCGTATATTTAAATGTCCGCCAAGCAATCCCTTGGGTTTGGATTGTGGATCCCAGATTAGTTTTGCATGATTAAGAGTTTTAAAAAAGTTAATTCTTCGATTTTTCCGAATCGCCGGGTTTAGTCCCCAGTGTTGCCGGTTGAGAAAGGGCTGTTTAACTGGATTTGCGGTTTGGTTGGATCTATTTTCTTGTGAGGGCGGAGCAGTCAAAGTTCGAAACTCACCGCTACCTGATGTTCGTGGACAGGAGCGCTCTCCACACAGCATCCGAGGCAAGTCCCCGACAACCACAGCCGCAACATCCAAAGCAGGCACAGCACACCGCGCATCGGCACCAGAGAAAAGCGCCACGTCGGGAGCACCGCTCCCCAGCCAGGACGAAGCAGCCAGGCCACTCCATTCGCCGCCACTGTCCCCCCGCCGCAACAGGCAACCCCCGTATACACCCCCACTCGCTAACGGAGGCATCGCCAAGGCAGGGGGGAAATCCAGAGCACCCAAAGAAGGCAACAAGTCGCCAGCGGAGGCCAGGCGAGGCCCCGGGTTCAGCTGGACATCACCAGCCAGCAGGAGGATTGCCATCAGGTAGATGATCTTTCTGTGCGGTTGTTTCAAGTTCTCAGCTCCTCGGGTATTTGTCCAGGTTGGTGGTTGGGTAGCACGGCCATTGTTTAGAATTTTGGCATAGACTACATATTGGCTCCATGGATTGAGATTGAAGCCATGACGAGTGTCGCGTTCACAGCCAGATTGTTGTTGTTGTTGTTGTTGGCCTGAATGGCAACTTCGCACGGATAGCAGCAGTAGTGCAAACACATAGTTCAAAACAAATAATCTTTGAACTATGTCGGCTAGTTTACGGTTTTTGTGTGTATATTTAGAACACAATCTGTTTTTTTTTTGTAGAAAGGCAAATGTGTCAATGTTGTTTGCATGCGCTCCAGCATGACCTGCCAGACTGCCATTGCGCACCATTGTTCAGCTGACGTCCACCAATTTAAAGCATACTTGCTAAATAATAGTCTTAATTTCTATAATTTCTTTCCAATATATATATATATATATATATATATATATATATATATATATATACATATACTTTGTCAAAGCTTTTGAATGGTAGTGTATAAATGCTGATCTTTGGATATTTCTATTCATCAAAGAATCCTGAAAAAAAATCTACTCAACTGTTTTAAATATTGATGATAATTATAATAATAATATTTTTTTTATTGAGCAGGAAATCAGAATATTAGAATGATTAGTGAAGGATCATGTGACACTGAAGAGTAATGATGCTGAAAATGTAGCTTTGATCACTGGAATAAATTACAACTTTAAATATATTAAAATAGAAATCAGTTATTTTAAATATTACAAATATTTAAAAATTGTACTGCTTTTGCTGCACTTTGGATCAAATAAATGCTGGCTTGGTGAGCAGAAGAGGCTTCTTTAAAAACATAAAAAATGTGTATGTAATCCGTAACCGTATACCTAATCAGTAATTTGTTTACTGTTGAAGATGACAGAACCACGTTGCAGGTAAGTGAGCTTTAATTAAAACATTTCAACATGTTTTTCGAATTTAAATTAACAACTTAAATCTAAGTTTTGGATCGTTTAAACTTGACTAGGTTAAAATGTTTCAAATCAGTATTACATAAGCCTATTCGGGTTTTTAGCGACCCGGACCTTTATATCCAACACGGATGGATCTCTACCTGCTGCAATAGCAAAGAAAACTCTCTCGATATTTTAAGAACAATTACAGAAGAATAAAATAAAACATATTTCGTTACTTTTTTAAACATAAAAGGGTTCAATTTGAGCAGATGATGTTACCAAGGCTGTCATCCTCAGAGAGCACCTCGACAATACATTAAGCATCAAGCTCATATTCGACGAGACTCCATATTCGCGACTGTTACGTCCCTATATGTGATGCTGAGTTGTTGTTTGAGTATTTTTCAGTTTGTTCCTTTTCCGGGTTTTCCTTTCCTTTCCTTTCTCTCTCTTCTACTTTCACTATCGCAGGTGGCGTGCAGATTGGCCGTCTCACTTGTCAATCATTCGGGACGAGTTGATTGGGTGTGATGACATGAGGGGCGGAGTGTTCTTCAATCGCGTTTGCAGATTGATGTCCAGCCGTGCTATAAAAGGGAAACGCCAGTGTATTAGAGAACCCTGGTCTTTGTGAACTTCTGCTGTGCTCTATTTTGTGTTCTTTTGATTGGTTTAGTTTATAATGTGCTTTGACGGCCATGTTAAACACCTTACCTATTTTGCTATCCTGAATCAGTTCAATTTGTGATGATGATATTCGTTTGTTTTATGCCTGCCTTTATGAGTGAAACATCACATCATCATTGCGTATCAAACAGTGCCCCCTTGAGGAATAAAGATACATTGCACATATTGAGTCATCAGATATGTAAATATAGTTGTGCAGAAAAAAATACTTACACATTTAGCCTACATACCTCAGGTCTCTAACGACCCTATACAGTTTTACAAAAAAAAAATACAGAAAAAAGGCATTCTTTTATGTTTTAATATTTTTTTCTTGTTAAATTGTTTATAATGAATATATTGAGGAATGCTAATAAAGTTAATGCCTAACTTTTAAAAAAATAAGGAGGGAAAGGGTAGAGAATGATGTCTCATGTTGCTAAAGACCAGAGGTATGCATTTAAGGTTTAAATAAGGTATAATAATCACTAATGCCTAAAACTTACATACCTTTCATGAAGCTTTCTTTAATTTGATAAAATTGACCCTTTGTTTTCTGAAAACAACAATGTCTAAAGGCTACTACACACAAAATAAGCGATAAGTGAATCAATTTAATTTCAGGCTACTATTGAAAAATGCTATTTTGCTGTTCACAGTTATCTTTATTATTTTATTCTAAATTGTAATTTAATATGTTATACGCATTTGCTGTCTTTGTTCAGCTCCACTTTGTATGTTGTTGATTTTTGTTAATATATCTGTAATACAGCAATCATAATAGTGAATGTGTATGTATATATATATATATATATATATATATATATATGGTTTAAATGTACTATCTTCTAATATTGCTATTATTGTTACAGGTTCAAAGTATTTGGGAACGTAAGTACAAGTCTTAATAGCATTACACACACATACACACGCACACATGTATGTATGTTTGTATTCAGATGTATGTTCTACGAACATTAATGTTTTATGTTTTATTTTTTTACAGGCAGTTCGATGTTTAACTTTAATGACTATAACTAGGCAAATTTTTAATTTACAGTCTAAAGGGAAATGTATAAAGGAGTCCTATTACAGACATGCGTCTGCAGACAGCCCAATTGCCCAGAAAAGCCCATGGCACAGTGCAGTCAATGTAAAGACTGGTTTCACCCAACATGTGTTGGGTGTAAGGACATTGAGGATATTGCTGTTATTTCACCCTGGTTCTGTCCAAACTGCGCAACACGACAGACAGAAAAAAAATTTGAAAAGACTAAGCTGTCATTTATACAAAGGAACAATGATCACGAACAAAGAGGACAAGACAATGATGACACTCAACAAACAAAGCAATGGGATGAGCCTGAACACAATCCCTTCCAATCTCAGTTTACAATTAAACAAGTTTTAATATAAAGAAAATGCATCGAATATACGCGTAAAATGAGCAATGATTGTGTCTATTCTAGGGTTGTTTAAAACAGTTAAAGAAAATCAGAAGAAACACACATTACCACGGCGTAAAATACATAAATATGCCACCATCTAAAAACAAATAAAACACTGTTAAGAAGATTCTTGTACCAAGTTTTTTTAACTAATATCACAAGTTAAATATTATAGCGATGCCTTACCGTGGTGCAAAATAAAATAAAAAATTCTAACTTTTAAGAAGACAGAAGTTTTGTCACAAGAAAAGCTGGGAAACAAGGAAAAATAACAAACGCACATTTAGCCGTTGTCAAAAAAGAAGGTAATCTCAGAGGCGTTTGTTAAAACATATCTTTAAAAATGTAATCTAGTTTGTAGTTTATCAATAGGTTCGCTGAACGGAAAAGTAAAACAACAGAAAAAGTCCCAAACGGTGTCCGTCGAGAACGAGAAGTCCGCGCGTGTCCGTTCCAAACTCAGAATGGTGACATCCGGTTCCAGGCAGACCACGCCTACATCTCGCCTCTAACACCGGAGGGGGACCCAAAGCCATGATTTAAAGTAAGGTAAAGTAAAACATTCAACCTAAATCTATGTATAATCTATTCAACAATTAACCTAAAAAACATGTATAGCGTGAATGCGCTGTAAGTCGTTTTTGGATAAAAGCGTCTGGTAAATGCATAAATTTAAATGTAAACCTTTTCACTTTAAAAATAGTTTTGTACGACTATAGTTAACTTTTAAACAAACAGATCCTAACCCCGGGAAAGTATGTTTTATTTTCCTTTATTTACTCTTTGCTTTTTGTCAATCTTATGAAACACACACACACACACACACGCGCGCTGGAACGGTTCACCGTCCGGTCAGAGGCCACATGACCTATTGAACCTTGTTTTATGACCAACATCTGCTGAATTTAAAAGTTAGGTTAAGTTTTAGAAAATAATTACATTTACTAACGGAGACATGTTTACAGAACTGGTGAATGTGACTTCAAGTTGAAATGAAGATGATACACAAACTTAAATAAATAGAGAAAGTTGTTTATTTTAATAAAAGGCTCTGATGTAGGAAATTGATGTTAAATTTGACTTAATTTAGTATCTAGTTTTGTTATTTATTTTTCACTCATATATATTTTTACCCCTTTCGTCGCAAACATAAGCTGTAAATGTAAACGGGTACGCACACACACACACGCGCACACACAAATAAACAAACATTCAACACAAACATGGACATAAACAACCCTACAGTTAAACATTTAGACTTTTATGATGTCTCATACAAACCTTTTACAAATAAAAAACTTCTTAGAATCACACTGGTATCTCTAAAACAAAGATTAAAAGTAGTATGACTAAACGATGATATAACTATTGTTTTACCAAATAACCTAACAAAATGTAAAACCTAAAACCATGAATCTCTAACTAATCTTTAAAACAGATTAGACTTTCTTTCTCACTTAATAAACTGTATTATTAACAGTAAGGGGTTAAATGCAGCATGTTTTAATGTATTAGAAATAAAAACAATTGGTCTATATAGGTTTATTCGACTAAGGTTTGATAAAATAACTGGTATAAGAAACATGCAAATATTCGACAAGCCCATCTTATCAAACTGATGCGTCTGATGGTTTGTGATGACGTGCATATCTCACTGATACACTATGATCTCACTATGTTAAGTGTCTGTAAAAATTAGTCTAAATAGTAATCTTTTTAGCTTTCACATAGGAGCCATGTCCACACTCAACGGTTTTGTGTAACAGAGTCCTGAGACAAATGAAAAATTGAATGTGTGAAAAACTGATGACAGGAAGAGCGACAGACTAAAAGCTTCAGATTTATTAAAACAATCGAGTGTGTGCATTTTTCTCTTGAATATGTATACAGTAACCAGCGAGTACATGATTCTGTATAATACATAACCGTATAATTCAGTGATTCTATCAAATTAAGCATTAATTTTAAATAATTGTATTTAATATCATATCTGACTTCTCTTCAAAACACAATAACACTTTTTAAAAACTTTAAAACTTTCTTACGACTTTTTAAATCTGTTGAACAAAATGAATATTGAATATAGGGTTGTGTTTTTAGTTCGAGTTGTTTGTAAGTTAATCACATCTTTAACCTAAAACATTTTTCATTCAAACTCTCTCATACACGCACGCGACTTTCTCAGCCACCAGTCCCCCACAAACCACCAACAACATGCTAAACATGGTTTTATCATTCAGCTGTAGCCGAAACCCTATAACGGAGTCGTTTTATGCATTATTGCAACGATAGATGCCGGAAGAGTTCATTAAGCTGTTTAACTCAAAAAATGTAAACAATAACGCTTAAAACTAGATCGACAGACCGAGTGTACGCTCCTAAAACAAGCCTGGAACCATTTCGAACCATTCTAACACTAAGTTCGTCCGTGGCAGAAAATGTGTTATAGCACAGCAGTAAAACTCTGGACGTGCGAACGACCAAATAACTACAAGTCCTGCTTATAGTTTACGACGAAACTAGAAAATATACGTGTGACCTAACAGTATTTAAAAATACTGGACACGTTCAGTTAGATGAAGACACGCAGAGTCAACACAACGACACATGTCGTGAAGCAAACGTATAACACGACAAGCGTTCTCCAGGACTGACTGACTGACTTTTTTCTTAAGATTTGATTTCAAGAACACACACACACACACACACACACACACACACACAACCAAATCGTTATGCTATTTCACGAAATGACGCAACAACGGGATGGTCAATTTCGACATATAACGTTACACGTCAAGTCTGTTTACCATAAGCATGTTCTTATACATTTTTAACAATTATTTTAACAAATATTTTAGTTTTTACAAAGATACAAACGCTGTCGTACAAATGTTGGAGGCCTTTCAGGTCAGCGAACTACAATACCCAGCATATACCTCAGACTACAAACATGGTTGCCATGGATCCATATCCAAAAATGGTCTATACGCGACAGATCTCTAAATCGTCAGACTTATGGTTATACGTACGTTCGGATACCCTATATAGAAAGACTCGTATTACCAACACTTTTTACTAAGTATACGCTTCTTTCACCTTGCGAGGTTACAAACCCCTTTTTGTGAGATCTGTCAGTGACGCAAAGGCCGGTTCATTTCTGCGAATCGATTCTTTCCCACAGTTCGGTTCAACGAACCGGTTCGTCGGTATACAGCTCTTTTCTAACAACTCAGGGTCGCTTTATACAAGTGAAGCATACAAATAAAGTTAGCCGTGTGAAGGCGTCTTTTGTCCATTTATCATGACAATGTTATATTAATATAAACACGGACCTGTTCTACATGTCTGAAGTAAGAATTAACAGGTCTTATAAAATCATTGATTTGACTTAACAGCTTTAAAACATAATCTGCACGAACGATAAATCAGACGCTCTTAAAATCGATAGTGCACAAAACGTGTGTAAAAGGGGGACGGATGATCACAGGAAATCACAGGAAAACAACTGTCAAGCTTTTATTTTTGTGCAATTCAAGTGTGCTACACACAGGTGAGTGGGGCTGCACAAGCCACCTGTAGTAACACACTCTCCTCTACTCGCACTAGACACTTTCATACACTACTGTGTGCACATAACCCCACAAAAGACTGATTGTAATATATGACTGATATATGTATGTTTACAGGCCCATGCACCGCAAATCACCCTACATGGTTCCCCAGCCAGCTGCTTGAATGTCTCTCTTTTTGCACATGTAATTTGCATTTGAGTCATCTGCACAGTTGTACAGTTTGTATTTTTAGTTTATGTATAGGTAACCATAAACTAAATATATATATATATATATATATATATATATATAGCATATGTATAGTCAAAGCTGACAGTGGGTTAGTTGTGTATAGTTTTATACTGTTTTACTTTGTGTTGTATGTCTGTATTCATGTAGTGCCGTGGACCTGTGAGGCACGACATCTCGTCCCACTGTATGTCCACACATGTAGCGGAATGACAATAAGCTCAACTTGACTTGACTTGACGACACATTAACGTGATATTTTAGGGTCGTGTCTTACACAAGTGTGTGTTACTTAACGTTTTTATTAAGTTTTAAAATAAAAGATAATAGTCTGTTAACAGTTTAGATGATTTCATTATGAAATCACACAAAGAACCACTGAAGAATGTACTGTTTGCTAACACGGAATTAATTAAAATAATACTTTGTGCTCATTTAATCGGTTTATTTACAGCATGCTGAACGTAATGCAGTTAAACAGAAACATTAAAAACATTAAAAACTTGTTAAACAGTCGCTTCAACTCAAACATAATTTATCAATTACTATTAAACTAATGCATTTTGCACACCGTAAAACACTTTATTCAATCAAAAAACTGCCCCCAAAAGACAGACAGACAAAACTTCAACGATAGCTGAGACGGATGGAGAGGGATGACAAAATAATTATTCTTTGCCACGATAACATAACCGGTCCGATAAATTTGATGCCCTCACTGCAGATTTTCGCAACATTCTTTATTCTAGTTATTATTTTACTCTTAGTCATAAACCTACAAGAGTTAAATAAAATTCAACAGATTACAAATTCACTGAGTGAAGAAATTAAATCTGGTGTTTTATATTCAGACTTGTCTAATAATTTTCCGATATATCGTTATTTTATAATTAGTAGAGTTGAGCCGGATACTCGGCTGAAACGACTCACCGCGACCGCGTCGCTTCCATTATGAGCGCGCATACCGCGCGTCTACATTTGAAATAACAAACTTGAGCAAACTTCGCGCAAAAGACGCGATATGTGAGCGGCCCCTTATTGTGTTGCTGTGTCCCGCTCTGCTCACTCACACACAGAACACTGCGAAGAGAACAGCTCTCTCTCTCTCTGTCTCTCCCTCAGTCACTCAGGTTCGCGGGTTTTTTCCGTTAACGTTTAGGGTTTCTTCAGCTTCAGGTTTGTTTTTTACTTTGGTTTGTAGTACTTACTTATTAACCAGTAGAGTTTTGGTAAACGTGGGGTTTGTTCAGACGTGGTGCTTGGTAGAATGCGACTCGCGTCTCTGCCTGTCGGAGATTTTTTTTTTTTTTTAAACCGTCAGCTGGCTCTAACCAGTTTTTTTTACTTCACGCACTGAGTGTCTGACACTTTCTTGCTGTATTTCATAAAAAAAGGAAGTAGTGGTATAAAACTATATTACAAATGAATTAGCTACACACACATACCTGGTGTGGAAATAAAAAAAAATATCACTGATCATAAAAAAATTTAAAGTTAAAAAAAGAAAGTTATGTTGAGATGAAAACTCTTGTTTATTTCATTTTACTTCATAATTGCAACCGCATGTGTTGTATTCATTGTTGCAAAACTTGTTCTGTATATAGTTCGTTTGTTATCGTGATCAAAACCATTGATCTGAAGCTCAATGCTGATGCTGTCATGTAAATAGTTTTCTAATCAGCAATAAATATAACAATGTCTGATCAACCCATATCAATTGCATGCTTAAAATAACATACCGGTTAAAGCCCCGCCCATTTCAAGACAACCCGACCCACTTCCAGGTTAAATCCCGCCCACTTCCGGGTTAGGCCCCGCCCAGTCCGAGTACAGATACAGATACAGATAATTCATATGGTTAACAGATACAGATACAGATACAGATAATGCTGTACTCGCTCATCCCTAATAATTAGGATTAACAGGATTGAACTCTCAAAAGAAATACGGCAAAATAACAGTTTTTATCGATCAATTAAAAGACGGCTCCTCTACATGACACTGGTTAAGACTAAACAAATAACATTTATTTTGGGACATCTTTCCGGTCTGCCTACGATACATGCGTTCACAAGACAAACCACGCGTGAAAAGCAGGTGTTTGTGTTTTTCTGTCACCTTTACAACTAGTACGCTTCAGACTTTTATAACTATCACACTTAAAGCGACCCATTTCACAACGTGTACATAGATACGCATTTCTTTTGCGTATGTCTCTAAACAACGGTTAGGTAAATGACTTACGGTTGTTACGTCATTTTTAGGGGGAAAGGTGGGACGGATTCATGTATTTTTATTCCGTCCACACCAATGCTCTGGCACCGACTGTCTTTTAGGCCTGACCCAGAAAACAGACGTCTTAATATTTGTTCTTCTTTTTATGAAAACAAGTGGCTGGTAGTTTTTGTCCTCAGCTGCGGTATACTGACACGTAAATTCCGCTAGTTTGTTAACAAATGCAACTGTTTATTTTTGAGATAAGTCACATCAGACTTGCATTCTAGTTTATATTTTTAAACTACTTACATGTTTATATTTTTTATTTACTTGCATCTTTAACGGCGCTACCGTTCTACGCCTCGTCACACCGCCGTGAGATATTATAAACAATAAAAATTACGTTAACTCACAATTTGAAAGCAGAACGGTTTTACATGCTTCCGCGACTTTGTTAGCTCTTTCTGTTTGAATTTGTGTACCCCAGTTTTCGCCATCCCTATCTTATTTTCCCACCTAATTGTAATTGTTTGACCTTACGTTTATGGCGTTATAGCCTTTTAAAAACTAGGTCTCCTAGATGTCGGCGTTTCGTTAACGGGCCTCTTTGTTCTTATAAGTCAATAATTAATGCCAATTGATTGATTTAATAACATATTGCTCTAAATCTCATCTTCATTCGAGACAGTTACGTTACATTATTATATTGTATCGGATATGAGATACAAGATCGTTTTTATTAAATGTTAATTATTATTAAATTGATAACAAACGAAAACTTGCTATCTGTACCGCATAAGACTATCCAAGACTCGACACATCGCTCAACCCCCAACATATCCTCATTTGTAAGTCGATTCGTATAAAAGCGGGGGCTAAATTTTAATGAAGTCAGAGAGCGGAATATTAAGTTGAGACAATATTTTATTTCAACAACAAGTATACATTACATTTACAAACAAACAGTAGTAATGATATTAAATTGATGGTCTAGCCAGAAAAGAAAATCTCTGCAGACAAATATGTTTTTCTCAAATATAAAATCGATCAGCGATGCAACAATTTCACATGTCATATAATCACAATCGCTATAATATTTAACTTGTGATATTAGTTCAAAAGACTTGGTACAAGAATCTTCTTAACGGTGTTTTATTTGTTTTTAGATGGTGGCATATTTATGTATTTTACGCCGTGGTAATGTGTGTTTCTTCTTTGTAGTAGTATAACATTTTGACAAACGTATCTTTTTAACGGCTTGATGTTTATTTTATACCGTAGTAAGATAAGACAATTCAATTATTTAACATTTAATGTTAGACCACGAGATTTTGACATGTCTTAGTTGTTTAACTTGTCTTAATTTTTATTGTTTCTCTAACTTTTAACAAACTTTACCTTTTTACCTAATTTATTTTAAACAACGCTTTCTGGAAAAATAGACATTGCTCATTTTACGTATATATTCGATGCCTTCATACATGTGTATGAAAAAACTTTAATAAAAACTTCCCTTTGTTCCCATTTTACACAGTTTTACAATTTAATGTGTAAAAGCACATTTCACCCCCCCCCACACACACACAAAACAAGTCTCACAAAACTTTCCACACCTCCCCCAGGATCAGATATCCCACGTGGGTTATCTGTCTAAGCCCCCACGTGGGGAGACTTAGACGCAAGGGTGGGGGCTGTACACGAACAGGTGTCCAGTTATGGGTGGCATTTTATGAGGAGGCAATAAATCATTTTTATGTGACACAAAGCATACAACTTTCTCTCTTACTCTATTCCAGAGGAGAATGAAAGAGTACATGATCAAGAGATATGCAGGTGACCCAGAGTTCAGAGCACATCACATATTGCGATGTACCCTGCGAAAGACACAGAAATGTGTCGTTGATGCTGCATATCATGCTCTTCCTCGTTTGCAATGCGCACTCAGGATCAAAAAGAAATATAAACCATACATCCATTTTAGCCAGAAAACACCTCAACCTTTGGTTAGCAAAGTGATGGAAAGTGCCATACATGCATTCCGGTGTAAGATACAGAAAGGCCCTACACATGTCTGCTGAGTCTGTCACAGAGCCCTGTTTCCTGATCAAGTCAGGGTCTGTAATAGAACGCGTTATGACAAAAACGTTCATGTTGCAGCATTTTGCTTAACAGGGAAATATGTTCATGCTTGTGATAGTGCCTGCTCAGATTTTTGTGTAGTTCCGGAAGAGAGAAGACGAGTGGATTTGCCACACTTGCGACAGCCATCTGAAGAAAGGACACATGCCTTCTATTGCATCGGTAAACAACCTTGAATTGCAACCCATTCCTACGGAATTGGGTGAATTGAATGTGCTTGAACGTCAACTTATTGCCAAAATAGTACCATTTGCAAAATAGTTGCATTGCCCAAAGGACAGCAAAAAGCAGTGCATGGTGCTATTGTGTGTGTGCCATATGAGGTGGAACAGACTGTCAACTGTCTTCCAAGACCTAGAAGTGCGTCCCAGCTACTGCAGGTGAAGCTAAAGAGACACATTAAGTTTAAAGGATATCAGCACTTCCATACTGTGAATATGCATAATGTGCTTGCAGCTTTATCAAAGCTTAAAGCAGTGCATTCAGAGTACAGGGATATCTCCATAAGAGAAAGTGCAATATTCAAAAGTCACCTATATGAGGAAGGTGATGACACAGAGAAGCAACAAGAAGTTGATGTTGCTGAGCAGGCTGGGCAGGATGAGCAACAGGTTAGTGTTGAGGAACATGATGAGCTTAGACCTGGTCTCACATTAGACACATGCATGCAGCCACCTGACATTGGACAGGAGATCTTGTATGGTGAGGGAATATTTAGCATCGCACCCGCACAAGGACAAAAGCCTGTTGGATTTTTCAAGATCCCAAAGCTGGAAGCCATGGCGTTCCCTGTTCAGTTCCCCACTGGACAGAATACAATTGATGAGGCAAGACAAATATCATTATCTCCTAGTATGTACTTCAATGCAAGATTGTTCAGCGTGGACACGCGTTTTGCGAGAGATCAGAGTTACCTATTCTTTGTGCAGTTTGTGACAGAAACTCAACTGGCTAGAAACAGCATGTCTATCCAGTTGCGAAAAGGCAAACCTATAACAAGAGATGTCTGAAAAATTTCCAACAAATTGCTTCAAGATAACCGAGAGATTGGTACATGACAGAGATGCCACATGGTTCATGCAACCACTGAGAGGCTCTCCATCTTATTGGGAGAAAACGTTGAGAGATCTACAGGCTATGATTAGACAGTTAGGAACCCCTACTTCTTTTTGCACATTCAGTGCAGCCGAAATGCAATGGCCTGAAGTAATAACAGCAATCAAGGCCCAGCAAGATGAACAGGTTGACTTTTCAGAGCTTGACTGGACGACAAAATGTGAAATCCTTCGAAGCAACCCTATCACTGTCATGGGTATGTTTGAGAAACAAGTGGATGCCCTAATGACACATCTGCTTTTGTCGCCTGCCCAACCCATTGGTAAAGTTGAGGATTACTTTTATAGAGTTGAGTTTCAGGCTAGAGGAAGCCCACATATTCATCTACTTGTTTGGGTAAAGGATGCACCCGAAAATGATTCTGATAAGGTTTTGTGCGACTTTATTGACCGCAACATAACATGCCAGTTGCCTGATCCTACGGCTGATCCTGAGCTTCATCAAATTGTCACAGAGGTCCAGCTTCACAGCAGGAATCACTCCGTCATGTAATAAAGGAAATGTATTATGTAGATTTGGGTTCCCTAAACTACCAGTGTCTAACACCACAATCACTCGTCCATGACCACAGTGTCCTGAAGAAGAGGATAACTTGGGCACTTCATCAGCAAGCTGCATGTTTGCATCTAAAACCAAGATCGCTCGTCCAGGACCACAGCATCCTGATGTAGAGGATAACAAAGCCCACAACCAACGAGACAGAATGAAGTCGAGTCGGGATGCTGTTCAAAAAGCAATGAGCGATGCCAGGATAAAACTCAAGCCAGTGTGGGATTTGTTGAATGATTCTCAAGCCTCCTTTGATAGCCTGTCAGAGCTACTGGCAAAGTGTAATTTTACCATGGATGACTACAATAGCTACATTGAGGCATTGTCCACTTCCGTGATTTTGCTGAAGCGTGACCCAAAGGAGTCTTGGGTGAATGGATACTAGAGTTGTAGTACTCGAGTCCGGACTCGAGACGTTTTTTCTATCGTCTCAGACTTGTCTTGGACTCATTGGTATTTGGACTCGGACTTGTCTCGGACTTGGTCATTGGACTCGCAAAATGTTCTAGTTGGTCTCGACCGAGTCCAGCAATATATGCTTTTTTTTCTCTTTCAAAACAAAACCATTAATCTGGCTCGCTTGTTCCGCAAATGGGTAATGTAATTGTTTTAACTCCATCTAGAACGGGCATTGTCATTGGTCGTCTGTTAAATGCACAGCTGCGTCATATGAGTGTGCGCCTGGCTCCGAGTGTGCGCTTGGCTCTGAGTGTGCGCTTGGCTCTGAGTTTGCACTATGTGGAGGCATAAATACTTTTTATTTTGGCCACAGACACGCTGTCGGCACGTTGCATAATACAGTTTGGTTTTACAAAGTTCGTTGGAGTTTTCCCTCTCACTTTCCTTCGCTTTTAAATACCTTATTAATGCCCGTGTGCATTTTGCTTTTACTTTAATTTCAGGTCAATTGCTTATCTATAACAACAACAACAACTTTTCTGCAATAAACATGGGACTTTAATTAACAAAACGAATAAAAATACACCATTACCATGCTATATATATATATATACATATACATGCTATAATTCGAATTTAATGTTTTGCCACAATTAGATTTTTTATAAATCGAGGAATCGCGATTTTAAATAGAAATAATACCAAACTCTAGAATTAGACACTTTGGTAATAACAGTAAAGAGAAAAGAACAATCCAACCGCATGTCGGCGCACATGATTAACCACTCACGTGTGATGCTCTCTAGGTGCCATTCACACAGAATGTTTTGTGTTGACGCGGGCAGTGGAATATAAAAAATGCAAGAAGATGTGAGTTAAACATCTTTTAATAACTAGAGCGCCGTGTTTTTAGAAAACCGTTTCATGCACGAGACGCTGCAAAAGACGCGAGCGCAACAGTCAAACGCGTCCATGTCTACATAGAAAAAACTATGGAAAAGCAGCATAATCAAATACAAAACCTTTGATGACCTACTACTGTATATCTGATATTTCAGGTTTGCATCATGGTGACAGGCTGAAAACTGCTGTTCATTGTTTCACAGAGCCTTTATAGTTTATAATAGCACTATAGGTGTTATACTTTGTCATTTTGAATTTGAATTACTTGAGTTTTTTTAAGCATTTGTCTTGTATTATTTCAGAACGTATAGCCTAATATGCATAATAAAAGTGTGTACAAGATGTAGTTATAGTTCATGCATCTTTTCTGCAAATATATTTAGTGTTTGTTTTTTACATTTACATCATGAAGACAACGTCATGTGTTGTGCACTTAGAATATACTTTTCTTTAACTAGAGGGTTAATAAAGAAAAAGTTGCTTGAATCATGTTGTAGTTACATTTTCAAGTTGACTAGATAAAATCTTACAAAATCGAGAATTGGTCAAATATTAGTGAAATTGCTAGACCTAAAATATCCTCCTGAGACACCCAACCCCCCAACCCCCCCACCCCCGAAAAAAAAGTTTTCATGTCATTACATTGTTTAGACCATAAGAAAAAAATTTAAAATAAAATTTTTGACAAACTATATTTTATTCATATTTGATTATATGTCCTCTGTAGAGGACAAAAGGACTAAAATTAAATGGCAAGAATAGACATCAAAAAGGCAAAATCAATGGGAGTTTTTTTAAATCACCAAATACATTTTTAGGTTTCAGGATTATTTTATACTAAACTTTGTTTAAGGATGATTCTTAACTATGTTTTAAAATGTATAACAAAATGATTTGATATACCATTTTGTTTTATGCAATATGTGTGTTAAAAATTCCATAAACTGGTTTCCCATTAAACACAGTATATCTATACGCTGTATCTAATTTGCATATTAATGGGTTGCTGTTGGGACAGAATGTTGAACAATTATTTTCATAATGGGAGTAATACATGGCCAGATTTTCATAATAACATATAATATTTCATAAGCAAATTGATATATAATTTATTTCCCTATTCAATTGTTGTCTCCCAAAATGCATAATAAACATGCTTTTAGTCCTGGCGTCCTCTGCAGTGTACATGTATGAAATTATGTCCTGTTTCATAACAGGAAGTCATATTTTAATTTGAAAATGTAAAGGAATTTTACCTTTACATGTATTGATCTTTAGTGAAACATAGATTCAAGATGTATGCCTCATATGTTTTCTCACTTGCAGTTAGAAAAGCATTCTGTGTGTGATGATTTACTATGATTGGGAAGTGATAGAGGTAAGGAAACGCAGATGGCCTGGGGGTCAAGGGGACATTTGCCTCCCTTTTCTAGTACAACCATGAATAGATAAACAACCTGGTATCTCTCCCTGTAGGGGACAGGAGAAAGGAGGCCTTGAAGGAAAGAACTATAAAACAGGCCGGCACTGCTTCTCCTTATCTGCTCCTCACTGACTCACTTTATGTGTATTGGTGACGAGGATCTCTCTTGCAAGAGAATAAATACCTTTATTACTATAATTTGGACTCAGAG
Organism: Gymnocypris eckloni scoliostomus; assembly: GCA_027564155.1. Lineage (NCBI taxonomy): Eukaryota > Metazoa > Chordata > Actinopteri > Cypriniformes > Cyprinidae > Gymnocypris > Gymnocypris eckloni. The sequence goes on from CM050422.1 coordinate 34,499,343, forward strand.
TTGTCTCTTACTCAGTGATGATGTTTGTTTGAAAGAAATTGCCACAACAATTTGGTGTCAGAAAGTGGGATTCCTTGGACGTGACTTCTGGACCTGACAGCGGACGGAGGCTGATCACCTTGGAGCTGAAAGTTCCAACCCTACCTCGCTAAAAAGATTCAGAGAGGAGGGACCGTTCCGCTGTTGGGACCGGAGGGATCGACCACTGGAATCAAAAAGAACCCAGGTGGCACAAAACGACATCTCTGGTAAGAGTCAATTACATTCAGTTTAATTAGGGGGGAAAGAGTGAAATTGAACCATATTGGCTGAAAACTGTTTCTGTGGTAGAGTAATCTGGTTCAGATAGGTAACCTGAGATTAATTTGAGATTTGTACAGATCAAGAGGGTTTCAAACAGGTACCGAGGACTCTGGGCACGAACGTTCAGATAGGTAACCTGAGATTAATTTGAGATTTGTACGGATCAAGAGGGTTTCAAACAGGTACCGAGGTTAATTGGGGTTGGCTAAAAATCGAAAGATTTTGGTAAATCACAATTAAGAGGGCACTGATAGTGCAACCCGACTGATTGCGGGATAAGAGAAAATCGGATCTGCTGGAGACGTCTAGCAGATTAAAGAAGCGCGCGCGAGCAAATCCACAGAAAGCAGAAAACAGCCAGTATGGGGAAGTCTCAGAGCAAGCTTGTGAAATATGATACACCGGTGTACCACCAAATGAAAAAACATGGTCAGAAATGTATGCAAGATATTGAAAAAAATTATCAAGCATCATGATTTTCCCGAAGAGGGAACATTGAGCCTCACAAGACTGAAAGTGGTGAGGGACTCAGTTGAACAAAGTAGCGACAAACAACCAGGTTGTTGTTGCAAATGTGCTAAACATGTATGTAAAAAATGTGAACAAACAGTAGATTGTTGGCTCAAGGAAGCAGATAAAAGAGAAAGAAAACAAATGCAGAAAGAGTTAGCAGGAGGAAAAAATGAAAAGTGTGAAAGTCTATCTGTATGTGTGTCTGCACCACCAGAACCGATTAACTCACAGTATGTTTGTGTTTCCCCACATGAAAATGCGGTGAGGTCGGCACCGCCAGAGTACAAAACACACATCTACCCAACGGCTCAGCTGAATGCATTGAAATTCGACCCCGACCTCGACTGTTCTCCGCCAAGAAAACCGCAGCAGGACGCACAAGCACGAGCAGCGCGAGACACTGAATGAACAAGCACGAGCAGCGCGAGACGCTGAACAAGTGGCACGAGAGGCAGCGCAGGCAGCGTCGCGAAAGCGAAGGGGGAGAGAGAGATGCAGCTGGCTGTTGTCGAGCATGAGCGCACCACCAGCAAAGCAAAACTGGAAGAAAAAAGGGTATCAAGAAAGTGGAAATGTGGACTGTGTGCAAGTAATGAACATGACTTTTCTACCTGCACGAAGTGCAGGTTGTGCAAGAACGACGGACACTGGGCACAGGATTGTCCAGAGGCGCGTAAGGCGGATTGAAATGAGAGGAACGGAGAACAGGAGAGGAGAGGGCGGGTGACAGGCATTCAGCCAGCTACGAAAAAGGGAAGTAAAAATGTATTGACACACACACACAACACGCTCACATACACTGATTCAAATACTGCTCTTTGCAATGAAGAAATGCTTGCAACCCTTTATGTGTGACTGCTGAAGTTTTGAATAATGCTGTCTGCAATGAAGAAGATGCTTGCAACCCTTTATGTGTGACTGCTGAAGTTTTGAATAATGCTGTTACCGATGAATGTCTGAGAATGTACAAAAGTTCAGGGTTTTTAAGGCTACCGAGATATCCCATGTTAGTTAGCGGGACAATGATAGACTTTATGGTTGATTCGGGGGCCGCTCGATCCACCATAAGACCATGTGACTTGCCATGTGAACCAAGAATGACGGATTTAGTGTTTGAAAGCACTTCGGCGTCGGGGCATATAATTTCAGAAAACTTTACTGTGCCGTTGAAATGTGAGACGGAGGGGGGCAGGGCATTGAAACATGCGTTTTTGTGCTCTGAAACCTGTCCGGTTCCGTTAATGACCAGGGATCTAATGTGTAAATTAAATCTGAAACTCACTGCTGGCCCGTTTGGGATCGTTATTGAAGAGGAACAGCAGATGAGTTGTGCAAAATTTGAGCCACAGTGGGCATACGAGTGGCATATAAGTGATTCTGATTGGGCACCACAAATGATTTTGAAATTGGCAAAAGATCGAACAGTGTCAGCTAACACAGAAAATATGTTGCCTGACAGATTGCATTGCACGTCACATGTTGTAATTGAGCGTGAATCACAATATGAGGAAGAGTGGTTTAACGGGGCAGAAAAAGAGAAAATAAGGTTTGATAAGATTTTCTGGAATGAAAATGTGTGTGCGCTTTCAGCTTGCCTGTCAGCAAAACAAATGCAGCTGTATTTGATAACAGGGAAGTCTGCGCCACACTTATCAGTGACCAAGGCCACCGAGCAGACATGGGCCGCTTTAGGCCTGTTTGTGAGAAAATGCATGAGAGCCACAGATTGGGCTGAAAAGGGAAATGGGGTGAAACACAGTGAAAATTTAGGGGATTTTATGGCAAACTGTGATTTTGAGGTTGACGTACAGAGAACTGTGACTGCTATTGTCAGGAATGCAATGGAGAAGCATGAGCACGGATCTATTTCTGCCATAGACATTCATCCTGTCCTGGCAGAAATACCTTCAAAATTGGGGGCAAAACACAAATATGATGTTGGGTTGATTAAAGGTTGTGAACCAGTTGTAATCACTCCAAAGTCTGATTACAGGCCATGTCAATCGCAATATCCCCTGAAAAAGGAGGCATTGCGAGGGATCGAGACAGTTTTTGAGTCTCTCCTGAAGGAGAAAGTGATCATTCCGTGTCATGATTCTCCAGTGCGAACTCCTATTTTCCCCGTGAAGAAAATAACATCTAACACAAGCGAACCCGTCACGTGGCGATTCGCTCAGGATCTGCAGGCTGTAAACTCAATCCGAAAACAATTTTGTCACAAATTCCGCAAAATGCAATGTATTTCACTGTGGTTGATTTGGCCAACGCTTTTTAGCGTCCCAGTGGAAGAAAAAGTCAGTTTTGGTTTTGCGTTTGATTTTGACAACAAAGGGTACACGCTACCAGGTTGTGTCAGGGTTATTGCGAGTCTCCGACGATTTACAATGAAGCGCTCAGACGGAGCCTTGAACCGTTAATTCTGTCGAGCGGAACGGCACTATTGCAGTATGTAGATGATTTATTGATTTGTGCACGAGATGAGGCTACGTGCGTGGCTGACACTGTAACTCTCTTGAACCACCTGGCGCAGGAGGGTCACAAGGTCAGTCTAACAAAGCTGCAGTTTGTGAAGCAGGAAATAACTTTTTTGGGTCATACTATAACACCAAACAGTAAAGCTATCTCTGAGAAACGAGTAAAAGCTATCAAAGATGTACCAAGACCAATAACAAAGAAACAATTATTATCATTCTTGGGAATGTGTGCATATTGTCGAACGTTCATTCCAAATTATGCATTTCTTGAGAAGCCCTTGAGAGCCCTGACAACAGGGAAAGGGCTGAGGTCATGTGACAAGATTGAATGGCCCACAGAAGCACAGGAGGCTTTTGCAACCATGAAAATGCAACTGGCTCAGGCTCCAATGTTGGGCCTCCCTGCGATTGAAAGGCCTTTTACACAGATGGTAGACGAAAAACATGGATTTATGAGTTCAGTGCTCTTGCAAACCCATGGGGACAGATTACGGCCGGTCGCATATTTTTCAACAAAGCTTGATGCAGTGGCAGCAGGCTTGCCACACTGCCTGAGGGCTGTGGCAGCGGCTGAGCTGGCTGTACTGGCTTCAAGGGAATTTGTGGGGTATTCTGATTTGACTTTGATGGTCCCACACGCAGTCTCCATGATTTTGCAAGAACAGAAAACGTCACATTTATCAACAGCCCGATGGCTGAGGTATCACACGATTTTGCTTGACATGCCAAATGTAACAGTGAAAAGATGCACAACTTTGAATCCTGCCACACTTCTCCCTACGGAGGAGGATGGAGAGGAACACCATTGCTGTCTATCAGTGTTGGAACAGGTGTGTACACCACGTCCAGACCTGTTGGACACACCTTTAGAGAACTGTGACAATGTCCTCTTTGTGGATGGGTCGGCATCCAAAGATCCACAAACAGGCCTGAATAAGGTTGGTTTCGCGGTGACCACTGAATTTGAAGTCGTAAAGTCTGGCAAATTGCCATCAAATTATGCGGCTCAGGCAGCTGAATTGGTTGCTCTGACAGAAGCGTGTAAACTTATGGCAGACAAATGTGTGACAATTTACACAGACTCGCGTTATGCTTTTGGGGTCACACATGATTTTGGGGCACTTTGGAAGCACAGACATTTTTTGAAGTCGGATGGACATCCGATATTAAACGCATCTCTTGTGTCTGAGCTTTTGGAGGCCATTCTTTTGCCAGACGAGGTCGCGATCTGTAAATGCGCAGCGCACACTAACGATAAAAGTTTTATCTCCACAGGAAACGCAAGAGCAGACGCGGCGGCGAAGGCCGCGGCAGCACAGGAGACAAAAGAAACGACTTGTGTTTTAGTATCTGTGACGAACCCTGATATTTCCCCTTGTTTACAAAGTATGCAGACTTTTTCCACAGGAGCAGAAAAAACTAAAATGGAGGTCGTCTGGCTGCAGCCTCCAGGGGGGTGTATGGATGAGTGTTGATGACATTCCTTGTTTGCCCAAACACTTCTTTCAGCATTATGCTAAGTTGACACATGGGTTGGATCATGTGTCAAAGGGGAGTATGATAATGCAGATGAAGGAATTATGGTTTACAAAGGGGTTTACAGTGTTTGCAGAAAATTTTGCAAAAATGTGTCACTTGTAACACACACAATGTGGCTAGAGGATAAAACACCCTTAGCATCTCAACCAGCACCAGCAGGTCCATTTGAATATCTAATGATGGATTTCATTGAATTAACCCCTTGTGGGAAACAGAAACACTGTCTGGTGATGGTTGACATGTGGTCAAAATGGGTTGAGGCCTTCCCAACCTCGAAACAAGATTCGCAGCAGTGGCAAAGGCCCTGTTAACCGAGATTGTTCCGAGATGGGAATTCAAGAAAAATCAGTTCTGACAATGGCAGACACTTTGTCAATGATGCAATAAAGCAGGTGGGTCAGTTCTTGGGAATTGACATGAGAACACACTGCAGCTATGCGCCCTCATCAGGAGGGGCAGTAGAGAGACAGAACCAGACAATCAAGAACAAATTAGCGAAATGCTGTGAAGAGACGGGTCTGACTTGGCTTAAAGCCCTCCCAATCGTACTGATGTACATGAGAATGAGAAAAAGAGTGAAAACAAACCCGAGCCCATTTGAAATTTAGTTTGGTAGGCCACCATTCATGGGCATAGAAGGGGGTAAACAAAGGCTGCCATCAACGGATGTGTGTGAGAATGACATGTTGAATTACTGCAAAGAAATGTCTTGTCTGTTATCAAATATTTCTGTGCAGGTAAAAGCTGCCCAGGGGAAGGTTGCTGAGACATTCCTGCACGAGGTCAGACCTGGCGATTTCGTGGTGATTCGTGATCACAGGAGAAAGAGCTGGAAATCGAAAAGGTGGCTTGGGCCTTTCCAGGTGCTTCTGGTGACGCACACGGCGGTGAAGGTCGCAGAGAGGGCTACGTGGGTTCACGTAAACCATTGCAGGAGGGTGCCGCCCATTGCGGAGGCGGAGCAATCGCTGGAGGAGGTTCAACGCGAGTGTCAATAAATGCTAAGATCCAGTTTGAAAAACCCTTGCATTGCAGCTGTGTGTTTAGGCGGAACCAGATATCAGCAGCAAGGAGGAGACTGGAGGGAGGAGGCAACTTTGATTGCGCAAACGGCATCTGGGTGGACACCGTAATCAACAGAACAGATAAGATTCTTAGTGCTTCAAAAACAGTACTTTCTCACATTCTCTGGTCATAACAGCACCTTTGATTCAGAGTAACTGAGAGAATGGAGCGTACAAGACCGTGGCACCCATTCAGAGTGCCAGGAATGTGTGGCCTGTTTAAGACCACATGCATAATGACTTTGTTGTCAGTGACAATTTGCTTGGTAATACTACACTTCACAACAGGTCTGAAGGTGTTACCAACAGGAGATCAGACCAACAATATGATGACACAAGTAGCGGAAGTTACAGTGAAATGTGTTAATTGAGTTATGATGTTTTTATTTTTCTTCCTGAGAATGATTGATATGTAAAGAAGGTTAGAAGCAGCAGTTATCCGTGTTACGAGAGGACGTACAAGGAGAGGGATTGAAACTGAGGGATTTTTTACATACTTTTAATAATTACATTTTATATTACAGAAGTAACTCAACAGTGATAAATTGATATGTTTATTTCCTACTATGGACTATACTATTTCTTGTTTATACTATGGTGACTGAGGGTTCGGTTTAGGCCGAGAGTGCAACAGCAGTGCCTGTCCATTCAGCCCGGCTATAGAATAAAGTCTTTACTTTGCTTGCTAAGCATTTAGGGTCTGACCCAACAAAAACAGCCTAAGCATTTTTCAAATTTTCAAAAACTTACTTCACAGGTTCAAGGAGAGTGATCATTTATGTGAAAATCAGAGATGAAGAGTATAAGTGTGATTAATGACTTGAACTTGTATTTATTATTATTTTTACTATTATTATTACAATGTTTGATTAATCAGTTATCAGAGAATGATAAAAAGGGAGGAGTTGTAAAGGAATTTTTCCTTTACATGTATTGATCTTTAGTGAAACATAGATTCAAGATGTATGCCTCATATGTTTTCTCACTTGCAGTTAGAAAAGCATTCTGTGTGTGATGATTTACTATGATTGGGAAGTGATAGAGGTAAGGAAACGCAGATGGCCTTGAGGTCAAGGGGGCATTTGCCTCCCTTTTCTAGTACAACCATGAATAGATAAACAACCTGGTATCTCTCCCTGTAGGGGAGGGGAGAAAGGAGGCCTTGAAGGAAAGAACTATAAAACAGGCCGGCACTGCTTCTCCTTATCTGCTCCTCACTGACACACTTTATGTGTATTGGTGACGAGGATCTCTCTTGCAAGATAATAAATACCTTTATTACTATAATTTGGACTCAGAGTTGTCTCGTACTCAGTGATGATGTTTGTTTGAAAGAAATTGCCACAACAAATACTCATAACATTTTCCTGAGATGTTGCTTTATGACAAACAATCTGAAAATGATTCAGAATTAAAAGACATTACAGAATATAATCATATTTCCATAAGGATGTACAATTTTTCACTAAATTAAATATAGCCATCTTTAAAGACATATGAGAGGGTTTAAAAAACATTTAGTATCTCTATAAAGCCCTGAATGTGCTCTGTATAGGACATCCAGGCTTATAACATTGACATGTGAGGTCTCAGAGAAATACACTCAAATAGAATGTCCACTACAGAGGCAAAAACTCCATAGCTGGGTATCAGGAGGATAAATAAAATAGCCTAATTTGATCCTAAAGTGTTGCTGCACATGCTTTTAGATCATTACAAACAATAATGCAAAATTATTACGTTAGAATAGAAGATATGCCGTCTCTCGTATCACATAAATTATCAATAATTAAGTATGTGGTTTTGAAGAAGATTATTTTTTTCTTTCTCTGTTTTGACGGTCTCATTTGGACTTGGACTTGACTTGGACTCGAACCTCTTTGGACTCGGTCTTGACTCGGACTCGAACCTCTTTGGACTCGGTCTTGACTCGGACTCGATAGTCCTGGACTTGGACTTGTCTTGGACTCGACAAAGGTGGACTTGACTACAGTCCTAATACAATTCAGATTTGTTAAGGGCATGGAATGCTAACATGGACATTCAGTACGTTCTTGACCCTTTTAGCTGCATCATGTATATGCTGTCATATATTTCCAAGCCAGAGCAATAAATGAGTGCATGTTGGAAATAAATGCGCTGAATTAAATTATCTCTCTGTTGTATATTTGCTCATCATTTGTCTCGTGAAGCCCATTCATATTGCTGTTCACTCAGCAGTTGATACTCAGGAAATGCTCCAGCACAGCCACCGCATGTAACTTTTAACAAGATTTACTTGCTTAAAACACGTTAAATTATATTAACATTTACTATATAATAGGGGTGGCACAGTACACAGATGTCTCGGTTTGGTATGTACCTCGGTTCGGGGGTCACGGTTCGATACGGTTTCGGTACAACAGGGAAAAAACAATTCTACTATGCTCGGTTTCTTTTCATTTATTTTGAACAGACACCAGTACAAATAAAAAAAAATGTCCACCTATATGTGAATATACAAAATATTATTACATTATGTTATCTGCAGTACATATATATATATATATATATATATATATATACAGTATATATATATATACACACACAAGAAACAAATTCTTGAAATATATTTGATTTAGTTTACAGATAAACAGGGGGGCAGTGCGACACGTAACTGTCATGAATCTAGTCTATGAACTTAATTAAACTCCCCACCAGAGGTCACTCGCTCACCACATTGACTCTTGCACTAAACTAACTGTTGCACTCCACCTCAGACTACAATTCCTATCATCAATTGCACTGATCACACAGCCGATTGCACTGATCACACACCCTACATAAACCATGGACTTCCTCTTCCTCTTTGCCGAGTATTGTATAGCGTATATCCTAGCGATAGGTACTCTACGGAGTCCTCTAAGTTGTTATAGTCTTGCCTGTTTTCTCGTGTTTTGATACCTGCCCGTGTTTCCTGGATTAGCCCTTTGCTTTGCCGTTCGGACTGTTTGCACCCTGTTTGGATTATTGCTCGTTTACCTGGATTATTTCTCTGCCTTGCCCTGTTGGATATTGTTCGCCGATCGTCGACCCACGCTTGCCCTAGGATTACTCTTTGTCTTGCCTGTGTTGTTCCTGTTTGCCACTGAATGAACCTTGCTTGTTTTGTAACCACGCCTTTGAATAAAGCTTGCAAATGGATCTGCTCGTCTCACGCCTTGTTCGCCCCCTAACAGTAACAGTCTATATTTGATGAGTTTCTGTTTATTTTTGTGACACGCTTAACTTGTTCACAGAAAGGAAACTCAAACGGCAACATCCTATTTGTTTTCTTTTTTGTTTTTATTGTGATTTGTACATAAATAAAAGCAGACCTCTATACAGTGATGCATTATTAATAAGACAATAAGTGTTTAAAATTGATTCTGCTGGTATAAGGAAACAGTTGAAGTGATACACATCACACACACATCAGTTCCAGCATTGCTAACTTGACAGCACTGGTGGTACTTTATCAAAATAAATTAGAGTGAACCAAACATCAGCGCCCACCTCTGTGTATCCGTTGGACCACGACTGAATTACAAGCCTAGCATTTGCATAATAAATAATAGTTTCGCATTCAGATACGTTACATCACAAATATGAAAAATTATTTGGATTTGTGCCGTATGAGAGAGGTAGGACACATGAGCATAAAGCTCCATTTCGCAAACAATTGAGTGCGCAAGCCTTAGTCAGTCCATATGAGAGACACGTTCAGAATCAGCACATGGTCACTGTCTAGTGGGCTTTGTTTTCAAGCACGCAACTCACGGAATTCGCTGTTCTTCTGCTGGCGCTGGCGGTTATCAAACAGCGTTGCATTACTGCAAGCGCCCCTTCTGGATTGGGGGTGAATTGCCTGAATTTGTCGTAAGGCCTCATGCCCCGAACTGAGATGCTCGTACCGTGACAGTTCAGTACGAATACATGTACAGTCCCACCCCTACTATATAAATATTATTTTATTAATAAACATCTAAATAAATACAACGCTATGGAAATTCATTATTTATTATCTCCGCGAGCGATTGCAGTTTGAGTATAGTTCTGTGTAAATGCATAGATAAACCATGCTGTCAGCAGGCATTTCATAATCTACAATGACAAAAACATTTTAATAATTCTAATATAACATAACAGTTGAGAAATCCAATAAAATACAACGTTTTGTTTGTTATATTTCAATATTCCAGAGAATATTATTGTCATGTGTGTGTGAACTCTGTTCAGTTCAAGATGGCGCCAAGTATGGCAGCCATGTTGCGAGCTCCAAGAAAACTCTGCAGCTTTTCGTATGTTTTATTTGTTTTTTTTGTTGTTTTACGTGTTAGATGTTGTTAGTATAACTGTCTACGATAGACACACGCTTTTAAACATTGGTTCCTCCATCGCGCAACACAAATCGGACTTTGAGTTCTTGAATGCCGGTGCTTTGTTTACAGACACCGCATCAGAGCCCTTTGTCTGGGCTGCACGGACCGTGCGACCACGACCGCGGAAACCCCGCCGGAAGAGAGGGAAGAGAGCCGGCGTCCTTGTCAGATGCCGTCCCCTCCAACCTCCTCTTCCAACCATTTTGCTGGCTAACATTCAGTCACTGGACAACAAACTGCAAACTGCGGGCGCGCATCTCATACCAATGAGAAACAAGGGACTGCTGCATTATTTGCCTCACAGAAACCTGGATGTCTGCAATAACAACAGACTCACGGGCTTCTCCGTGTATCGCTCGGTCAGAACGAAAGAGCTCACAGGGAAAAACAGGTGGGGGCATCTGTTTCTATATCAACAAATCTTAGTGTGATGAAAGGAACCTACATTCTATTAAATCCTTCTGCTCCCCTGATCTGGAATTTCATATGCTTCTGTGTCAACCATTCTGGCTACCGAGGGAATTTACAGCGATCATAATCACGGCTGTTTATATTCCCCCTCAAGCCAACACAGACGAGGCACTCAAGGACCTGTATGGGAATATAAGTGAGCAGGAAACCACCCACCCAGATGCGGTGTTTGTTGTTACGGGGAACTTTAATAAAGCCAACTTCAGAACAATAGCTCCAAAATACTTCCAACACATCACCATCAACACGTGTGGTGATCGTACACTCGACCACTGCTACTCTCCCTTCCGGGGCGCCTACAAATCCCTCCCCCGCCCACCTTTCGGCAAATCGGATCACTCTTCCGTTCTGCTCCTGCCAGCTTGTAGGCAGAAATTGAACCGTGAAGCACCCGCCCTCAGGACAATCCAATGCTGGTCGGACCAATCGGACGCAATACTACAGGACTGTTTTGATCATGTGGTTTCGGGCAGCGTCTGATGACGAAAAATGACCTGGAAAATAAGAACACCTATGTGAGGATGCTGTTCGTGGGCTATAGTTCAGCATTTAATACCATAGTGCCTGCCACACTGGTTGCGAAGCTCCAGACTCTGGGACTAAACAGATCTCTGTGCAGCTGGATCCTGGACTTCCTGACAGGCAGAAGTCAGGTGGTCAGAATGGTCAACAACACTTCATCTCCCCTGGTCCTCAACACTGGTGCTCCGCAGGGCTGCGTCCTCAGCCCACTCCTGTACTCCCTGTACACACACAACTATACAGCCACACACAGCTTCAACGTCATCGTCAAATTTGCCGATGACACAATGGTGATAGGCCTGATCACCGACAACGATGAGACGGCCTACAGAGAGGAGGTGAGTACCCTGACTAAATGGTGTCAGGAGAACCACCTCTCACTCAACATCGACAAGACCATGGAGCTGGTGGTGGATTTCAGGAGACAGAGCGGAGAACACACACCCATCACCATCGACAAGACACCTGTGGAGCGGGTGAGCAGCTTTAAGTTCCTCGGCATTCACATCACCGAGGATCTCACATGGTCTGCTCACACAGATGCAGTGCTGAAGAAGCCACATCAGCACCTCTTCTTCCTAAGACGGCTGAGGAAGTTTGGAACGAGCCCCAGCATCCTCAGATCCTTCTACACCTGCACTGTGGAGACCATCCTGACCGGATACATCACCGCCTGGTTTGGAAACAGCACCGCTGGCAACCGCAAATCTCTGCAAAGGGTCATGCGAACTGCACGCCACATTGTTGGAGGTGAGCTTCCCTCCCTCCAGGACATCTACACCAGGCGGTGTACAAGGAAAGCCCGGAGGATTATCAAAGACTCCAGCCACCCATCCCACAGTCTGCTCTTTCTGCTGCCCTCAGGAAGACGTCTCTGCAGCATCCGATCCCGCACTAGCCGACTGAGGGATAGCTTTTCCCCTCAGGCTATCAGGCTAATTAACAGCAAAAACTAATACACAGGGCTCTAGAGTGTGACCAATTTGGTCGTACATGCAACCTAATTTCTTACTGGTGCGATTAAAAAAATCTGAGGTCGCACTGGTGCGACCAGCCGTTCGAGAAAATTAAAAAAATGTATCCGCGACTCTGAAAGTCTCCCTGTGGTTCAAAAACAGACACACATTAGGCCCATATCGTGGTCTAAACCAATCAGAGATAGTGAAGGTCGGACCCCCCTCTGATTGGCCGTGGTCCAGATATTCTTGTACGTGTGTGTGTGTACGTTTGAAAATGCATGTGATGCTGCAGTCAGACAGAGAGGGGTGAGTAGTAGAGATGCGAGCAGTGTTGACAACTTAGCGACTTTTCAGACCCCCTAGCGACTTTTTTATTCCAAAAAAGAGACTAGTGACAAATCTTGCAACTTCTTGGACAAACTTTAGCGAGTCTCTGTGATCGTTGGTACTACCGCAATGGCACGAGATAAGTGCGCACACAGCTCTTTCTCTGCATCTGCTCTGTTCAGTGAGCGTCTGAGAGGAGCAGCCCATTTAGTTAAAACAGATATTATTGCTTCTCTAAGTATACATGCAAATATAGAAGAAATCACAGCACAGGAATTGTCTTTTCTTATCTTCTGTGTATTATTTGATTTCATCAGACAACGGTTCAATAAAATTAGAAATTAGGATTTTTGTGCAGACTAACTTCTTGGAAGGGAGAGCTGGTTATGTATTCTTAATTGGCTGCCGTTGACTGACAACAGAAACGGTCAAATATATAAAGTAAAACAGTTTAATTGAGAATTTGGCTGCATTAAAATACAGTATTAGCACAGACAGACAATTAGACAGGTTTTTTTTTGTCTCTTTAAATACTTTTTTTTCATAATGTTTAGTGAAATTATTTGGTAGTCTGAGATGGGATGGGGCGCCGGATTTTTTTAGGTTTAACGGGGGGGGGCACCAAAGATCCCTGATACCCTACATCACACTCCCACTTTACGATATGCCATGCACTGCACTTTAACACAGTTCAACTGGACTACACGCACACACTGCACTAATACAACAACCTATCTGCTACCACTGGATACCATCCAATGCACATCCATGACATTGTGTATGCAGGCTTATGTATAATCTGTTGCACCTTCACATATTATTGTGTGTATATGTGTACATAAATGTAGAATGTGTACATAATGTGTATTGATAACTGTAAGTATGTCTAATAGTACACTGTGTGTACTGAGTATATGTATGTGTATTCTGCACATTGTCTTCTGTATAAGTCTGTAAGTATGTACTGTCTATATATAAATTGTTTCTGCACTGTCTGGAGCACACTCAAAAAAATCAAGAATTTCACTTACCAAGGCACATGTGCTGTGGTGATGTGACAATAAAAGTGATTTGATTTTACATATTGGCTTATATCACCATGCATCTGTTGTTAGTTATTTTAGGAAGGTTTTGACATCCAAACATGAGGGACACAAACATCCCTCAATTCTGTTATTTTAATAATTGTTTGCCTCTTCAAGATGAATCGCTTTATGTATTCCCCAATTGTAAGTCGCTGTGGATAAAAGCATCTGCAAAATGACTAAATGTAAATGTTTAAAAAATTTGTTTTTGTACATATATATTTTATATACTATATAGGGATGCACCGAAATTAAAATTCTTTGCCAAAGCCAAACAACATGAAACACTGGGCCCAAGGTCGAATAACGAATGAGGTTTTTCATATTTTTTCCCCCATGTAGATCTATTTTGCCATTTTTTTTCACCATTGCATAAATCAAATAGTTGTTGAAAAAATGTTATAATATTATAAAAACCACCCCTTCCTCTTATCATTGGAGAAATTAGATGCAGTGCTAAGCACTCTCGCTGTTGGAGCTTCGTGCTTGTAATGATTTTTGCATCTTTCTCTAACAATTTTAAATACTTTCACATTTCAGACATGTTTGCTGCATTAGTGCAAACCTCTATTTCATCGTGTCACGTCATTGTTTGGTACAATTTATTCGGTCCATCCATTATGTATATGCCAGTCCCTGTCATAATCATTATTAATATTATTGTTGTTTGTCCTGCTCGCGCTGCGCACTGACAGGATAATCAACATGGTACTACAATGATACAGCAGTTATACCCATTCTCTCAAGAAAGAAACTCGTATTGTTGAGCGCAAATGGAGAAAAACTAACTTGGAAGTCTTTAGAATTGCGTGGAAAAACAGTATGTCCAGCTATAGACAGGCTCTAAAAACTGCCAGGACCGAGTATATCCGCAAACTCATAGATAATCACCAAAACAATCCAAGGTTTTTATTTAGCACAGTGGCTAGATTAACATATAAACAGATGTCACCCGATCTAAATATTCCCTCACAGTTTAATAGTAACGACTTTATGAATTTCTTTACTGATAAAATAGATAATATCAGAAATACAATAACAAATGTAGATTCTACAGCGTCTAGTACTTCAGCTTCATTCATCGCAGCCTAAGAAAAACTTCATTGCTTTACAACTATAGGACAGGATGAGCTAAATAAACTTATCACTGCATCTACACCAACAACATGTTTATTAGATCCTGTACCCACTAAATTATTGAAAGAGTTGTAACCTGTAGTAGAAGAATCGCTTCTCAATATTATTAACTCCTCGTTATCTTTAGGTCACGTCCCAAAACCATTTAAGCTGGCAGTTATTAAGCCTCTTATTAAGAAACCAAAATTAGATCCTTGTGAACTGGCAAATTACAGGCCCATTTCAAATCTTCCGTTTATGTCGAAAATATTAGAAGAAGTAGTGTCTGCTCAACTGTGCTCCTTTCTGCAAAAAAATGATATCTATGAAGAATTTCAGTCAGGTTTCAGGCCCCGCCATAGCACAGAAACTGCACTTGTTAAAATTACAAATGACTTGCTTCTTGCGTCAGACAAAGGCTGCATCTCGTTGCTAGTTTTACTTGATCTTAGTGCTGCGTCGACACTATAGATCATGACATACTGATAGATCGATTACAAAACTATACAGGTATTCAAGGGCAGGCTCTAAGATGGTTTAGATCCTACCTGTCCGATCGCTACCACTTTGTTTATTTAAACGGGAGTCATCTCAATTATCACCAGTAAAGTATGGAGTACCACAAGGATCTGGCCTAGGTCCTCTATTATTTTCATTATATATGTTGCCCCTTGGTAATATTATTAGAAAATACGGGATTAGTTTCCATTGTTATGCTGATGACACTCAACTATATATCTCAACAAAACCAGATGAAACTTCTAAACTATCTAAGCTAACAGAGTGTGTTAAAATATAAAAGATTGGATGACCAGTAATTTTCTCCTATTAAATTCAGATAAGACCGAGATATTACTTATTGGACCTAAAGACAGTACACAGAATCTCTTGGATTACAATTTGCAACTAGACGGATGTAATGTTACTTCCTCTACAGTTAAAAATCTGGGTGTTATATTAGACAGCAACCTATCTTTTGAAAATCATATTTCCAATGTTACAAAACAGCATTCTTCCATCTTAGAAACATTGCCAAGCTACGGAACATGTTAAGTGTTTCTGATGCAGAAAAGTTAGTTCATGCATTCATGACCTCTAGACTGGACTATTGTAATGCACTGCTAGGTGGTTGTCCTGCATCTTCAATAAACAAGCTACAGATAGTACAAAATGCTGCGGCTAGAGTCCTTACCAGGTCAAGAAAATATGACCATATTACTCCAATTTTACAGTCTCTGCACTGGCTACCTATTAAGTTTCGTATCAGTTACAAAATATTATTACTTGCCTATAAGGCCCTAAATGATTTAGCTCCTGCGTACCTAACTAATCTTCTATCACGCTACAATCCAACCCGCCTCCCTTAGGTCGCAAAACTCTGGACTCTTGGTAGTACCTAGGATAGCAAAGTCCACTAAAGGAGGTAGAACTTTTCATATCTGGCTCCTAAACTCTGGAATAGCCTTCCTGATAACGCTCGGGGTTCAGACACACTCTCTCTGTTTAAATCTAGATTAAAGACGCATCTCTTTAGCCAAGCATTCATATAATGCATCTCACAATCTTGTACTGCCAGTCTATCTGAACAAATGCACATTATTATTATGCTTTAGCTTGGGTTATACTGATAATTTCATCCAGGGTTATTCCTGGATGGAACAACTGCTACGCTAATTGTCTTACTGTTTCTATGTTACTGCCACGGGATTAACATCCCGTGGTAGCTAGGAATTACACAAGCTTCAGTCTGGATCCAACCCTTAAACGATTGAGATGACCGAACACCTGAGAAGAGACGATGACAACCCCTCCGAGGACCTCAGAGGAAGCCAACCATCAGCGATTATACTGACTTAACCAAAGTCTGCCATAAATGGAGGATCAACACCTAGAGACAACCTCTACAGCCCTGAATGTCAGTGGAGTCTAGGACACATAGATGAGCCCCAGAGACAGATCTCCAGTGAGGACCTCGTCACCTAGACATCCATCGGGGAAAGACCCCTGGAACCAGTGGACCACTTACACTCTGACTTCGCTGCAGTTGGAACAAACTACTGATTCGTCTGGCCGGAGGGGAACTGGCCCCCCGACTGAGCCTGGTTTCTCCCAAGGTTTTTTCTCCATTCTGTCACCGATGGAGTTTTCGTTCCTTGCCGCTGTCGCCTCTGGCTTGCTCAGTTGGGGACACTTCATTTCCAGCACAATCATCGACTTGATTGCACAGATATTATTTAAACTGAACTAAGCTGGACAATGCCATTACTAAATTCAATAATGAAATGCATTCAGCTGATAATTGAGTGTTAAATCCTGTCATTTTACATTATTGACACATTTTGCCTATTTTGATATTGTGCAGTGCTTTGTTACAATGTGTATTGTTAAAAGCGCTATATAAATAAAGGTGACTTGACTTGACTTATAAAACAGGCAATTATGATCTGATCAAGTGGTTTCTGTCATGTTCTCTTTTTTAATAGAAAAAAAAACAGAGGTAATAGATGTTGGGAAAACAAATGTGTCGTGCGAAAGCATCACACACAATGGCAGGACCACAACTCTGAAAATACACTGAATAATATATTGTGTTAATTACTTAATACATTGTAATGTATGTATACAATAACATTCTTCACAATATATATACGTGATAAAATGATACTTTGTGTTATGTGTATTCAAACCCTCAGGTACCCACATACATAAAGTTGCCATGATTTTAACAAGACATCTAATTGTCTAAAAGGCCAAAACTTTTAATGTCTATTCAGTACATTATTCTTTTATACGTCACAATTATTTTCATAAATGAAATGTGTAACTATGCAAGCAATAAAGTGAGAGAAATGTTAATGTTCAGCTATATGTAAAAATAAGCAATAACTCTTGAAACACTAATTGAGTGTTTTAATAAAGCTATTACATGTAAAATTGCGGTGCAGTATATATTGCATATATAACAATATAATCTAAATATAGTATAATATATTGCATTATATTTCCAATACATTCCCATATATTTTTTGTTTCTTAAGGTAACACGGCACACTTATTCATATTTGTTTAAATTCACTGTATTGTGGAGGAGCGTCTGCAGGATGGTGATGACTGGAAGAGCTGCTGACCACAAGCATCTGCCAAAAAAAAAAAAAACACACATTTTATGTGTATATATATATATATATTTTATTTTGACTACCATTTTACTCAAAATCCAATTAAAGTAGGGATTAAGTTTTTCTTACCTCTGAGCTGTTAAGATCGTGGAAATGACTGGGCCTGAAATCAGAGGGCTGTGTTGGTAAAACCTGAGCAAACTGCACCTTTAGTATATAAAAAAATAAAAATAAATACAGATGTAGTGTACATTGCTTCTTACTGTCAGATACAATAAATGGTATAACACCGGCAGACAGTTTCAGTAATTTGTCAGCAAGTAGTTGAATATAAATGAAGGAGGAAGAAGATAAAAGTCCAAAAGTCTTTAATCCGACACACGGGTAGAACTAATCCTGATGAGTCTGTACAATCAAACACAAAGAACTGAACTCAAGTAGTGGAGATAATGAGACACACACACACACACACACACACACACATCTAAACATAATGATGAAATCAAATCAGTAAACACTACAACAAACTAACTGGGGCAGGAACACAAACAGAGCCCAAACTGTGAAGGAGTGTGACAGTACGCCCCCTCCTGGATGGAACAACCTCACGCCGTGAAGACAAGGAGGTGAGGATGAGGTGGCGCAGGGATTGTGAATGGGGCTAGCAAAGGAATGGCACGCACAAGCAGATTTAGTTTTCATCCATCCACCTCCCGAGGCGCTTCCTGCATCTTTCTGCTTGTGTGTCCCATTCCTTTGCTAGAGCAGAGGAGGTGGAGCGATCCCGAGGATCCAGGCAGCTGCGACGGAGCGGTAGCGAAGATTGCAGAGATGTAGATGGAGATCAGGGGCTGGTTGAACCAGCTGGACGTAAAATACACTTAAGTTGTAATACACTTAGAATTAATACACGTTGCTCCATCTAGGAGTAGTGCTACGTCTGAGACTAAATCTTATGCCTAGTCAGAGGTAGGTGTAAAGTGAAAAGTCATGATTTGCTCGGACATTATTCATTTTCAGGATTCATGTCTGTTAGTTAATTATTACTGCATACATGAACTGTGACGTTTGTGGTCTTTTCGGGCAGGATAAGCGATATCAATCACGAAGCTCGGTGTAGGCCAGGGTTCCTCAAATCTTTCCCTGGAGGGCCAATCTGCTGCAGAGTTTAGCTCCAACCCTGATCAAACTCATCTACCTGTGATTTTCTAATGATCTTGATGACTCTTGATTAGCATGCTCAGGTGTGTTTGATTAGGGTTAGAGCTAAACTCTGCAGGAGTGGGCCAGATTTGAGTATGCCTGGTGTAGGCCATATCACACTGCCGACGGTAATTGACCTATTATTTACTTCTATTTATATATTTCTGTAACTACGCAGTAAAATATTACATATGATATGGGATTATTAGAAGAATCTGTACCATTCAACATCCTGCTTGGAAGGATGGTATAAATGCTTGATAATATTTCACGTCTTTAATTCCATTCATCATTTGTAGCATCCAATAAACGCATTAAGTTTTGTGCTTTGTTACTTTGTATTGATTTTCCACAAACTGCAAAGACATCAACAACATCCATTAATTTTGATCTTAAGAAAAGAAAGAACTAAAACAAGCAAAGTAAAAAAATAAAACACAGCTCAATTGTCCAAATTTCTACATATTGGTCGAAGTTCTCATCGTTCAGAAGTACAGTTTTCATCCATGAAATCCAAACAGCATAATATTGGCAATCCCAGGATCCAAATAATTTTAAAATGGTTCCCATACTCTGTAGAAAAGGTCCGTCTTTGAATTAATTATACAAGTAAGGTATTCCAGTGGTAATAGCTCCATTAACTTTTTGCCAACCCTTAACAGAGGGGGCTTTATCAGAGGTCAACTGTAAAATAATGTTTTGCCGTGCCGAAAACGTCATGACATTAGCCAGAGAAGTTACTTTGCTATCAGGCAATCCTAGTAACAATGACAAAGGGTTTAAATCTAGATCCAAACTCAAAATCTTTTGCATTTCACAAAGTATTTTACACCAGTAATCCTGTATCAAACAGCATGACCATGAACAGTGAGTCAGAGTACCAATTTTGGTCTTATTTTTAACAGTTCCTTTTCCCCATTATGTCTTAAATGTATGTCTACAATTAGGAGATATACAGTATGTAGTCTGTGCAGTATCTTCAGCTGAATTTCTCTTGCACGGTTACAGACTGATATTTTTAAGCACACTCCCAGATTTCCTCCCAAACATCCTCATCAATTGAAATTGATAGTTCCTTTTCCCACTTCTTCATAATATTATGTGAGTCAGTGCCATTCATAAAGCATAAAGTGTTATAGAAAAGGCTAATCGATGTTCTCACAGTTGTTTGAAAAAGCAGTCTTTCAACTGGAGATATTTGAAAATTGTCTTTTAATGTTGTACTCTTTTGGATGAAATGCCTAATTTGTAAAAATCTGAAAAATTCTGATCATATTTATCCATTATCCAACTCATATTTATCCGTTATTTGTTTAAATGACATTAAATTATTATCAATAAACAAATCTTGTAGCTTAACAATGCCCTTTTCACACCAGAGCTTAAAGCCAGTATCCATCATTCCTGGTTGAAAATCTGGATTATATCAAATTTGAGGTAAATTTAAACCTACCCTCCATGCTCTAAGTGTTTTAAGAGTAACAGGATTAACACAACTTTCTTTAATGATTTTAAAACTTTTAAAAAACTATGTATTTGGAAAAACTTGTTTAAATATCTAACCATACTGAGGAGACATCTTTTGTCATCCAATTAGAAATATTTCTCAAATGGGCTCCTAACTGATATGTTCTAATATTGGGTAGATCTAAACCCCCTTTAGATCCTGGTAATCGTAAGACTGACATCTTAAACCTTGGTCGTCTTTTGCTCCATATGAAAGAGCTTAACCATCCAATCAAATTTTAGGACCTTTTTAGAGAACACAACTGGGATCATCTGAATAGGATAAAGCAACCTAGGTAGAACGTTCATCTTAACTAATGATATCCTACCCAGCCATGAAACTGGAAGGGAGTTCCAATGACCAAGATCCTGTTTTATTTTCTCAAACAAGGGCGTGAAATTCATTTTATGCATCTGATTAAAGTTAGGAGTCACAAAGATGAAAGTACCTAAATCCTGCAGGGGACCATTTAAAGGGAAACAGGGAGATATAGTACTTGGCATATCAATTAAGCTACCCTGCTTTGTTACTTTTAATCAGAAATAAAGTATCAGCTTTCAAATTCTGTCAATTTTATTACAATATACAAAATATAAATGTGGGGTTTCAGCCACAGAAAGACGTCAGTAAAACATATGAACAATGTCACGTAAAGTCACATTTACCTCAGGAAAGACATTCGTTGCACATAAACTTGATAGTCAGCTAGAAAAAAATAACTCTAGTGAGAAGCATTGTATTACATTCATTATATATACCATAACCTATCGCCTTCGTTTTTAATGTTTGTTTGAATAAATTGGTCATGGGAATGTGCATAGAGACTTCAGATATAAAAACGCGGACTTGTTAGGAAATGTTTACTCAAAGAAATCATGGCTTCACTTGTTATGATGTCTGGAGCAATTCAGTTTTATATTAGTAGTTGTAGCCATTGCAGGCTGAACGTCGGTCTCAGCGATCACTGCGGGAGAATGTGTCAGCATGGACGTAGTCTCGCATAGCCAGACCTTCAGACTGATGGCTGAAGGTCTGGAATCTATGGTAGCTTTCATTGGCCAAGGCCCGCCCATGAGGCCATTTGACCGATATGTCAAACAACCAATCACAGTTAGTTTCGTTCAGCATCACGTTTTGGGGTGTGGAAATGCCACCACAATAACAAACCGGTGTGTAAAACTCTTGGACGCATTTGAAAGATTCTATGCCGCAAACTTTAAATATTTCACATACTTTTGAAAATCCAGCGTTTATTTGATCCTGATAAGCGTTTGTCGTCACACTTGTAAACACGACGGCTTTCTTCTTTCATGGGGGGGTTTGTCGTGACGGCATTTTTGTTTACAGGCGGAAAGAACGCGACACACGTCTCCCGGAAATCCTGTATAATTCAACCGATCCGACGACAACTTCGAAACTCCTGAAGTGTTTCCACTTTTGTGTGCCATATGCATCAGACGTTTAGCCAACGTTCTGTGGGCGTGACGTCTGAGGCTGAGACTAGCTTGGACGCGCATTGTCTACGCCGGGCGTAGCTGTGCCTGATTGTAGTTTTAGTTGGTGCAACAGGTGTAAATATTTATCGTAAAGCTGGACGTTGCAAAGCAAACAAAAATAATACGTCTTTTAAAGTGTCATGAAACCCCCGTTTCAGCACTGGTCGTTCACACCTTGGATTTGAAAAAGACCTACAACACGCTGATTATAGAGACAAATAAATATTAAAATGTGAGCAGAGAAAGAAAAAAAGCAAACAACAATGGAGATAGGGGTCACTTTGATATATTAAAAAAATATAGTAATAACGATAATGGACTCATAAGAAATCTTAGCATTAGAAACGTACAACTATTATGACCAAATCCAATATGTTTTGATAAATTATTTGAAATAACTAAGCAGATACTGGTCTATATGAAAAATGAAGAACGTTTAAAAGTTCTAATAATATTTTCAAAATTATTAGCGCAAACGACACACATCAGTTTTAAACAGAAAGAACTAAAGGTATATAGTTACTTTTTGTTTACTCTTCTTAGAATTTTCATTCTATATCATTGTTTTCTGTGCATCACAATAATCCGTCACTAGGTGAAAAGACATAAGTCTTTCTTCATAAGTGAATAATTATCCCAGTGTCAGCCAGAATGCAGAAGGCACCTTTCTCTTCTCACCCGTGGCAGACCAAGGTAGTCAAAATTGTATTTAAAAATTGTAAATAATAAATTATTTATTACATTTAAAAATTATTTGACAATAAATAAATTATAAAATCCATTTATTATTTTCTATTGTCCCGCATTACCTAAGCATGTAGACCACTGAAACTGTTGGTCGGTGTGCGCTAATGAGTTTAATATCCCCTTTGCAGCAGAACATGGCAGTGGACGAGCAAAAAAGCAGAAGGTGGACTTCACAGAATGGGAAGAAGAGACACCCAGAATGATGGATGAAGTGGAAGAATACTGTTCTTCAAACTTTCAGTTAGATGAGTCCTCAGAGGAAAAGTTGCTTTTGTTCTGGGAGAAACAAGATTGCTTATTCCCACGACTGCAGCACCTTGCTAGGAGAATCTTGTGCATTCCTGCAAGCGGTGCAAGCGAAAGCTCATTTAGTACAGCAGGCCGTGTTTTAGAGGCGAGGCGGAATCGTCTGAATCCTGGCACAGTAGATGCTATTCTGTTTTTGCACAGTGCAAAGAAAAAGGCAAAGTAGCTAATCCTACAACATGACGTTTAGGCTGAATTGGCACCGTTTAGTTATATATAGACCTTTGTTCTATATCTGTTTTTTGGAGAGAAAAAAAAGTTCTTGTTTTTTTTTGTATATCTGTTTGGAAAGTTGCAGTATAATATTCCAAATTATTTGAACAGACAGGGCTTGAAAATTGACCGTTATCCAGTCATTTTAGTGTGTTGTGACAGAAATGGCGATATTCAAAGTCTGAAGCAAGTTGTTTATTTTATTAAGAAAATGTAGGCTAATCTGGCCAAAGACAAACTTTTGCTTTAAAAATAAATGTTCATTTAAAAGCATCTTATGATCTGCGTATTAGTTTACTATCAGAGACTGGCAGATTAGTTATAATGTCACAGAATCTGATTTCATCATGCTTAAAACAAAGAATTAGAGAAATTAAAGTGACGATCGGGTGCGGGTCGGGTGCGGATATCTATATCAGAGAAAATTATGTGTGCGGGCGGGTGGATAGTTTATTTGAAGCAGCAGATGCGGGTGACATTTTAGCTCATTCGCGCATCTCTAATACTTGCATAGAAGTAGTGATTAATTTGTGTTCATATATTCATGTCATGCTGATTGTTATTGGAAGTTTGTTTGTTACCTTACATTGTATGAATTTACTGAATGTAATGAATTGTGTTTATTTAAATTTTGTTATTATGTGCTTTAAGACCACACACACGGAAATACCAATGTACTTGTCTGCACTTGCATGCTCAACATTTATTGAACATTAATGGAGTTGTTGAGGAGTAAATAAAAAGCATCAAAGAACTTTAAGCTGCATCTTCATGTCTTTGGTCGGATGTCTGTGGTGAACTGGTCCCCCACTGGCAACCCCAACTGGTTTTAGTTAAATCAGTTTTCTTTGTACATATTAAATATTGTTGCGGTCATGTTTACCGAGATGAACTGACGGCGCAGAAGCTCTTTCATCAGATTTGAATTCTCCGCTGTAATACAACCTCATGCATAACACTGCACAGTGACTGGATCGTTAACCCTCTAAGCGCCAAAGTCGCAAAATTGCGACAAGGCGTCATGCTACATTTAATAGGCTGTAGTTTCTAATATGGTGTAATATCGCATTTTTATTCCCTGCCATTAGATGGCAGACATGTGGTACTTCGATTCTAGACCAACAGTGTTCATAGAAAGTAGCAGAGCAAGTGAGCTATCGTGTCATTGATGCGGAAGCAGTTCAGTTCATAGCGAGTGAGTAAATTGTGAGATTTGTGAGAGAAAATCGCCAAATGACTAATAAAAATTTGTACTGTGAGGATGTGTTGCAAATGTTATTCGCCGATTCTGACTCTAATGGGGAATATTTGCGGTTTATAAATGACCGGCCGTCTAATGATCGCGCTTCTTCCGGTACATCTCTGCTGCGCAATGGTGCAGCCGAGAATGGCGAGAGTGTTCACGAAGCACAAACAAGTGACCATTTCGGCCCTTTGCCCAACAGGAATGGGGGTAGCGGGGGTGGACGTGGTCTTAGTGTCCATAGGAGAGGCTCTGCGTTGCTGATGATCGCCCCAGATTGTGTCTTTTCTTCTGATTGTGCACGCTCAAAGTGCCACCGGCAGACAGTACAGGTGCAGTCAGTGTTGGGTAACGTTAGGTCTGTGCGCTGTGCATGTAATAAGAGGTACCATACTATCAAGAACTATAAACTGTTACCTAGACACCTGATTGGGCAAATAGCTGGTCAACTGATCAAAACATAGGCACATGTATTTTACTATGGCACAGTAATATAGTAATAATTTACTACTTTCTCCTGTTTTACTGTTATTTCCTCTTTTCCTGATCATTTGTATTGAGGATAAAAAGACTAATAAGATAAAGAGATAGATAAATAAATATAGATAAACACATGCTAATAAGTTCAAACAACCATTCAAAATCTATTATTTCCTGAATATTACTGATGAACTGATCAAAAAGTAGGCGTCTGTTCACATGCATTTTACTACTATATAGTATAGTAATGTAGTAATAATTTTGTACTTTCTCCTGTTTTATTGCTGGTTTCCTATTTTCTGATCGTTTGTAATGAGGATAAAAAAAGAATAAAAAACAAACAAACATGCAAATAAGTTCAAACATCAAATACAATATCTACTATTTACTGAATATTATGAAATTCGAGAGGGTCGCCCCATGATGACGTCATAATATGCAGCATTTTTTCCAAAAAAACCTGGCGCCTAAAGGGTTAAGACTTCATTCTCATGAATAATAATGAAAAAAGCTCGGAAAACTGATGACGTAGACACAGACTCTCCAGCCATGGCAGCCAATCACCACTGCAAATTAACACATATACGTCACTTTTCTTGACGTTGGTTCAATTTAGTTTATATGGTGGAAATTCAAACTGAATATCTGTGCACACTCTAATGGCTAAATTTCCCACAACACATTATGTTTGGACGAGGATTTGATTGGAACTACAAACATGCATAAAGTGTTAAAAACTACAAACATGGCAGAAACGTGGGACCGTCTGAGTAGTTATGCTGCATATATGCCATGTCGTAATTCCGAGATGACAACACGTGACGTTCAACCCAGTGCTGTTCACGTCCTCGAACTGGGGATTATCCATTTCTATAGCGACAGTCAACAAAATGATCCCAGGACCACGTGAAATAATGTTACTGGCAGCTGTAAAACACATTACATTTGAATGATACTACTAAATATTGCAGAACACAGAAAGTAATTACCAACCATTTATTTGTTATTAATGACTGTGATAATTGCTAACCTAAACAAACAACAACAAAATAATAACAGTATGAACACTTACAAAATATGTTTTTATATTATAGTACATTGTAGTATCTATATGTAAGTATCTTGTTTGAAAACGCCGCCATTTTTCTCTGGTTTCGCGTGAGGTGTAGTGGTCACGAGGTCACAAGCCGTAGCTCTCAGAAAACTCGCAGTTTTGTAATTACGAGTTCTACGAAGAAGTGAATGCTTTTTTACAAGTTGGTATCTCATAATTATGGTAATTACGATATGGCATGAACGCACCGTTAATCATCACGGATGAAAAAATATGTAATGTTATCGGTGTTATATACCATCTGCAACATTACAAACTATTTTATTTTATTTGGAATTTGTGATAATGGGCTAAATCTATGAATGTAAAACCATGTGGCATGTTTATTAAAATTGTATGCAGTATGTTTTTTAGGGCAAGTCAGTTCATAGTAAACGCTGCTTCCCACAAACCCTGCAAGTGTTGCGGGTTTAATGTTTGGGAACACAATGTGTGCTGAGTTCACTTCATTGACATTTACATAATTTCAAACGTTTCTGTGGACAGGAGATTACAACTCAATAATTTTACAAGTTAAGAAATCAAGGGTTTGAACATTTGAGATTAAAGAATTTAAGAAAAATATATTTGATTGTAATGTAGTGTTTGTTGGTTCTTGTAAAGTGTAAATCCAAGTGTCAACATCCTCAAAATTAACTATTTCCATTTTATATACATATCTAGGGGGTTCAGTTTACACACACACACACACACACACACACACACACACATAAAGGTTTGAGAAGTCCTGATTTGGCTCTTTACTCACCTGAGGAGGACAACAGCAGGCGTTGGCTTTACAGGCAAATGCTGACAGCCAGATGGAGATGATAAACTCAAGCACGGCAAATACCAACAACACACCTCTGATTCCCCTGAAGAGATTCTAAGAGAAAAATCTACGTTAACACAAATAATCCATGATAATTACTGCTTACACTTGTACACTGAATGCTCAGCAGTCCAGAATCTACCATCCGAGAAGCTCATAGTAATATTATATTTTTGGGGCCAGATTTACTAAAGAAAGCAAATTAACATGACAGCGCAAACCTAAATAAATCATGTTGCATGATTCATTTAAATAATTTTGTGCCTGAAAAGGAAACACTTACAAATGCATTCATGCAGTAATGTTAGCCACAAAAATAACTGTATTTTCATTGCTAATGTTTCACTGTGTTTTCAGTAAATGCTGACAGAAGTTTTTTTAACGCCAAATGAGGGTTTGCACTGTCACAAACTGTTAGCAAATCTTCTGAACAGAACTACTTCTGAAATGCCAAAAACAGAGAACAGATGAGTGCAGATTAAAGCTTGAGTACTGACCACACAGTGATCTTATAGTGATTGCTAAATAAATACATTTCCATTTTGACATTAAATGTGAATATAAAAGTTCATGACGTACTTCATACTTTCCCGTGAAATAACAGGCATCGTCGTAGCAGTAATTGTGTGGACCTATAACCAAATCCAGTGAAAGTAAAATAATGGCAATTCCTGCGGTTATAGTACTGAAAATGTTCACTCCCAGTGAAGCTTTCACCTATAGACAGGAAAAAACTGATGAATTAGCAAGAACTTTAAAACATTGTATTAACAAGTTAATGTACATGGAGTGTGATTAAAAATGATTAGTTGCTGAAATTTGATTGGCTGGTAAAGGCCATGTTTATTTATGTATGTATCTGAGTCATATTATGAAGATTCATATTCATTTTTAACTTTTCCAATCCTACAGTTACAATGTTGAGGAGTTGCAGCGCCTCCTATAGACACAACTTTAATGCAATTTGTTGTGAATTCTCAAAATATCCTGTGTGTGTGTATATATATATATATATATATATATATACACCAGGGGCCAGATTCACGAACATCTTCTTAAGAAATAAGTTAAATTCCACGAAGTTCGTAAGAATGTTCGTAAGTGCAATTCTTGAAAAATTCTTAAGTTCTCAAATATGTATTTATCTGAGCGAATACATGCAGAAGACACACTAATAAACTCACACTTTAAGGATTGTCTTTTACATTTCCTGCAGATTACCCTAATAATCATAATAAGCATGCACACTATTTTCGTCAAGACCTTGACAGCTTCTCTTTTTAATGTGCCGTGTTTTTGAGCAGTTACTTTTAAAGAGCCTGTCGCAAGCTGCAGCGATCGATTTCATTAATTTATTGTGGTGTGTTTTTACGCTCTAATCCGAGTGAACGCTTCTGGTATGTGTGTTCATATGCACTGAATACTGCCAAATATTATGTCGTATTTATAGGCTAAAATTAAAAGTGTTCAATCAAAGCTCCCTCTCTGACTCGTTTTTGAGTTGCAACTGAGTTTTGAAATCAGCAAAATATAGGGTCACATATAGGCTAATCATGACCGGTCATTGTTTACATTAATCAGTCATCGCTGTCACTTCAGGAAACTCATGCACATCCATATTAAGACTCCTACTATGTATTATATGTAGCTAGTGTTGTTGAAATGCTTAAATATAAAATGTAATTGAAATAACCCAATACGTGTATTACATAATTCTTAATAGTTGGGGCTATCCTAACTTTAAGAATTTATTTACTATGATTTTTAAGAAGATTCTTGGCAGAAGAATTTTAATTATTAAGTTTTGTCTTAAGAATATTCTTAAAACGATAAGAATATTCTTAAGAAAAATGTTTGAGAATACAAAATATTGATAAAAATAAAAATAAAATGGCAGTTAAGAAGAAATTTCTTAAAGTGATTTCTTCTAAAGAATGTTTCGTGAATCCGGCCCCAGTTTATATACTTATATTGTTTCATTAAGTTTGGATGTTGCGTTCAGGACATAAAGATCAATTTGTGAAAAAAAGGGTTGCCAGCTCTTTAATTCACTTATATCATCATAATGTTTTAATTCAAATTAATTGATAACTTTTTTCCAGCAGCATCCCTGACTGAAGTGTACAAAATTTTGTGAAGATTCGACAAACAGCCTTTTTTCCCCAGATTCACAATGGCAGATATTTTTGTAGATGGAAATTAAATACATCAGAGATGTACATTTTAGAAATGAAGGGAAAAAATACATTGTTTCTAGAACAACCCGAATTCCGGAAATGTTGGGACGTTTTTTAAATTTGAATAAAATGAAAACTAAAAGACTTTCAAATCAAGTGAGCCAATATTTTATTCACAATAGAACATAGAGAACATAACAAATGTTTAATTGGGGAATTTTTACACTTTTATCCACTAAATGAGCTCATTTCAAATTTGATGCCTCCTACAGGTCCCAAAAAAGTTGGCACTGTGGCAACAAAGGGCTAAAAAAGCAAGAAATTTTAAAATATTCAGCTGGGAGAACATCTACCAACTAATTAAGTTAAATTAACATCAGGTCTGTAACATGATTGGCGATAAAAAGGATGTCTTAGAGAGGCAGGGTCTCTCAGAAGTAAAGATGAGCAGAGGCTCTCTAATCTGTGAAAGAGTGCGTAAAAAGTTTGCGGAATACTTTAAAAACAACGTTCTTCAACGTCAAATTGCAAAGGCTTTTCAAATCTCATTATCTACAGTGCATTACATCATCAAAAGATTCAGAGAAACTGGAGAAGTCTCTGTGCGTAATGGACAAGGCCGAAGAACCTTGTTCGAATGCCAGATGACACTGCATCACTCATCGGCATGATTCTGTCATTGAAATTAAATGGGCCCAGGAATACATCCAGAAACCACTGTCGGTAAACACAAAGGAAGCCATTTGTAAATGTCCATAAGCGCCGTTGTGTCCTGTGGGTCAAGGCTCATTTAAAATGGACTGTTTCAAAGTGGAAAAGTGTTCTATGGTCAGACGAGTCCAAATTTGACATTCTTGTTGGAAATCACGGAAGCCGTGTCCTCCGGGCTAAAGAGGAGGGAGACCTTCCTGCGTGTCATCAGCGTTCAGTTCAAAAGCTAGAATCTCTGATGGTATGGGGGTGCATAAGTGCATACGGTATGGGCAGCTTTCATGTTTTGGAAGGCACTAGGAATGCTGAAAGGTATATAAAGGTTTTAGAGCAACATTTGCTCCCCTCCAGACTACATCTATTTCAGGGAAGGCCTTGTGTATTTCAGCAGGACAATGCAAAACCACCTACTGCAGCTATTGCAACAGCATGGCTTCGTAGTAGAAGAGTCTGGGTGCTGAATTGACCTGCCTGCAGTACAGATCTTTCACCTATAGAGAACATTTGGCCCATCATTAAACGAAAAATACGTCAAAGACAACCACAAACTCTTCAGCAGCTGGAAACCAATATCAGGCAAGAATGGGACCAATTTCCAACACCAAAACTCCAGAAACTCATAACCTCGATGCCCAGATGTCTTTAAACTGTTTTGAAAAGAAGGAGATGCTACAACATGATAAACATGCCCCCGTCCCAACTATTTTGAGACCTGTAGCAGGCATCAAAATTGAAATGAGCTCATTTTGTGAATAAAAGTGCAACATTTCTCAGTTTAAACATTTGTGAATAAAATATTGGCTCATGTGATTTTGAAATTCTTTTAGTTTTCATTTAATTCAAATTTAAAATACGTCCCAACATTTCCTGAATTCAGGTTGTAGAAATTACTCAAAAATGCAGATCTTATTATTATTGCACCACCTAGTGTTGAGTGGCTGAATAGACATATGTTTGGGACCCTCCTGACAAGTTTAGGGTCATTAACCCTTTCACATTTGAGTTTAAAATATTCTAGCTGAGCCCCCAGACGAAAGTTATTTTAAAATATTTAGCCTTATTGTTTCCATGGTGACGCGTCATGCTTGTCATGTGACGCACTGCAGCCACAATAGCGCAGTATGACAAATGGATCGCTTTTATTTCGTTTTTTGATTATTAATATTCACAAACATGCTCAGTATATTATGAAATATCTGATATTCCGATTCTGAAATACGTGCGAGTAAATGTATTTGGTAGTTTAAATACTTTTATAATGACCTTGTCAGTTGATCTTAGGGTTAAGCATTTAAAGGGTTAGCGTTAAAGGGTTAAGTGTGGGTGTTGCATTCAGAATGTAAAAATCTAATTATGAATTATGGTCACTGATGCCCATATAGTTTTAGAGCAGAAGAAATACAAGAAGAATACATCAGTTTAAACCAGTCCATAAAATCAGTACAAACACAACAGAACACTATTTCTGAACTTCCAGCACCGTGCTTGGACCCTTAAAAGTAAAGTGTTGTGTAGTACATACCAAACATAAACTGGAGGGTGAATTCATTTTGTTTTCTGCAGCAATGCAGAGGGAGCCTGCGGCAATGTACTGAGAAGAGAGCGAAAGGACAAAACTGAGGCTTGCGTTGGAATATGTAGCTTGTATTGTAAAAGACAGAACATTTAATTGTATAATAGTTTCTTACGATGAGAGATCCCCAGTAAGGAAGACCACTATAGACAAAGATAAGATGTGCATAAACTGTAGACACAATGCCAAACAGGAGAGTCAGCATACCGATCATTATCTGGACCGTCTGTGAGGGACAAAAATAACAGAAAGTGTGAGTAGGACGAGAGTCTTTCATAAAGGGGAACAATATACATTTATGGCAGCTATAGGGTTCACACTCTTTCATGAACACCAGATTCAAGGACCTTTTAAAGCACCATTTATTTCATATCAAGCACCTATCAAATTCACACCCCAGCCATGTCATGAAAGACCTTACAGTAGCCTATTAAACATTTCACTTACACATAACCTTTACATTAAAACTTTCAGAATAATAATGTTTTGAAAGTGTAGGATTCATAAATTTACACCGTTCTGAGTAGTCATGTTCAAAGCAATTTAATGAAATCCATTGAAGTCAGTGCTGGTAATATTCAAATACAATTTCTAAAATATTGATAAAATGTGCATCAAACTGGTTGTCACACTTTGTTTTCTCTCTTCCTTGTGTTTCCACACCCATATATGGTCCTTCCTTTTTCCTGTCATTAGTTCATTAGTCCCCGTCTGTGTTTGATTACTTCTCACCTGTTGCTGTTTCCCCTGAATACGTTATGTGTTTACAAGCCCTGAGTTTCCCCTGAGTCTTTGTTCGTTCACTCGTCGATGTACTCGTCGAGGTCACGGCCTACCCACCATGGCCCACGGAGTCCCCTGATCCGCCATGGCCGCCCGAGTCGCCGGATCCGCCATGGCCGCCCAAGATCCCTGCTCCACCATTGGTCCTGGAACGAGCACCGCCCTGGAGGCCACCTGCCCTGTCTCCATGTCCCTTGAGGCCTCCAGAGCGCCCACCCCCCCTCCCCTTTGAATGTTGTACGGCGCGGGTCGCGCCTTTCTGGAGGGGGGGGGGTAATGTCAGACTTTGTTTCCCTGTGTCTTGTATCTCACTTCCTCTTGTGCCCAAATATGGTCCTTCCTGTTCGTTATGAGTTCAGTTAGTCCCAGCCTTGTGTCCTGATTATGTTCCAGGTGTGTCGAGTTAGGTCTGTCTATTTATAGTCTGTTCTGCCCCATGTTTGCTGTCAGTTGTTAAACGTCATTTGTGTGCGTCAGATCTCCATGTCAGATCATTTATATCCATGTTCCTGTGCTCTTTGCTTTCTGTCATTAAAGACATTATTTTTTAAAAGTACTGTATATCCTCGTCTCCCTCGTTCCATATCCCTGACGGAACGTGACAGAACAACTGACCTTAAAGAAGAGAAGATCAGACTAACACCGAACACACAGAGCATGGACATCTTAGCCATGCATCCAGAAGATTTACTCCTCACTACCATTCAGGATGGCTGCCCAATTGAGGACTACGTGAAGGAATTTTTAGTGCTGACCGAGAGAGTGGCAAGTAAGGAAAGAACCCGGAAGACCATTTTCTGGGATGGTTTAGATGACTTCCTGTACCACCTGATGCCGCCGTCAAACTCCAGCTGGTCTCTGGGCCGTTATATTGAGTATGCACTCAGGCTCAGTTATTCACCCTTCACCATCGACGAAGTTCACGACAGCCCACGGTTCACGGGAAGTCTACCCCGCCGTCGGCGGCTCACCAAACCCGCCGTCCGCGGAGGATTGACGCCACCGGCTGCTGACTCAAGCCTGCCGTTCATGGGAATTCAGCCGCCGTTCGCAGCCAACCTAAGTCCGCCAGCAAAGAATGACTCAAGACCGCCGGCTGACTCAAGCCTGCCGGCCGCCGCTGACTCAGGCCCGCCGGACGCAGGTGACTCAGCCCCGCCTGTGCCTGTTCCCAGACAGCGCCCTCCGGTGCCTGCTCCCAGACAGCGCCCTCCGGGTGCCCCTGCTGGTTCCTTCCAGCACTCCGGTACCCCTGCTGGTTCCATCCAGCTCTCCAGAGCGACCCCGAGAGTCAGCGCCACTAGAGCGCCCCCGAGAGTCGGCGCCACCAGAGCGCCCCCGAGAGTTGGTCCCGTCCAGCTCTCCTTCATCTCAGCTGGTCCCGTCCAGCTCACCTTCGTCTCCACTGGTCCCGTCCAGCTCACCTTCATCTCCGCTAGTCCCATCCAGCTCACCTTCCGCGCTTCCAGAGTGCCCCCCGGGCAGCAATCCCCCCAATACATTTTTTTTTGGGGGGGGGGGGCTACCCACCATGGCCCCGGACTCGCCATGGGTCACGGCCTACCCACCATGGCCCACGGAGTCCCCTGATCCGCCATGGCCGCCCGAGTCGCCTGATCCGCCATGGCCGCCTGATCCGCCATGGTCGCCTGATCCGCCATTGGCCCCAGAACGGGCACCGCCCTGGAGGCCACCTGCCCTGTCTCTGTGTCCCTTGAGGCCTCCAGAGTGCCCACCCCCCCTCCCCTTTGAATGTTGTACGGCGCGGGTCGCGCCTGTTCGGAGGGGGGGGGGTAATGTCACACTTTGTTTTCCCTCTTCCTTGTGTTTCTACACCCATATATGGTCCTTCCTGTTTCCTGTCATTAGTTCATTAGTCCCCGTCTGTGTTTGATTACTCCTCACCTGTTGCTGTTTCCCCTGATTACGTTATGTGTTTATAAGCCCTGAGTTTCCCCTGAGTCTTTGTCCGTTCACTCGTCGGTGTAGTTGTATATCCTGTGTTCTATGATTAAAATCCTCTATTCACCTTACCTCTCGTCTCCCGCGTCCTTCCCGCTACACGACCGTGACACTGGTTTTGTAATAGTTATTTTACAAGATTTAAAATTTGAAAGAATTTCGCAACTTTTAAATTAATAAAAAGTAGTTAATGTTGTAATAACACAGCAAAATCTGTTAATATAAACATTTTGCACATTCTCTCAATAGAGACGTTACTCATTAATAAATAAACTCAAGTCAAAATTATTTTGTAAATTACTTTTTATTGTAAATCCCATTGTTTCATCAAGTCAAGTCATCTTTATTTATATAGCTTTTTAAAAATACAAATTGTGTCAAAGCAACTGCACAATTGACCTAAAGCACTGATTCTCTAAGTGTGGTACGCAGGGTACCTCTAGTAGTACACAGAGGAATCACTGAATTAAATATAAACAAATGTTAAAACACTTCTACAAAGTTTGCAAGGTGGCTAAATGATGCCTGTGTTCATCTTTTTGATCAAGTACTGTACATTCTTTACTTAACATTGAAGTACAGTACATTTTTCTTTTTTACTTTTTAAGTACAGTACAGTTTTTACTTAACTTTTAAATACAGTAGGCTACATTTTTACTTAATTTTATTTATTTTTATTTACCTGTATGTAAGCAAAGTGCAGTGTTAATGTTCAAAGTGTATTTATAATGTTTAAAGTGGCCGACAATTTAAAACATTCTCATTAAAAATTAAAAAAATGTAACTGTGCAGATTTGTAGCTGAATAATTATGCCTACTACACTACTGTATTTTAATGTTGGTCATTATGGTAACACTTGGAGAGTCAAATATTTTCTGAGGTGGGACTTGGTGTAAAAAGTTTGAGAATCACTGACCTAGAGGAATGCAGGTGCTCAAACATGCAGTTGCTCAAAACGTCAAGAACATTTTAAACCTTGTACATGTGCAAATCTGGAAATATTTTAAATTTTTTTCACAAATAACAAAATGTGTATATATATATATATATATATATATATATATATATGTGTGTGTGTGTTTGGGACATTTCTCACCCCAAGGGCTTTTGGTTGTCCTTTCAGAAATGCCTTAAGTCCATGAAGAGGTGAAACTCCCATCCCCTGTTGTAAATAAACAGGCACAGGAGTGTTGGCCATCGTTGTAACAGAAGCTGTTTGTGTTGCTGGTTGAAACTGGATGACGAGTGTTGAAGAGTTCATGGGTACGACAGTGTGAGACATTCTGTTTTCTGAATGTCAAACTGACCTGTAGAAAAAAATCATAGTAAATCAAAACATGCAAACAATATAATTATGAAACAGCTCATGTTTAATTTGATCTACATCATAGCAGATGCTTTTTCCAAAGACACTTATAAAATACATTTGTGAATACCATTTTACTTAATATATATCATATTATATATATATATATATATATATATATGTATGTATATATTAGGGCTGTCAATCGATTAAAATATGTAATCGCGATTAATCGCATATTTTTATTTGTTCTAAATGTACCTTAAATTAATACTTTTCAAGTTTTTAATACACTAATCAATATGGGCATGGACAAATATGGATGCTTTATGCAAATGTATGTTTATTATTATTGAAACCATAGTCAACATAGAGCATGAAGACTAGACATGTTTCAAAGGTCATAGATGTTTTTCAAAGAACTTGTTCATGTCTATTAGACACATGAAAAAAGAAATACAAGGTTCCCATTACTTCTCTTTCTTTGCACTGAGCAATTTACTGACATAAACATGTTTACATTTCTGCAGGACAGGGCAGCTCACTTCTTCTGAATATGCAAAATGTACATAGCCTATATTATTTATTATTGCTTTTGTTTCCCTCTCTATGCCCACATACTGTATTTGCTGCAGCTAAATTCTCAAAAAAACTGTTTTCATTGATATTTCACTGTTTGTTGTCAACGGGATGAATATGAAATAGTGATTGAAATGAGACACATTAAGACTACATAACCAGCTCTCTCTTCCAAAATGTTAATTGTTATTCTGCACAAAAATCCTGATAATCGAGCCACCGTTTTATGAAATCAAATACACATAAGATAATGACAATAGCCGTGTTATGATTTCGGCTATCTCTGCTGCGTGTTGAACAGAAACAGAGCAGACTCCGAGAGAGAGATGTGTGTGGGCGCGTGCTGAGAAAGCAAGACCTCGCGCTCGTGCGGCAGTACCGGCGATTCTCAGAGACTAAATAAGGTTTGGGAGCTTTTTTGAAGGGAAAAAAGCTGCTAAAGGGGTCTGCAATGTTGCTAAGTTGGCAACACTGTGCATCTCCATTTCTCCATGGTTAATGCGTTAACTTTGAAAGCACTAATATATATATATATATATTGTAGTAAAGAGAGCATGGTCCCTTTAAGCATATTCACTGTTTATTCTGTTCCTATTCCTATTGGCTGTTAGTTACGTTAGTCTGAGAATATGCGCTGAGTGACGTGTGTACGTAAAAGTCTGTTTTGTAGAGGTTGCTCGCATGCTCATCGCACGGTCGGGAAAGCTGCCGTTCTGTGCCGGAGCAAGAGCACCGATCAGCGAGAACAGTGACATACAGACTGTGTATTTATGCATATTGTACTGTTGGTGAGTGAACTGTATAACTAAGTTGTTCAAGAAGTTAAGTAAACTCTACGGAGAAGATCGTCTTGTCGTGGCTCATTCCTCCCACGCATCCACATAGACCAACGCATAAACGAAACTAACTGCGCACACGACAATTGGTGTCAGAAGCGGGGATTTCATCTGGAAATTTCAACTTCACGTATGAAACGAGAGGAAAGTTGGATGCTGGCGAAACAGCATATATAAGCAGTAAGCAAATTTGTTAGCGCTCATTCAGGACGAGACGCAAGCAGACTGACGTCATCGCGCCCGATGAGAACTGCATAGACTCAACTACAAAGTGAATTGCCAGAGAAAAGACTCGAATGCTCCACAAAAATATCAGTGAAGTTTAGTGCTGTAAAGTTTATAGAAAAGAAAAAAGAACATAAAAGAAAAGGAAAAGAAGAAAAAGAGAAAATATTAATAAAAAAAGAAAATAAATTCAGAAATGTCCCAGGAAGATTTTTGTCATGGAGCTATGGCAGCAGCCCCTGATTCCAACCAACCCCCAGACTGGCTTAAGACAATGCTCGAAAACCAGAATAAAAATAACGAGCAACTGCAAATGATGATGGCTCCACTGCTGACTCATATTACAAGTGGTTCTCAAGCCCCACAAACATCAATGTTCACTGCACCTAGGGGTGACACACGAGAAAGCTCCCAGCCTACTGTCAGGGAAAGGAGGATGCCTTATTCAGATTCACCCTTCATTCAAGATGATACTGAAAGGTCACGCAACATCACGGGTGGGCCATTTGCTGCCGAGCTGGAAGTAATTCAACAAAGAGCACGTACTTCAGGTCCCTCCAGAGCTACCCCCTCCACCGAGACTGGCACAAGGCAACGAAACACTGAGCGTGGCTCCCAGCCATTTCCACATACTTATATTGCTGAACAAAGATCTAGTATGCCTCATTATCAAGGCCAGCCAATTGCTGCAGAGGGTCCCAAGGCAAAGCTTGCTGTTTTTGATGGTAGTGGAGATTGGGAGTCATTTCTGGTACCATTTGAATGGCAGGCCAGGAAGTATGGTTGGAGTGGAGACTACAGAGTGGACTGTTTGTATGGCTGTCTGAGGGGGCCAGCTATTAAGTATGTCTGTTCACTTCCTGAACATATCCGTGAGGATTACACCCTTCTTAAGGAGCAGTTAACGCAACGTTTTGGTCAGCGTGACCCCCCAACTACAATAAGAAGGAAACTGGGCGAACTCCGCCAGCTCAAAGAGTCAGCAGCCGAGTTTGCAGAGGAGGTTCAACGCTTAATTACCTTGGCCTACCCTGGTGTGGAGCTTGATCTGCAGGACCAACTCGCTACAGACTTCTTCCTCAAGGGAGTTCGTAACCAAAAAGTTGCTTATGAAGTAATGAACAAGGATCCCCAGTCGTTAGTGGAAGCACAACGACTTGTAGAGGCCCACGAGCACAATTATCGAGCCACCTTGGGTCGTGATATTGATGTAAAGAGCAGAGCCAGACGTATTTCCTGGGCGGATGATGAGGAGCTGTCCACTGATTCTCCAGCCGTTTCACGCAGAGTCCAAGGTCCAAGCTACGCTACTACAGACCAAGTAGCTGCTCTCTCACAGAAGACTGCATCCCTAACAGAGCAAGTAGAGAAAATTAGTAAGAGCTATGTGTCTACTGGCCAGTTTAACCTCCTGATGCAAAAGATGGAACAGCTGCAATCAAAGCTGGAGATCCTCACTGCCAGAGAGCCAAGAAAGCTGGAGGAAGTAAATCAGGAGCGGAGGCGAGGACGGTCTCCAACACAAGATAGCACAGCACGAACAAAAACCTACTCGCCAAGCCCCAACCGCGCCAGAGCAGGTTTGTGCTATCACTGTGGTGAAGAAGGGCATTTTCGCAGAGAGTGTGTGAGGCTGTCAACTCCGCCACTCAGCCCTAGTCAAACTAGTAAAGATCAGAACCATAGTACCACTTCAAAAGGGCCAGAACGCTGGAGGAGCCAGTCCCCCACACCACAGGTGGGGTGTGCAAAAAGCAGAGGCCCAAGCTTGCTTATTGATGTGACTGTGAACAACATTCCAACACAAGCCGTTGTAGACACAGGAGCTGAAGCAACAGTTATCTCAGAGACTTTGTATCAGCAGTTTCCCCTCGGTAAGCAAACAGCTACAACACAGACATGTCTCCATAATTCAGAATCAGGGAAGGACATGAATGCCAAAGGTGGACTGAAAGTTAAATTCCAAATTGGCACCTGGTGCACAGAATGGGATGTCTTTGTGGCTCCGATACGTGACCCTGTCCTTTTGGGGCTAGATTTTTTGCAGGCTGCAAACGTAACCATCCATACTAGTGGCAAAGTGTTTATTGCAGAAGAACTAGTTCCCGCTAAGATCGTTGGGGGTGATGGAACTGATTATCACGTTGCTCGAGTGGTCCTAGAGACAGACACAATGTTACCACCAGAAAGTGAATGTCTAGTCTGGGGTGAAGTTGACAATCCAAAGCCTGGTGTCTGCGCTGTCCTGGAGCCCTACCTGATCACCAAAACTGTGGCTTCAGGGAGTGTTGTCACGACCATGGAACGACGAGTGATTGTGAGGCTTTGCAATCTTTCTAGCAATAAAACTACCTTACTAAAAGGGGCCTGTCTTGGTCTCTTGGTGGAAACATATCCAGATGAGGGCTTATTAGACTACGAACAGTGGGAAAGGAACTGTGATAGTACTCAAGAACAAAGTGATGACACATATCATTCCGATCTGAGAAGACTGACAACTGCCACAGACATACCTGAGCATCTCCAAGCCCTTTATGCCGCTTCAAGTGAAGCATTAAGTGAGGTGCAGCAACAGCGACTTATTGAGCTTCTGATCTCATACAGACTTCTCTTCGCTGTTTCAGATTTGGACCTTGGCCTCTTAACAGCTGTCACACACAGGATAAACACTGGAGCTGCAGGGCCAGTACGCCAGCCAGTCAGACGGACTCCCCTTGGATTTCAAGAGGAGGAGGAGAGGCATCTCAACGCTATGCTGGAAGCAGGAGTCGTTACACCTTCTGCCTCAGAGTGGGCGTCACCCGTGGTGTTAGTCCGTAAAAAGGATGGAGGTGTTCGCTGGTGTGTAGACTATCGGCGCCTCAACAGCTTGACAGCCAAGGATGCCTATCCTCTTCCCAAAATTGAGGAATGCCTTGATGTCCTTGGTGGAGCTTGTGTCTTCTCTACTCTAGATCTCCAGTCTGGCTACTGGCAAATTGCAGTAGATGAAATGGACAGAGCAAAGACTGCCTTCATCACTCGCTATGGCCTTTATGAATACACTCGTATGCCCTTCGGATTGTGCAATGCTCCAAGCACTTTCCAAAGAGCAATGGAGCTTGTTCTTCGAGGACTCCAATGGGAAACTCTTCTGATTTACTTGGATGACATCATCATACTAGGTAAAGGGGTCGATGAGAGCCTTGATCGACTTGAAGCTGTATTCCAGTGCCTTTTCAGCTATGGATTAAAGCTAAAGCCATCCAAGTGTCACCTGCTTAAAGAAGAAGTTACTTTCCTGGGCCATGTGGTCAGTGGCAAGGTATACGGCCCAACCCATCTTTGATTAGCGATGTGAAAGCGTGGAACCCCCCCACGAGTGTACATGAGCTGAAGGCCTTTCTTGGACTGTGTAACTACTACAGGAAGTTTGTTCCAGCATTTTCTGAGCTGGCCAGCCCTCTTAATGAACTCCTAAGAAAAGAAGCAGCATTCCTGTGGACCGAGGAGCATCAGAATGCTTTTACACAGCTCAAAGTAAAGTTAACTTCTGCACCTGTGCTCGGATATCCTTTAGTGGAGGGAAAATACATCCTGGACACAGATGCATCAAATCACAGTATCGGGGCGATCTTGGCACAACTTCAGTGGGGAGAGGAGAGAGTTATCACTTATGCAAGCAACCACCTCACTCCAGCTCAGAGGAGATACTGTGTAACAAGACGAGAGTTGCTGGCTGTTGTTTGCTACACACGCAAGTTTCGACACTACCTGCTTGGAAAGAAGTTTCTTCTACGCACAGATCACAACAGCCTCACCTGGTTGTTCCGGTTCAAACATCCTGAGGGACAGCTTGCTCGCTGGCTAGAGGAGCTGTGTCAGTATGATTTTGACATCGAGCACAGAGCTGGAAAACATCATTCAAACGCTGATGCGATGTCAAGATGTGGTGGCGAGCTCTCCAATACGTGCAACTGCTATCAGGCAGGGAAGAGTGTTTCAAATCTGCCATGTGGAGGATGTAAACATTGCCAAAAGCTGCATGACCACTGGGAGAGGTTTGAAGAAGACGTGGATGATGTGGTTCCACTTGCAGTAAGGAGCATTGAGTGTGCAACAGAGGAACACGTTATTGACAACCTTGGCGCAGGTGATGAGAACAGGGCAGCTGCAGAGTTGTTTGAAACCCCACGTGTGAACTGGCTAGAAGCATTCTCAAAAGAAAAGCTAGCACAAGAGCAGAGAGCTGATCCTGATCTCTCCATCCTGCACAAGTGGAAACAGGTGGGAGCCCTTCCAACAAAAGAGGATGTTGCGTTGAAAAGTCCAGCAGTAAGAAAATACTGGCTGTGTTGGCCACAAGTTGAACTCCATCAAGGTGTTCTCTTTTATCGTTGGGAAAGGCCAGGAGGACTCAGTCCCTCCCTACTGCTGCTAGTACCTGCCTCAATGCAAACAGAAGTGTTACAAGCCTGCCATAATCCACCGCAATCTGGCCATTTGGGTGAAGGAAAGACTTTGGAGCGACTTCGTCAAAGTTTCCACTGGTATGGCATGGGTGGAGATGTACATTTGTACATACAGAGGTGCAGACACTGCAATGCCTGCAAAGTTGCTGGGCCGACCAAGAGAGCCAAGCTTCAAAATTACCAAGCAGGGGCGCCAATGGATCGGATCCACATTGATATACTGGGCCCATTTCCTGTGTCCAGTTCAGGAAACAAGTACGTTCTAATCATCATTGACCAGTTCACTCGCTGGGTGGAAGCCTTTCCTGTGCCAGACCAAGGGGCAGAAACTACGGCTAAGACACTCGTCTATGAGTTCATCTCCAGGTTTGGTGCACCACTTGAACTGCACACAGACCAGGGTCGAAATTTTGAAAGTTCATTATTCAGAAATGTTTGTAGTCTTCTGCAGATCACAAAAACGAGGACAACCCCTTACCATCCTGCCTCCAATGGGCAAGTTGAGAGGTTCAATCGCCTCCTTCAGATGATACGATGCTACGTGAACCAGAATCAGAAAAACTGGGATGAGCATCTTCCTCTCCTTACATCAGCGTACCATAGTTCCCAGCATGCAGTTACTGGATTCACACCAAATAGGCTCATGCTTGGAAGGGAAGTTTACCAACCTCAGGATCTGTGGTTCGGTATGGCAGAGCAAAGGTCATACAGTTTGGAAGTGCCAGATTTCCTGTACAACTTGGAAAAAGGATTGAGAGATGCACATGATGTTGCCCGGGAGCACCTTCAAACAGCCCAACAACGGCAAAAGAAGATCTATGATCTCAGGGCTTGGGAGAGGAAGTATGTTGTTGGAGATCTGGTGTATATGCGGGACAGTAAAAAAAAAAAAGGACAGAGTCCAAAACTCCAGGCACCTTGGAAAGGCCCCTTTGTGATATCTGCCAGCTGTGGCCCAGTGCTTTATGAGATTCAGGGGTTACGCCAAAAGAGAATCATGCATCACGATCGTCTCAAGCCCTATGACTGTGAGGTGATCCCAGCGGGGGTCAGACGTCAAAGGAGCGAGATCCTGCAAAAGAGCAAGGATACCCCTGACAACCCTATTATGCAAGAACCTCTACATGAGCCCGAACCACCTGCATCTCAGGGTAGCAGTGAAACTGAATCCATTTCTTCTGACCAGGAACCTCAGAAGAACCAGGACAAGGAGAGAAAGCGGCAGCCAGCAGCTCGTCGACGCAGAAAGAAACTTGGACTTGGACTGATGTCAGACATAGGAGGACCAGAGACAATCAAGAGAACACATAAAGGAAGAGAAATTCGGAAGCCGGCAAGATACAACAGTTAGTGTTCACTATTGTTTACACTGTTCATTATGTACAGTTTCTTAGTTCTTTGTTTGATTATTATTGCTTTCTTTGTACTGAAGGGACTCAGTACTGCTAAAGGGGGGATAGTGTAGTAAAGAGAGCATGGTCCCTTTAAGCATATTCACTGTTTATTCTGTTCCTATTCCTATTGGCTGTTAGTTATGTTAGTCTGAGAATATGCGCTGAGTGATGTGTGTACGTAAAAGTCTGTTTTGTAGAGGTTGCTCGCATGCTCATCGCACGGTCGGGAAAGCTGCCGTTCTGTGCCGGAGCAAGAGCACCGATCAGCGAGAACAGTAACATACAGACTGTGTATTTATGCATATTGTACTGTTGGTGAGTGAACTGTATAACTAAGTTGTTCAAGAAGTTAAGTAAACTCTACGGAGAAGATCGTCTTGTCGTGGCTCATTCCTCCCACGCATCCACATAGACCAACGCATAAACGAAACTAACTGCGCACACGACAATATATATATATATATATATATATATATATATGTATACACATACATATACACACACACACACACACACACACACACACACACACACACACACACACAGCTGCTTAAAAGTTAGTGAACCCATTAGAATGTTCTTTATTTCTGCATAAATATGACCAAAAACATCATCAGATTTTCATGTAAGTCCTGAAAGTAGACAAAGAGAATCCAATGTTTATTTTTCATTTATTTATT
This sequence comes from Gymnocypris eckloni scoliostomus, assembly GCA_027564155.1. NCBI lineage: Eukaryota > Metazoa > Chordata > Actinopteri > Cypriniformes > Cyprinidae > Gymnocypris > Gymnocypris eckloni. Next base: position 34,543,033 of record CM050422.1, read on the forward strand.
GAGAAAAAATGATCCAGTGGTACATATATTTGTGCAGTGCAAAAGTGTGTGAATCTTTTATTTCAGTATCTGGTGTGACCCCCCTTTTTTGCATCAATAACTGCAGCTAAACATATCTTATAACTGCTGATCAGTTCTGCATGATGACTTGTAGGAGTTTAGCCCGTTCCTCTGTACAGAACCGCTTCAGTTCTGTGATGTTGGTGGGTTTCCTTCTATAAACGGCTTGCTTCAGCTCCTTTTTACAACATTTCAATTGGATTAAGGTCTAGACTTTGACTCAGCCATCCCAAAACATTAACTTTAGAGGCTTAGAACTGTTTTAGTTACTCTGAAGTAGCAGCTAATTTAGTTCCCCTAAATGGAGTTCCTAGAACTAAATACATTCCTAGTTCCTGTGGTGGGAATGCATCAGAAAGCGGGAACTTCTGCCAATAGTTCTAGGAGCTATGAAACAGTTACTTGTGTAGGAAAGCTTCTTTTGTTCTTCTAAAACAATCTTTTGGTTGAATGTACTGGTTGAATTAAAATATAAAAAAAACATACTGTCTTTATGTTGTTTGTACATTAATTAGTATATTGCATGTGAAATTATTGCAAAGTAAATGTATATTAAAAAAACTGCAATGTTTGTTGAAATTAATCGTGATTAATTTCAGAAAAAAAGTGTGATTAATTAATTATGTATCTGTGACCCTGGACCACAAAACCAGTCATAAGGGTAATTTGTTTTTTAATTGAGATCTATACATAATCTGAAAGCTGAATAAATAATATTTCTATTAATGTATGGTTTGTTATGATAGGACAATATTTGGTCGAGATACAACAATTTGAATATCTGGAATCTGAGGGTGCAAAAAATTTTTAAATATTGAGAAAATAGCGTTTAAAGTTGTCCAAATTAAGTTCTTAGCAATGCATATTACTAATCCAAAATCAAGTTTTGTTACATTTACAGTAGAAAATGTACTACATATATATTTGGTACATGATCTTAATAGCCTAATGATTTTTGGCATAAAAGATCAGAATCACTGACTTAGTTTTAATATAGCTTTCCATGAATGTGTATTCAATTATTTCCAAGACTATTCTCTTCATTTCATAGCTTTTCTCTTGGTTGCGCTGCTTCCAGTAGTGCATGTTTTCATTAGAGCTTTTATCCAATCATATTTCAGCAATCGTGTTCCCAGGGTCAAAGACATCTACCTAAGGTCTTCAGAATCAACATTGCAGGCGTCTGTAGCTTAAAATCAATGGCAATGAAACCGTCGCTTTAACAAATAAAATGTCGAGTTGGCAGCACCAGGAACATCTAGGGCCAGCATTTTCTCGTCCTTTGATTTGATGGTCAGAGAGCGTACTAGTCAGAGTAAATAATTTTTGTTTTCAGTATTATTACTGTTTTCTCAGGTTTCTTGGCGTATATGCTGGGTACAGTATGTTATTGTAGAGCACTGTTTCTCAACGGGGGCGGTACCGCCCCCCAGGGGGCATTTGAAGAGCATTGGGGGGCACTGGGCGCAAGATTTTTAAAAGGGGGGCGTTCAGGTGGTCATTTGTGAGTTTACCCCAAAGATCCAGTCAAGGCATATCCACTTTTATTCTTTTCAAGCAGCAGTACTGCCTGACTGTTATGCACGTGCTGGACGCATGAACCAGTGCTTCATTTAATTTACGGTGTCACGATACTCAGAGCAGGCTAGCCTACCAGTGGTGAATATACGGCCTGCAGACAGAACAGGCACGTTGTCAATGAGTGACAGAGCAGAATTAGAATCATAGTAAATATGTGAACTAGGGCTGCAACTAACGATTATTTTGATAACCGATTAGTTGGCTGATTATTTTTTCGATTAATCAGATTAAATACAAAATATTTAATTTTATTGACAAAAAACACACTATTCCACATTCTGCTCAATGTCCTTCAAACTAATTGAATGCTATGAAAACATACAGGGCTTAATTTATTAGACCACCTGTCATAAAGAGAAAACAAATATTTTAAGAATCTCTCAAAAAATAGTTTAAATCTAAAAATGTTATTGTCATTTATTAGGCAAATTACAAACAGAAACAACTAATTAGTGTTTATAATAACAAAAATGGCCTCATAACATCTTGCATTCTTGCTTGTATTGTTTATGTACTTTTTGACTGTAATTGGGTATCTGAAAAAAACACTAAAGTGCTCTGCCTTTCTTTCATAGATAACAGCAATAATTATATTATAGCATTAGAAATAGCCTACTACTGTTACTAAAGAGCTTACGCATTTTGGAGGACTAACCAATACAGAAAGCTAAACATGATTTTGGTAATCACCAATGCTGTTAGTTTAGAGCAGCAGTGGCACAAACCTTACATAATCTGTTAAAAACCTTACATACATTTGTTTTAATAAATTTGTTAAGCAATGTAATAGTGAATATAGTTTAAATCTCTTTTAAAAATGTAAATAATAATAAAGATAATAAAGACTCAGTGTAAACTAACAGGTGAGAGGAATGTTCTGCAGGAACACACGTTCACTTTGATCACAGTCAAGTCTCTATCTTCCTGCTGATGAAAGTTATTACATAAAGTTAATTTTTGACATGCAATTCCCTTTTTTACGAGTAGGTCTAAAATGAAATGTTGTGAAAAATGTTCCCTTACCGAAAGCTCCACAGAAAACGAAGAAAACGTGCACTTTCCCCACGGTCCCTTACTGAACGCTCCGCAGAAAACGAAGAAAACGTGCACTTTCCCCTCGGTCCCTTACTGAACGCTCCGCAGAAAACGAAGAAAACGTGCACTTTCCCCTCGGTCCCTTACTGAAAGCTCCACAGAAAACGAAGAAAACGTGCACTTTCCCCTTGGTCCCTTACTGAAAGCTCCACAGAAAACGAAGAAAACGTGCACTTTCCCCTCGGTCCCTTTCTGAAAGCTCCACAGAAAACGAAGAAAACGTGCACTTTCAATGTTCAAGGTTCAAGGTTTCTTTATTTGTCACATGATAAATTATACAGGGTATAATCAAAAGTGAAATGTAGGTCAAATCAGGTCCGCTCAGTGGACAGTGCAAAGAATAAAAAAAAAAAACATTAAAAAAATTATATAAGAGTAACACCACACAAGATATATATATATATATATATATATATAGGTAAAAAAAGAACTAAAAAGTAAAATGTGCAATAGAATAAAGAAAAGTGCAAAACAGTAAAACAGTAAGATGTGCAAAACAAATAGGATGTGCAAAAAACAGTATATGGGACTTAATAAATATTAGTATAAACAGGAGGGATGAGAGGGATGTGCAACGGGTTGTACTGGGTATGCACACATAGCGGCAATACGGATGATGAGAATATGAATGTTTTTGTTATTTTTTACAGATAATAATGAGTCTTGTGAAAGTTTATGGAACAGAGTTTGTGTTAATGAGCCTGATGGCCTGAGGGAAGAAGCTCTTCCTCATTCTCTCTGTCTTTGCCATCAAGCTCCTGAAGCGCCTGCCAGATGGCAGTAAACGGAAAAGATGGTTACCGGGGTGATTTGAGTCTTTGATGATTTTAGTAGCTCAGCTTCTGCAGCGTTTGAGGTAGATGCCCTGCAGAGAGGGGAGAGCAGACCCTGAGATGCGCTCAGCTAGGCGCACGACTCTCTGTAGAGCTTTGCAGTCCTGGTTTGTGGCATTATTATACCACACTGAGATGCACTGAGTCAGTACACTTTCTATGGCCCCTGAATAGAAAGTTTTCAGGATAGCTGGTGAGACCCTGAATTTCCTCAGCTGTCGCAGATGGTACAGCCTTTGCCTGGCTTTCTTCACCTGTGTTTGGATGTGTGTAGTCCATGTCAGGTCCTCGGAAATGTTTACTCCGAGGTACTTGAAGCAGCTCACCCTCTCCACAGGGGTCCCACTGATCATAAGAGGAGTGTAGGGCTGCTGCTGTCTCTTCCTGAAGTCCACGATCAGCTCCTTGGTTTTGCTCACGTTCAGAGAGAGACAGTTGTCCTGGCACCATGATGTAAGTCTCTCCACCTCATCCAAGTATGCGGTCTCGTCATCGTTGTTAATGAGGCCCAGGACCACAGTATCATCAGCAAATTTAATGATAGATGTGGAGCTGTGAGTGGACACGATCGTGGGTGTATAGAGAGTATAGCAGGGGCTCAGGACACAGCCCTGTGGGGCTCCTATGTTCAGGGTGATTGAGTTGGAGGTGAACTGGCCGACTTTCACCACTTGTGGTCTGGCGGTGAGGAAATCTTGAATCCAGTCACAAAGTGAAGTGTTTAGGCCGAGGTCTGAGAGTTTAACAGCCAGCTTGGTGGGGACTATAGTATTGAAAGCGGAGCTATAGTCAATGAATAGCAGCCTGACATAGTTGCCATTTTGCTGTCAATGTGAGTGAGGGAGGAGTACCTGAGAGATGGCATCATCAGTAGACCTATTTGGTAGGCAAACTGAAGAGGGTCCAAAGTTGCAGGGATGGAGGAGCAAATGTGTTTCTTTATAAGTCTCTCAAAACCTTCATGACTGTCGATGTAAGGGCAACTGGACGATAGTCATTCAGGCAAGAGGGTTTACTGTTCTTGGGCACAGGGATAATGACAGATTTTTTAAAGGGGGTGGGGACCACAGAGGTAGCGAGGGACTCATTAAATATGGATGTAAACAACCCAGCAAGCTGATCAGCACAGGACCTCAGAACGCGGCCTTTAATCCCATCGGGTCCTGCTGCTTTTCTGACGTTCACTCTCCTTAGTTCCCTCTGAACGTCATCCTCTGACACGGTGATAACATGATCGCTGCTCTGTCTGCTGCTTGCTGACGCGCTGATCGGCAGAATCGCGCCGCCATTACATTCAAAGCGGCCGTAGAAGTTGTTTAGCTCTACGGCTAGCAACGGGTCTGCTCTCACCTCCACAGAGTTGTTGTTTCCAGAGGAACAGATGGTCTTCAGTCCCTGCCACATGCGTCGAGAGTCATTGAGCTGGAAATGTGACTCAATTCTCTCACTGTATCGGCGTTTAGCGGCTCTTACTGCACGACGGAGAGCATAACAAGATGACTTATACTCACTCATGTTTCCTGACAGAATACCGGCATTGTATGCGGCAGTTCGATGGTTAACTGCGTCACGAATTGTTCTGTCCACCCACGGCTTCTGATTTGAGAAAGTCTTTATTGTTACCGTTTCAGTGGCCTGTTCGGTTAGTGTGTTTACGAAGCTTAATGCTACCTCCGTGAATTCGCTGACGTCAGATGAACTCGCCCGGAACATGTCCCAGTCGACGTCATCAAGAGATGCCTGTAGCATAGCTTCAGAGTGGGAGGACCAGCGCGTCACTTCCCTCTCCACCGGGGGTTCTTGAAGGATCCGTTGTTTATAATCTGGGGTGAGGAAGATGGCGGCATGGTCTGATTTTCCAAACGCAGTGAGTGGGCTTTGTAGGCATTTTTGAATTGGGTGTAGCAATGATCGAGTGTATTCAGTCCTCTGGTTGGACAGGATATGTGCTGATGAAAGTTAGGGATGACCTTTTTGAGGTTAGCTTTGTTAAAGTCCCCCGCGACGATACATGCAGCGTCAGGATGTATGTTGATATATCCGCTGAGTTCATCGTGTAGTTTAGACAAAGCCAAGCTGCTATCTGCCTGTGGTGGTATATACACGGCAGTAACAACGGTTGATGAGAATTCCCGGGGCAGATAAAATGGCCGGCAGATAATGGAGAGATGTTCTAGATGAGGCGAGCAGGAGCGCGACAGAATGGAGATGTTCCTGGGGTCACACCATTTCTTGTTAATGAAGAAACACACTCCACCACCTTTGGTTTTTCCGGCCTCGGCTGTTCTGTCCATCCGTAAAACAGAGAAGTTGTCAGACGGCGTTACAGCGTTGTCCGGGACCGAGGGAGTGAGCCATGTTTCGGTCAAACAAATGATGTTACAGTCCCTAATGTCCCGTTGGAAACTAATCCTGGCTCTAAGATCGTCCATCTTATTATCCAAGGATTGAACATTGAACATTCTACTCTACCGAGCAGAATACTCGGTAGAGGAGGACTGTGAGCCCTTTTGCTCAGTCTGTTACGAATTCCAGCACGTTTCCCGCGGTGTTTCTTTCGCCTCCTGGTATTATTGAGGCGGCCTTTGTCAGCTGCGGTGCTCCGAAGAATCTCCAATGGCCACGCTGGATCTGTGTATAAAGTGTCCTGGATCAGGTTAGTGTAACGCTGTCCAATGTCCAAAAGTGTTCTCTTGTCGTACATAATCATTGCAGACGTTACACGTATAAAAAGAGAGGTAAAAATAGAAAAAAAACCACATAAAAACACAATTTTGAGCGGAGCTAATTCACAGGCGACTGAACTCAGCAGCGCCACCGGAAGGATATCCGGAATATCGAAAACTAAACCAACCCCCCTCTCTGTGTAACCTCTGTCTGACGCACGTGCACACGCCATTCGGTAAATTAAACTTAACACAGCCGGTCAGGACGGACCTTTAATGCTCGCGTGAATTTGTGACATTTATAGATAAGGATATGACCGTAAACTGAACGTTTTTTTGCGCTGAGGATGCACACGCATGTGTCACAGCGCCTGACAGGGCAAGCCTTTACACTAATGCATTAACTTAAAGCTCAAAATAAAGAATGATCATGTTTTGGGCAGCTTGGATCACGTACTTCTCCCGCGGCATAGCATTCTATTTCCTCCACTATTTTTAGATGCATTTTGTCCATAGAAATGTGTTATTCAATGCTGTAATTTGAGCAACCTGCTGAAGCTGGACGTGCACTGTGGGCAGACCCGACTAATCGATAATGAGAATCATTGTCGTTGATTTTTCATAATTGATATAATCGATTTTATCGATTAGTTGTTGCAGCCCTAATGTGAACAATATAATTATGAAACAGCTCATGTTTAATTTAATCTACATCATAGCATATGCTTTTTCCAAAGACACTTGTAAAATAAATGTGTGAATACCATTTGACTTATATATATATATATATATATATATATATATATATATATGTATATATTAGGGCTGTAAATCAATTAAAATAATTAATCGCATGATTGTCATGAGTTAAATCGCGATTAATCGCACATTTTTATTTGTTCTAAATGTACCTTAAATTAATACTTTTCAAGTTTTTAATACACCAATCAACAAATGTATGTTTTATTATTGAAACCATAGTCAACATAGAGCATGAAGACTAGACATGTTTCAAAGGTCATAGATGTTTTTCAAAGAACTTGTTCATGTTTATTAGACACATGAAAAATGAGCAATTTACTGACATAAACATGTTTACATTTCTACAGGACAGGGCAGCTCACTTCTTCTGAACATGCTAAATGTACATTTATTATTTATTATTACATTTGTTTGCCTCTCTGTGCCACATACTGTATTTGATGCAGCTAAATTCTCAATAAAACTGTTTATTGATATATTTTACTGTTTCTGTTGTCAACGGATGAATATGAAATAGTGATTGAAATGCGACACATTAACTCCGGTTTCACACTGCAAGCGTGAGCGGCGCAGAAGCGGTGCGTAAGCAGAGCAGGAGCAGCGCGCGGCCATTGCGCTTTCACACCGGTAGCGTTTGTAGCGCGCGGCTGAAAGCGTCTTCTGTTCAGAATGGGTTCGAATCTAATTTCAAATACAATTGGTCTTGATTTATCATTAGAATAGTTTATATTACTGTATTTGTTTTATTAACACTATACATGCATATCTTTGTTTATGTGCAGTACGTATTGTAAATAGAAGAAAGGCAATTGCGCTGTATTTGTTAATACGGAGTTTACGAAGGATACAACGTAGATTTTGGGTGCACCCAGGCTGCGGAACAGCAAAAAACAATAACTGACCATAGCAGAAATGTTAGTTATTTTATACATTATGTTTATATTGAATATTGTCAATATTTTAAATGTTTGTACTTGTAACCAGAAGTTTATTTTTGCACATATACTGTAAGCTGCTGTTAATTATGTTTGTTTGTATTGATTGTTATTTACAGATTGTAAAAACAAAGTTGTACCGATTGGACAGATTGTACTTTTTGTCTTTCAAAACAAAAGAAAACCATTAACAATTACGTAGCATCTGCCAACACAAAATGACTTGTCCTTTGTAAAGAAAGTGCATTAATTATAAGATAATTACATGCCTTTGAAGTTTTGGTCAAAAGAGTAAATCTACAATGTTGACATTTTGCATCTTTATTCAACATTTAACATTTATTTGCAAACCTCTTCATAATGCCTGCTGACGAACGCTTCTTTAATAATGAAGCAATATCTGATAAACATGCACATAAACAGCAGATTTCCAAGCAATTTCCATGCTAACATCTTCAACATACATCTTAAATGTATTTATTAATTATATATGTAAACGTTTTAAGAGGGATATTAGCAAACACACTTTCAAAAAAAGCCACCCATAATCATAGACTTATTTGGTGTAGCTACATGTGTAATATTTATGTGATCCGTTTGTCACGTCGTGTATTATCAAATGATCAATCTACTATTTTCCATCCACACCAACTGCCTCCTATGCTTTTTCTTTGGCTTGTAAGTCTTTGTACATTACATTTTTCGGGTCATGAATAACTTTTTGTTTTTCTACTTCTACGATGAGACGAGTGTCGTCAATTATGTCATCTTCCAGGTGTAGACTTCACCTCTGAAGACCCCCGTCTGGCTACACCGGGTGCTGTCACGTGCGTTAGTTGATGATGCCTGTTGTCAGCATGGCATCTGTTTCTATGCCAACATATAGGTCTATAAGCTACACAATATATATTAGAACTTGCTATGAAATTATTGAACTTCATGGTAACTGTTTAAAATACATTACATCCCATTTACAAACTTTAAAGATGTTTTTTTTGTGTCGATCATGTGCATTTTGGTCATGAACAATGTCCTGTCACTTTAATTCAGCGTGAGCGGCGCAGCAAAAATAGACTCGGTGCCGAAACGATCGCGGCCTTGCCGTTCCTGCTACGCGCTGCCGCGCCGCCCCTGCGTGCTGTGTGAACGATCTCATCCGTTAACATGGGCGCCAAAAAAAATACGCGCTGCTTACGCCCTGCTTATGCCTGCAGTGTGAAACCGGCGTAAGACTACATAACCAGCTCTCTCTTCCAAAATGTTAATCTGCACAAATATCCTGATAATCGAGCCGCCATTTTATGATATCTGACTACCGTGCACAGCTGCAGTTTATGATATTCTTCATATTCTGTGAGCTCAGTTCACATCAGTGATTAATCAATCTTTTCATTTGTTTAAATTAGATTTTTACCTTTAATAAAGACATTTTGTTTCTAAAAGTGTACATCTTTTGAGTCAAATTATTACATTTAGCCAGTCAATTAAGATAATACATATTTAGCCTGCTCCCAAACAAATGAAACCAGTATAATCAAAATGAATTTCTGCAGAAGTTGCACCTGAAGGTGTTTAGATGTATTCACACACTGTTTAATGCAGCTCATAGGGACATGGAGTGTTTTAACCAGTCACAAATGCATCATCTTTTAACATTTTAAACATAAAACATTGAATACTGATATTTAAAATAATAAAAAAAATGAAAACAGACTTTAAATGTGAAATTAAACCGCCAGCAGGTGGCAGCACATCACTGTTAACAAGTGAGTCGTTGCGACTGAACCGAATCATTTAAACGGTTCATTGATTCATTCATGAACGAATCACTGAGACTCAAAACATCGCTGTAGCTGTTTGGAATTATTTTTTGTTGGCGAAATGCAGCAAAAACAGGCAATATGGGGCAATATCTTAATATTAACTTATTGTTTATTGAACTGTTGTATAAAATCAATATCACATTTGTAATCATGCTTATTTTTGAAGATAAAACGGCACCCTTCCTGTGATTTTTAATCATATGAAACGAAAATATATACATTTTCTGCCCCATATGTTGAATTTTGCGATCATTCTTAATGCATTTTAATCGACTGAACCATGCAGTGAAAGAACACGCTCTAATTGCACACGTGCACTGTTTAACCTATGTCATTAATCACCACGTAGGCTAATGTATGCGTGCCCTCGGTAGGCGTTAGTCGGGTTTTTGCAAAATACTCGATATTGTCAAATTGCACATCTTTAAAACAACAATTACGATATTATCGCAGACGATATATATTGCACACCCCTACCACGAGGTGTCGCCTCTCTCGGTGTCTGTTATGTGCAGAGCTTTCAGCTGGCCGTAACGCAGCCGACTCATCAGTAAATCATTTACAAAACAGCGTTTCCAAGCACCTGTCGCTTACTGACTGTTTGGACATTTAAATATGAACATAATTTGTCTGTAAATATGCGCATGTTACTCAGTTTTGATCTTTTAAAGTAATTATAACAGATTTACACAATAACCATCTAATGCTTCATATCATTAGTTATGTAATTGAACTGGTTGTTAATTTTGCTAATTAAAATAATTTGCATATCATCTAATGCACTTTTTACATTTACAAATGCTATAAAAATGTTGGTAATTTGAAGCACACATGATTCATGCAGAAATATGATTCATTAACTCATAACCACAGTCTGTAAATGTGACGACTGTGATTTTGACTAGAAATCTTTTTTAGGCCTTCTGTAGGAGTAAATTAACAGCAAGTTTTCATTTTTGGGGTGAACTATCCCTTAAAGGGCACTGAGCTAGACTTGCACAGTTACATCCGGTCATGTGCATGCGCTCTCAAACTGTTTAGGAAAGGCCCAAACAGTTGGACAATATAGACAGTCCCTCCAGGATTTCACAATTATGCAAATGCAGAATTTAACGCAAACTCCACAATATTTAGAGGCGCTTGCAATTTTGTTAAATGGCCATAGATTTGACACAGATTTTGAGCCTAGACATCCTGACCACATTTATCAAAGAGGCTCACGCACTATGTAACAACCCACAAACTATCACAAACCACAAACTCTCTGTTTCTGATACAAAGAAAGTCAGTCAAAAACAGTATTTACATGTTTTCACAAAGCCATATTCAATGTGGTGTTTATCAAACAACACCAAATATATAAAGACTTTATAGATGCACATTAATCTGTTTGAATAGTTGCTTACTTTATGCATTTAGTGTGTTTTTCAAAAGAAGGCTACTGTGATATTTAATAAAGCAATAAGCCTCAAGAAGCCGTGGTTTACAGTGAATGTATAACAGCTAAGGACGCGAAAACGTGTGAATACTTGTACAGTTATCCTACATCTCCATGAGGTAGTTTCCACAGCACTACTCCTGGACTGTACATGTGTTCAAAACACAAGATTGGGCAAGACTTGTTTCGTTATCATATAACGGGATGAAGAACAATGTAGGCCTAACTGTGAAACTGCTTGTGCTGCCAACAAGTGTTTATAATTAAGACAAATACTTGTTAAATAATATGATAAGAAACTCCAGTTTGAAATATCAATAGCTGTTTTGTATAGTTTAAAATAGCAGAAAGACACATTTAAAAACGGCTCGCCCAATCTAAAGGGAAAAGAAAGTGAACACTGGTCCGAGTCCGTCTTGCTTAATTTACTATATATCGACTTCGATGCGAATCATAATGGATTCAAATTCGCAGAAATGTATAATAAACACATTTTATGATACACGTACTATTATTGACTCCTCGAGAAAACCTCACAATAAACTCGGGTTCAGCAGCAAACACACAAAAACATCTAATATCGTGACATTTATACGAGAGCATCATAAAAGTTATGAGAAGGACATGGACTCACCGATAAATGAGACAGAAGTTGTAGTCTTTCATTCACAAATGGGGTCTTATCCAGCAGCCTAGAGAAGTGGGTGGGGCAGGAGAGTGTGTGTGTGTGTGTGCGTGCGTGCGTGCGTGTGCGTGTGATTTAATATTAATTACGACATGAGCTTATCACGGGACAAACTCAACACGTTTAGTTTCGATTTCCATGTATAGATGCTCAATAACAAACACTATCCCGACTGTGATTGGTCCATCCCGACGCTAAACGGCTGTGATTGGTCCATCCTTACACTAATCGGCTGTGATTGGCTCGTCCTTCTGAAGTCTCCTTGTATTTTGTGGAGTTTAAATGTAATATATTCAGCATGTTTCTCAGAAATAAGGCTGGATTATGGTCAGACACGGCGGATAGAGAGCTGTTCAGGAGGATATCTCATGTTTGCTGCTGCTGTTCATGACATAAACAATCATACTCCATGATAGGTCTTTCTTAGTTTACTTATAGCGTTGTTCTATTCTTTATAAGTTACACACACTAAACTTTGTTTTGATATAGAATGATTAATTTATGAATTAACTTTTACAAATTGTACTTTGCTAATATCCTTCAAACCACTATAAGTTTTTTTTAAAGGAAGTGAGTCATTTAAAACATAACAATATTTAGTATTATCACGTGTGTTTTATTTTTATTTTTATAAAGGTCAAAAAAAGTATATTGTTTCATTTTTACATAAATATATCTGTTAAGCTGAATGGCCATGGTTTGTTACTCTGACAATCAGGATAAGTATTTGGGGTGGACAATCCCCTCAGTGATCCCTCTTCAACTTCTGATATACTGTAGTGAGGAGGAATATTTCTGTTGGATACTGATACTGTCAAACGATATTGCTGGAATCTCAGAGCAATTTAAAACAATGTTTTTTACAGCTGATGAATGATGAAAGCATTGACAGCCAATCAGAATCCATTCCATTTGAAAGAGCTCCAGCATTTAAAACGGCAGACAACAAACCTGCAGCGCATGCGTATAACAAACAGTGCTATCGTTCATTGTTGTGGACACTATTTATCTTTATAGCTATTGTTCTTGGTCTATCTGCCTAGCGACTCCCTCTGTTCATGGGCGTCTTTAATTAATAAATGAAATTCATATAAATATTCATATTTATTAAGTTTAACACACATTTGTCAATGTTAAACATCCCTCATTTATCTGTAATATTAATTAGATGCTGAAATTGTTATTTATACAGTGATACAGTAGTCTAGATTGAAATAGGGGTCCACGCGCACCCCCCGGCTTTTTTTATGCCACCTGATTTTTTTTTATCCTTAAAGTGTCTATTTTCAGAATCTGCCTGGTACCAAGCTGAAATAATGTCCCAAAGGCTTCATTTTTAACCCTTTGCTGCACCCGACCGGAACCCGAAAAATCTAAAAATTATATGGAAAGTGGCATAACATTTGAAGTAAACAACATACAGAGACAAATGAACACATTTTCCCATACAATTCTAACCCCAGGAATTTAATGGAATGGTTATTTTTGGCATTTGACAACATATTGACCATATTTCTGGACAAAAATAGCAAAAAAATGGCCAAAGATGTGTAGAGGATCAACTATTTTTTCATTTTCTCAAGCGCATAGGGTGATTTTTTTTCACAACCTGTTATTTCTTAATCATTCAAGTGTCTATTTTAAGATTAAATTGGGTACCAAGCTGAAATAATGTCCAAATGCTTCATTTTTAACCCTTTGCTGCACCCGACCAGAACCCGAAAAATCTAAAAATTATATAGAAAGTGGCATAACATTTGAAGTAAACAACACATAGAGACAAATCAATACATTTTCCCATACAAATCTGACCCCAGGAATTTAATGGAATGGTTATTTTTGACATTTGACAACATATTGACCATATTTCTGGACAAAAATAGCAAAAAAAAATGGCCAAAGATGTGTAGAGGATCAACTATTTTTTCGTTTTCTCAAGCGCATAGGGTGATTTTTTTTTCACAACCTGTTATTTCTTAATCATTCAAGTGTCTATTTTAAGATTAAATTGGGTACCAAGCTGAAATAATGTCCAAAATGCTTTATTTCTAACCCTTTGCCCCAAACCCAAAAAATCTAAATATGATATAAAGTAGCATAACAGCAATTCTGAGCCCAGAAACTTAATGGAATGGTTATTTTTGACATTTGACAAAATATTGACTCTGTTCTTTGTATTTATGGCCAAAAAAATAATAAATAATAAAAGTTGACCTAAACTACTCATCTTCCTCATCATCACTGAAGAGATCTTCTAAGTCTATTTCTTTCAGCACTTCATCCTCATCATTATGTTCATATTCTCCATCCTCTTCACCCACAGAGAAGTTGTTGTTGTTGTTGGAATCAGCTACATTGTCAAGAGCTGCCTGCTCTTCTGACTCTGCTCTCTGAGCCAGTACCTCAACAAGAGAAGGCGGTAGGAAGGGTCCAATTGTCCAAACAGGTTCCAACAACTCCTCCACTCCTGTCTTCTCCCAGCCCATGCCTGGATCATATGGTTTGGGGCTCTCGATTATTGCCTCGTCTGCTCTCTTATAGCAGGCAACTCTGTAGTTGGCTCTCTGTACATGAGGGATGAGACAGACTTTTGGGGGTGGCAGGCATTCAAGGTCTACTTTTGACTTTGAGTCCAGGACTTTGTCAGCACCGACCATTTTTCTCAGCATCTTGGCTCGTACTGCATCAACTGATGTCATCCGTGCTTGGCCATACATGATGCATGTAAAGCTCTCCATCTCCTGTTGAAGCTCATCTGTGACCAGCCAGTCTGCACCAAGCTGCCTGAAAGCATTGTGGAGTTTAGGATTCTGCTGTAGCTTCTTCAGGGGATTCACCTTTCCTTTGCCTTTAAAAGCACTGGTACAGTCCTCCCCAGTAAAGACATAGAATCCCAGCAGGGTGCTACAATAGTCAGGGCCCAGTGATTCAGACAGTTCCGTTACATTGATGAGTATGCGATGTTTGCCAGAGCCGTGGTCAAGGTAGATTGAGAGGTTGATCTTGCTGGCATGGTAGAGGAGGATCATCAGAATGTCTGTGTCAGGTGTCCTCACCACACATGATTTGTACCCCCATTTGACAGCCTGGTGGAGGTACAGGACAATGCGGCTGTCTGTCTCCTCCTGGTTGGACCGCAGTGCATATATCTCAGAAGTCTGGACCTGTAACAAAATAAAGAAACTAAATACTACTACATAATGTAACAATTAATACATAAGACAACAACTCCATGACTTCAAATGTTTAAGAGCCCAAATATGGTCTGCAATTGTCTGCAAAATGTGTGAAGTCGAGAATATTCACAATTCCAGAGCCATTTGGTCTACCTATCATTGTAGAACCTAAATATTTTTTTCAAAGCATTGTGTATAGGGTGACTGCTTAAGACTTCTGTCAACTTACCTTTCCATTTGTTGATGTTAAGTCATAGGATTTCCCGTTAACACACACCACTGCTTTCACACTCTTCTCAATCCGGGATGCTGCCTCATTGCTCCCCCAGACCTTGAGAAGCAGGTCACATAGCTGCTGCTTGTTCAGCTCATTACAAAGGAATGACTTAAAGTCATAGGGCTTCCGGGTATTGGGACCATCAATTATATACTTCTCAGTAAAGCCACGCCTGAGCCTCTCCTGAGCTTTGATGGAATCTGGCTGGTAACAATCTGTGGAGAACACAAAATGGTGCTTGGCAACCATTAGGTCCAGGAGCTGCATGCAAATCTCTCCACAGGTTGGTGGGAGGTTGAACATCATGTGGAAGAGGGCATTGCCATCTTGTATGTAGAGGGCATCCTTGGGGTAAGGTACTTCTTCATCCCTGTCCTTCAGCAGATGGTGAAGGATTGTGGCCTTATTTGTTTTTGCAAAATAGCCATCAGGAGAGCCAAGGGCATGAGGAACAGGCGAGAGGGGATACCGCATGAGTTCCTCAAGGTTGATGGGCATCTCCATAATCTGTGACTTTATGAGTAGCTGATAGGCGAGGTTACTCTGCTCCTGGTACACAAAGAGCTGTAATGGAAAGTGAAGAAATGAGGAAGGCATAGATACAACATACCTTAACAGAATGTATTTTGTGTAATGAAATGTGCAATTAGTATAAGTTAAATCAATATCCACCTTTCCCTGCGCAGATGTAAGTTTGACCCTCTTGCTGCAGTGATCCATCGTCTTGAGCTTAAGTTTCTTGAGGCGGTCCAAGAACTCCTTCCTCTTGGAAACAAAGCGCTCTTGGATGAACTGCTCCTTGGCAGCCCTCCCTGCAGCCTCAGCCCGCAGCACGTCAACCTCAACCTCTGGATCGATTGGAGCCCCAGATGCTAGGGAGTACAGTCGGCTTTTGTCAGGGATTCTCCAGGGGTTTGTGAAGCCCTTGATGGCAGTGATGACTCTCTGCACCGCCTCCTCAGACTTTTTGATCTGGGCAGGCTCCAGCTCACGGTGCTTGCCAGCCTTCGGCATCTCAGGGTCGTCAATCATGCCGCACATCTCCAGAGTAAGCTCATAGAGCTGAGCTCGGGCAGAGGTTGTGCGGCACCACTTCTGGTATGCGCCGCAGTTGTTGAAGAGACCGAGTAGACCACCTGCAATGTAGAGAGGGAGAAGTCTTAATTTTATCACAACAACCAACATGAGCCTGTAACTAAATATAGGTGATTATGTTTGTGTTCACACATTGACATACCTGAAGACTTCGCAAACTTCATGAATGTCTCCTCCATGGTCTTGTCCACTGCTGCAAGCGCCCCTGGGATCAGAGATCTTGCGACCGATATGACTCCGTGTTTGATATAATCAAGTGCACCAGGATGAGAGAGGTCAATGTTTGTTAGAAAGGCCTCAAACCAGGTCAGGTACCTGTAGGAAATGAATAATAAATAAAGTTTATACTTCAAGTAAGCTCCCACTTATTTTTATATTGTGTATTAAGGGAATGATTGGATAGATTACCTGGAGTAGTTGTGGCCATCATATGCAAAGAAGAGATCTGCCATGGCACCATTGCAGTGGTGGAAGAGATATATGCACTGCGGTCCAACCAGGAGGAGACAGACAGCCGCATTGTCCTGTACCTCCACCAGGCTGTCAAATGAGGGTACAAATCATGTGTGGTGAAGACACCTGACACAGACATTCTGATGATCCTCCTCTACCATGCCAGCAAGATCAACCTCTCAATCTACCTTGACCACGGCTCTGGCAAACATCGCATACTCATCAATGTAACGGAACTGTCTGAATCACTGGGCCCTGACTATTGTAGCACCCTGCTGGGATTCTATGTCTTTACTGGGGAGGACTGTACCAGTGCTTTTAAAGGCAAAGGAAAGGTGAATCCCCTGAAGAAGCTACAGCAGAATCCTAAACTCCACAATGCTTTCAGGCAGCTTGGTGCAGACTGGCTGGTCACAGATGAGCTTCAACAGGAGATGGAGAGCTTTACATGCATCATGTATGGCCAAGCACGGATGACATCAGTTGATGCAGTACGAGCCAAGATGCTGAGAAAAATGGTCGGTGCTGACAAAGTCCTGGACTCAAAGTCAAAAGTAGACCTTGAATGCCTGCCACCCCCAAAAGTCTGTCTCATCCCTCATGTACAGAGAGCCAACTACAGAGTTGCCTGCTATAAGAGAGCAGACGAGGCAATAATCGAGAGCCCCAAACCATATGATCCAGGCATGGGCTGGGAGAAGACAGGAGTGGAGGAGTTGTTGGAACCTGTTTGGACAATTGGACCCTTCCTACCGCCTTCTCTTGTTGAGGTACTGGCTCAGAGAGCAGAGTCAGAAGAGCAGGCAGCTCTTGACAATGTAGCTGATTCCAACAACAACAACAACTTGTCTGTGGGTGAAGAGGATGGAGAATATGAACATAATGATGAGGATGAAGTGCTGAAAGAAATAGACTTAGAAGATCTCTTCAGTGATGATGAGGAAGATGAGTAGTTTAGGTCAACTTTTATTATTTTTTTGGCCATAAATACAAAGAACAGAGTCAATATTTTGTCAAATGTCAAAAATAACCATTCCATTAAGTTTCTGGGCTCAGAATTGCTGTTATGCTACTTTATATCATATTTAGATTTTTTGGGTTTGGGGCAAAGGGTTAGAAATAAAGCATTTTGGACATTATTTCAGCTTGGTACCCAATTTAATCTTAAAATAGACACTTGAATGATTAAGAAATAACAGGTTGTGAAAAAAAATCACCCTATGCGCTTGAGAAAACGAAAAAATAGTTGATCCTCTACACATCTTTGGCCATTTTTTTGCTATTTCTGTCCAGAAATATGGTCAATATGTTGTCAAATGTCAAAAATAACCATTCCATTAAATTCCTGGGGTCAGATTTGTATGGGAAAATGTATTGATTTGTCTCTATGTGTTGTTTACTTCAAATGTTATGCCACTTTCTATATCATTTTTAGATTTTTCGGGTTCTGGTCGGGTGCAGCAAAGGGTTAAAAATGAAGCATTTGGACATTATTTCAGCTTGGTACCCAATTTAATCTTAAAATAGACACTTGAATGATTAAGAAATAACAGGTTGTGAAAAAAAATCACCCTATGCGCTTGAGAAAATGAAAAAATAGTTGATCCTCTACACATCTTTGGCCATTTTTTTGCTATTTTTGTCCAGAAATATGGTCAATATGTTGTCAAATGCCAAAAATAACCATTCCATTAAATTCCTGGGATCAGAATTGTATGGGAAAATGTGTTCATTTGTCTCTGTATGTTGTTTACTTCAAATGTTATGCCACTTTCCATATAATTTTTAGATTTTTCGGGTTCCGGTCGGGTGCAGCAAAGGGTTAAAAATGAAGCCTTTGGGACATTATTTCAGCTTGGTATCTGGCAGATTCTGAAAATAGACACTTTAAGGATAAAAAAAAATCAGGTGGCATAAAAAAAGCCGGGGGGTGCGCGTGGACCCCTATTTCCATCTAGACTACAGTCATTCAGTAATGGATGATACTGTGGTGTAACAGATAATTTGCATTACACTGAATTACAAAACTTTTATTTCAGCTTATATTGCAGGAAAACAAATAGCCACCTATATCAGACACTGAGCCTGACCAGTAAAGTTGATCACAATTTTTTACAGCATCTCCTTTTTAATCTCACGATATAAGTGTTTTTTTGGCATTTCACTGAATAACATGTGTTTTTGTAACTTAGGTTACCACACCATAAAAAGGTGTGGTAAAACTGCATTTTCGGGGAGAAAATACGCCTGGTTATTTGAATACTTGAAAAAAGAAAACATTAAGACATAGTCCTTATAACATGTTAAGTCTTGTCTTTGATGCATATATCATTGTGACACTGGCATTTAACAGTAATTATGAGCATGCACAGAAAGTTGATATTGAAGTATTTGAATCCAGTATTACATTCTACTTGCTCAAAATGGCAATCACATTGACTTTTGGTGTATGTCTCTTTTGAATGACAGATTTGTTCTCATCCAGCGTCCAAACTGATGACTGTTTGAATATAAGACTAATAATGTTTTAATCCATTGCTATAGCAATCCAATTATATATATGTTATGCATGTTTGCATGCTGTACATTTGCCCATTTATATGTCTCTTGAACTTAAGTTTATAATAATATAATTATAATAATATTTCATTTCAATAAATCATATTAAGGGAATGGGATATTTTTGTTTGCAAATATTGTATGTACTGGTGCTTTTCTTAACAGCAGTCTCAGATAAGTCTTTAAAGTATATTATTATGTTGACAGACCGGGTTTTAAAATGTTTCAGGCAGACATGTGCCAGTATTCAGTAATGCGATATATCAGGATAATTAATATGCACAATATTGTTTCCTTAGGCATTTTAAAATACCGCAAATATTAATTTTTTGAGCGTATTTTAAGAATACTTTGCCCATCAGCTGGTCAAAATGCACAACACCGCAATAAGCTGCGTCACAGACGCATGAGCACTCTGATCTAAACAAGATGAACACGGATGAGAAGTAGAGGGTGACATGGGAGTGGATTTTCAAACCTCTCCCGTCCCACTCCCACAAAAAAAATCTCGTCCCGTCCCAATCCCACGAAAAAATGTTGGGGAAAATCCCGTCGCCTTCCACTCCTGGAAGAATGACTCCCATTCCCGCCCACTCCAGGTATTTTTTTTTTTTTGCCGAAATCTGTCAGTTACAGTAAAAATATAGTACACATATAGTAGATCACAAAATATAGTAGATCACAGCGTGCCCACCTTAGTTGAATAAAAACCGAAAATGTATTTTTTTTTGTCATTATATTGAACTGAAAGTCAGCTTATGCACAGTACATTGCATACATTAAATTTCATTTAAATCATCCATGCTACACACACGTTTTCTATTTGATTATTTTTTTTCATTTGAAAGTAGACATTTTACTCTCTATAAATATATTTTTCAAAGATGGAGTTTCGAAGTTTCTCGCTCAAGTTCACAGAGACCTAAAGCGCATCCTGTTTGCTGTAAAGCGCAACGTTTCGTTGTTATTCTGAGTGCACACAAATAAACGTAGAGTCTTTACAGATTCGAAAGATGCATGCGGCTACTTTTATCTGTATGAACAAAAATGTACCGGCACCTGTCCTGCAGCGAACGCGCTATTCAGCTTCCACTCTCCACATGCACACACTTCAATAGCGCACATTTATCTAGATTAACTTCATATTGAGCTACTACATACATATTTAAGATGAAAAGCCACATTTGAGGTCGATGAATGATAGGTGAGCGTTAGCATGTCCTGCCCGAGTGTATTAGAGTCCCAGCGCTGCACGGGGGACAGAGTGGTATGCATCATTTAAAGCAGAATAACAATGGTCCAGTATATTTCTGTCTCTGGTGGGGCATGTGATGTACTGTCTATATTTAGGAAGTTCGTGGGTGAGATTAGCTTTATTAAAATCACAGAGAATGATAATGAAAGAGTCCGTGTAACGCTGCTCTGTGTGTGGCATTTGGTCGGCCAACCATTCTAGCGCCACTCTCACACGCGTGTCAGGAGGAATGTACACACTCACCAGTACACACTTTTGCTGTCTCATTTAGAAGGCTGCGTCCTCTGGAGGTCTCATTCGAAGGGTGCATATGTCATTGAGGCTGTCTCATTTCAGAAAAGCAAGTAGGACACTCCGAATGCGACCTTCGAATGCCACCTTTTTCACAGGAATTTAGAGGATGCATCAGGTGTATGCTTCACTGCTACAGATGTCCAAATCGACTTTTGCTAGTTTAACGACGGGGAAAAATGTTCAGCGTGCCCGGCGCATAGTGTAAAAGGGTTGTTCCCTATTCTCTTAATGAGTAATTTATGTGTTTCGGGCGTAACCTGCAATAAACCTCATCTCCCATTCCCTTTGAAAGCCAGCTGCGCTAGCATCATGGTGGATTCACTATTTACATGGTGGAATTTGCAAGTGGAAAAACTAAACGCTTCCCTTCTGAGGAAACGGATCTACTCATGCGTAAGGTTAAAGCCTGCAAGCAGACCATCTACGGGAGAAACCAGATTCTACCAAACCTCCCTGAGGTGAAGAAGGCATGGGAGGAGGTAGCCATGATTGTATCCTTGTTTCCTGGCATCACAAGAATGGCTGTACAATGCCGAAAAGGGTACACAATGTCAGGAGACAGGGGAAACAAAAGCTCACAGCTAATACAAAACAGCAAGTGGCCATGGGAGGAGGACCACCTACAGTCACTCCGGACCTAATGCTTCTCGGGGAGAAGAATTGTTGAAAAAAATGTTATTATTGTTTTCTTGCGCACAAAAATTGTTCTCGTAGCTTTGTACAATTACGGTTGAATCCCTGCTGTCACATGGGCTGTTTTAAAAATGTCCTTACTACGTTTCTGTGCCTTGATCCCGGTAGTACCCTTGCTGTCTATGGAGAGTCAGAGGCTATGTTCACACTGCAGGCAAATGTGGCCCAAATCGGGATTTTTTTGCTCACGTGACTTAGATCTATTTTTGTCAAGACAGTGTGAACAGCACAAACTGCATGGAATCTGATCTTTTCAATTCCGATTTGTGCCACTTCCATATGTGGTACTAAATCCGATCCAGGTCAGATGTTTTGCAATGCGTCCGCACTGTGAACGGTCATGCCGGATTTCATGCGGCTTTTACGTCACTCTAGATATTCATTCGTCATAATTCCACGCTGACGAGAGACACTTAACATTTTACATAACCAAAGTTATCAAGATAGTAGCAAAGTAATCAGTGGAAGTACAGTGATGTTTCAGAAGTCATATGTATTACTGTAATGATGAGTCAACAGAGTGGGGAACCATTTGCCACTTTAATAAGAGTTAACACAGTCGTACAGGCAATGGTCGGTAACGGTAACAGGGATATCAGAGGAGAGACAAGAGCAGAGTATCAAGGCAGCCAAGAGGGTCAAAAGGCAAGCAGATATCAATCCAAAACGAGAGAAACAGTCCAGAGTCAAAACACAATGATCAAACAGAGAAAAATGAGAACGCTCAGAAATGTCAGCCTGGGCAATACAAGACTTCACGATGAGTGAGAGTGTGTGTGTGTGTGTGTGTGGCTTAATTAGTCCCATAGATGAGAATCAGGTGAACTAGCAATCAGAGTCCTGGGACAGGATGATGGGAAATGAAGTTCGGAGAGAGAAGTCAATACTCGGGTGATGGTGACCTCTGGTGACGATCAGGGAGAACCACAGAGGCCAGATTCGTTACAGTATCAATGAAGACTTGTATTGTGAATATATATTTAACTTATTATTTTCCATGCCT
Source organism: Gymnocypris eckloni scoliostomus (assembly GCA_027564155.1). Taxonomy (NCBI): domain Eukaryota; kingdom Metazoa; phylum Chordata; class Actinopteri; order Cypriniformes; family Cyprinidae; genus Gymnocypris; species Gymnocypris eckloni. The sequence goes on from CM050422.1 coordinate 34,565,716, forward strand.
CATGTGCTTTTTCTTTCAATCGTTGGTTAAAATGGCTATAAATGTTCTTATATCACCTACACTTTGAGCCTCCCAGGCACTAGAAAAAACTAAAATATAGCAGAACTCTAATACAAGTAATCCACGTTTTTCTACCTACTTCATCTAAAAATGCATATTATAACATTTTCTTGGATAACGATGATTAGACATAGACACTAATTTGTCCAATACATCTTATCATATAAGAAGTGGACAAAACAAATCTACCCAAATCACCCAAGACAGCCACATTGGAACTTATAGGAGTTTTTTTTTACAAAAAGATACCTGAGCATTTTCAATACACTCCACTGGTTCAGAACCCCATATCTCAGATCCATAAAGTATGGGTGCACCCATGCAAACGAACAAATACAAAGATTGATTGCAGCTAATTTTATGTTCACGAACAAACCTTAGCAAGGAAAGCACTGTTTTCCTACCTTGGCTTGCTAAAAGTTGTCGGGTTTTCCACCATGACAATTTTGGTGTAAACCACATACCCAGATATTTGAAACAATTAACCACTTCAATATGTTCACCAGCAAAATACAACTTTTTATCCTTATTTAGAGAGCCCACTCTTCTAAAAACCAAAATTTTCGTTTTACTCAAATTCACGCATACCATAAAGATTACAACATTTTTGTAGCTGTTCAATTTGTTTCTGTAACCCTCCAATTGTATCTGCTATATTAGCCATATCATCAGCATATAACAAGATATGTACTTCTGTGATGCTTTCAATTTGAATGCCTTTGAATTTTTCTTCAACATTGTTATATATTCATTTAATAAAAGAATAAACAAAAGTGGACTCACCATGCAGCCCTGTCTGACACCAATGGTGCAGCCAAAATACTCTATTAGACAATTAGTTCCTTTCACAAATGATTTAAGTTTAGAATACATAGATCTCAAGAGTATTGAGTCAATACACTAAAAACTGAAAAACTAGAAGACTATTCTGAACGCTGTCAAAACCTTTAGAGAAATCAATAAATATAAAATACATCCTTTTTGCTTTGAAATAAATTTCTGAACCACCGACTGTAAAATAAAAATATTATCTATTGTAGAATAACCTGACCTATACCCTGCTTGTTCTTCATAAAACATATTATTTAATTCTACATAAGATAATAATCTCCAGTTCAAGACCTTTGTACAAATTTTACCAAACACATTAAGCAATGAGATCCCCCTATAATTTCCTACATCATTTTTATCACCTTTCTTGTATAGCAGACAAAATCACAGCCTCACACCAAATCTCTGGAAAGTCCCCTGTCTCTAATATTTGCTATATAAATAGAGCATTATAGGACATAACATATGTGTTGCTGCTTTCATTATCTCAACAATAATGTCATGATGCAACTTCATGATTATTCACACAATCTGTGAAGGTTTTCAAAATCAGCATCTATATTACATTTTGAACGAGAACTTATTCTAGCCACTTATCATGTGCAATATTATTAGATTGCATATTATTAGACCTTCAATAACTTTTACTTTTCTTCCACAGCAGCTGTTTTCATGTTTTCCTGTAATATATTGCCTAAAAAAATTGTATTATACAGTTTTTTTTCTTTCTATTACATAATCTTTTTAATTTTCGTTTCTCAAGAATATAATTGTTCATAGCCCCCACATTAAAACACTATATTTTACAGATTTCTGAAATTAACAATCTTCATCCCACCACTGTGGTTGTTTACCTTTAAATATAGACTTTAATTAGAAATGTACCTGCTTCATGTAAATAGTCTGTCAACATCTTAGCTGCAATATTAGTATCTTCTTCCATTGCAGTAGAAATGTCACCTAAAAAGTTCCCATTCAGTAAGTAAGGTAATCTTTGCAAAAAATGCCTCTCACCTTTAGTTCCCCATCTAAATCTTGTCTAGGTCTTGCATCACTGTGATTTTTCAGCATTTTTGTCATTGATTCAACGCTACTTGATCTCATGATATGTAATAATGGGAAGTGATCAGAAATATCAATATTTAAAATCTCAAAATCTTTAAGATGTGGAAAGAATTCGCTGGATATAATAAAATAAGCATTCAAACTACATCCACACTACATCTCTTCACTCAAAACCATTTAATCGTGCAGAAAAAAACAAACTTTTTCCTCAGACATGACACACAAGCCCTCAAACACACACACACTGTGTTGATTCAGAACATCCAAGCTCCAAAATAAATCTAAAATGGATCCCACTTAACACTGTAATGGATCAATATCATGGCTAGAACACCAATCACAGAATACCTTCCATTTACATGAATACAACTTGCGTGTAGACACAGCATGCGCATTCAAAACAGTGTCTCTGGCCCTCTGTGAACACTCCAAGAGAGGCCAGGTGGGCCCAGAGGCCACACCCACAGTTTCAACCTGCTGTGGGTGCCAAACTCTCCCTTTTAACTGACTCAATAGGTCTGGTCTGTTCGGCAGACGACTAGGTGGCCCTATTAATAACGAAAGAAGGGTCTGAAACCACGGCCTTGAAGGCCAATGAGGAACCACTATCAGCAGACGCTGCCCGCAATCGCGCACCCGTCATGGAGTCTTCCAAATCAGTGGTAACCGAGAAAAAGCATATAGAATCACATCTGGCCATTCGTGGGCTAATGCGTCCAGACCCAGAGATCCTGGTTCGTCCATCAAGGAAAACCAACGAGGACAGTGAGACGTGTGACTTTCTGCAAACACATGAGAGCCCCTCTCCAGGTGCCATTCACTCCCATCTTGCACCATATTCCCCCCCCAGCTGAGAAGGCTGGCATCCGTCCTTATGACATCCCAGCATGCAAGTGGAGGTCCTAATGGAACTTCTGTGAGGAGAAACTGCTGCTGTGACCGAGGTGCTAGGGCTTGCATGCACCAATGTGTGACTCTGATCTTTGTGTGTTTGTCTTGTATTGGACACATGCATATTTGGATGCGCCAGCGCTGAAATGACCTGAGCCACAATAACCCGAGTGGTACTACTGTTGTTGCTGTGAGCTTCCCCAAGAGTCTCAAGAGAGCCACATAACGCTGAGTGTGACCCACCTGAAGCCTCTTCATAGCTCTTAAAATTGACCCTATTCTCTCTGAAATCAGACAAGCCGACATTGCGACAGAGTTTAGAGCAAGGCCTATGTAACTGGTTGACTGTGTCGGAACAAGTTTGCATTTGTCCCTGTGTTCCTGTGGCTCAGTGGTTAGAACATTGCGTTAGCAGCGCAAAGGTTGTGGGTTCGATTCCCAGGGAATACACATACTGACAATACAAATGTATAGCCTGAATGCACTGTGAGTCGCTTTGGATAAAAGCGTATGCTAAATGCATAAATGTAAATGTCCCAGTTACAGTGATCCCCAAAGCTGTGATGTGTTCCAGCAGGTGATAAGCTTGATCCATTACTTGCTGGGGTGATGCTGCACAGACAAGCCAGTCGTCCAGGTACGGTTACACCCTCATGCCAGTCCTCTGGAGTGGTTCCAATGCTGCCTGGATGAGCTTTGAAAAAACTTTTGGTGCCAAAGCCAGGCCAAACGGAAGAACCTTGAACTGAAATATTTGACCTCCCTATGGCAATACGAAGGAACTGCCTGTGCTCTGGTGCAATTGGAATATGAAAATAGGCGTCCTTTAAGTCTATTGTCACAAACAAATCTTGCGGCATGATGGCCTCTGTTGTGACACATCTGTTGTGCGTAACATTCTGAACGGCAGAAACTTGAGAAAACGATTTAAGTTTCTTGAATTCAAGATAGGGAGAACTCCGCCGTCTTTCTTTGTGACCAGAAAAAAAAAAAATAATAATCCCCCTGGATGAACTTGGGGATCGATGTTGTTATGTGTATGTGTATCTGTGTGACATTTATATTCTAAGTCCATAGGTGGCGTTGTGTGGGATTTCCCATTCCGTGAGAGTCGCGTGACCTCATCAAGGATTCCGGATAAATAGGCTGCGAGGCGACAATGGCGGTCTCTCTCTCTTCCTGTTGCTCCGTTTCCCATTGCTCGCACCAGTGTCTCTCTCATCGCCTCTTTGAGGCTATATTGTTGTTTTTCTTATGCTTAGGTTTAACTTGTAAATTTGTGTGAGATGTGATATTCCTTCTTAAGTTATCAGTAATAGGTAGGGTATTTATTTATTAGTTCACGTTTTGTTATTTAGTAAGAGCTAAGCGAGAGAAGCGGGTGTTCGGAAGACTCACCCGTTTTTATTTTTATATAGGGAGTCAGGTAAGAACTGGTTCCGAGAACAGGTGTAGTTAGGAGTCTGTTTTCTTAACTTTCCTACCCGTAAGCTGACCATTCTTTGTTATCATCTATTAGACTATGTTTATAAATATCTTTTGTGAATTAGTGTGTATTATCTTTTTGAATGTTTGAGTTGAGCTCCGTAAATAAATTTAAATAGAGATGTCTTGAAATTCACATCAGGCGTTGTGATTCTTTTAATATGTTCGGCCTGTGTCCTTTTATTTGTCTAAATTATCGAGCCTTAAAATGGTTATGGGCCGTAACAATGTGTTCTATGACACCTTTGTGCAGCAACACCTGAACTTCGTGTGCAAGTGCCTGTGGCTGACGTGGATCGTGAACTATTATCTATCTCACGCCAGTGTGAACAGGAGGTCGACGGCGAAACTGTATATGGTATCCTCTTGAAATGGTAGTCAAGAGCCACGGATTTGTTGTTATTGATCTCCAATGATTCAACTGACTTTCCGTGAAACAGCCCACTTTCGACATGTGTGCGTCAACGCTCCCGTAAACGCTTCACTTTAGAGGTGGGGGGGTGCTGGGGGTTCCGATGTGAGACTGATGTCCACGTGGTTGAGTCCCACCACGCCTGGGAGGTGGTGGAAATATTGAGAAGATCTATAAGTGGGTCTTACACCATAATTGTTAAAAGGAGTACCAGAGGCTGCTAGAGGAGGTTTGGGTCCTGAGGCAGTCCCCACATGGCGGGAGCGAGTTTCAGAGACTGACACATGCCGGTCCAATGCTTCCTGTGCAGCTGGTCCAAAAATTCGACCAGGTACCAACGGCAATCTCTGCAAATTGTTCCTACATACATGGTCTTCAATGTAAGTTCAGATAAGTCTGTCACTGATAGTGTGTGCCAAGAATTAGAAACATGGCCAAGGCTCGCTGTAGCATTGTATTTACGAGACAGTAACTCATCAGTGCACCTACACTCAACATTGGGGCAACGTACATTCTCACGAAGCACCTCATCGGGAGATACAATTAACGCTGCCACACTAAATTCTATAGGTGGCATGCTACCAAGTCATACGGTCTCTGGGTCTTGCATTACAGCCAGTGTGCGGGCTAACTGATCTGGATGTGTAGTCTTCATTGAATTTTGTAATGCAGACACCAATACAGATGTAAAGTCATTGCACTGAGGAATTGTAATTGAGTTCACTGTGCACGACGTAGAAAAATATTCTCAGAACCTACTGCTGGTTGAGGGGGATCTAGATTTATGCATGCAAGCGTAGCTTTTAACGTTCCTTCCAGGGATGCAATAACTGAAGATGACCCACCTGACTTCTCAGACATGGTCCCAAATCCCAGACACTGCCAGAGTGCTTCGATAGATCTGCAGGCAGGTTTTCCTCAGCACCCAAATTAACATCTGTAATGGTTTGAAAAAGTGAGTCAGTGGCAGCCACTGACATCACATCCAAATCATGTCCTGTATGCATCGTTGGTGAAGATGTCATACATAACTCAGGCTGAACTTTCTCTCGTACATCTGCTTTAGCCAGAAGTGGCAATAACAACTCTATTGGAGAAGACAGCTGATCAACTTTGCGTGCTGAATCAAAATATTTAGTTTTCTTATTCTTCTTTTCACTTTGAGATGTTTGTTTGCGCTTACGATCAGTTGTGGTGATATTGGATGAAAGTAACCAACTATCCGAAGCAGATTCCAGACCTGCCAGACGAGCGTGATGCATGGCGAACGGCATAATGGAGCATTCCGGACACGGGTCAATCAGTGCCTCCCTAAGATGATCCATAACATGACAAGCAGGACATTGGCGATGTCCATCCATGAAATCCATTGCATTAGGGCATGTAGCGGAACGAAGCCTCTTGCGTGATGCGATCTGTATCTCACGATTGCTGTGTGCCGCGAGATGCGTGTAAATGCAACAATCCATATACTGAAGCAATGTAATCAAGACGAAACAGCTCGCAATATTTTTCCACTAGTGCTTTCAGCACTGCCTCTGGCGGTATGGAGCAAAAGGAAATATAACTTTATTTATTATAATTATTGTGTATCTTTTTTTACTTGTCTTCACCCCCTGGCTATGTAAAATTTTGAATGTGAGTGATTCAATAAAAATAAAAAGTCAAACATGTCAGCAATCAGGAAAATGACAGCAGCTGGAGATCATGCATAGGTAACTCTAATGTTATTCCTGCAGTTCCTGGTCATGAATGCTGAATTTGAACCACTGAATTTGTGGAAGCGTATTTGTAAAGTTAAATAAAATGGACAGAAAATTGCCTGTTGAATTATTATTTTTAAACAGAAGTGAACTCTGGAAGGTTAATATTAATTATTTAATTTTGAAAATGTTTGTGAAATGTTTTGAATTGAAATATTCACAGCTTAAATAAACAACTGTGTTCAACTTCAGCCCCTACAAATGCAAGCCCTTTAATGCAATGCATTATTTTTACAGTTAAACATCAATTAAACAGCTTTTTTATTTCAAAGACATGTCTCTTTCTTTCTTCCATATATGTCAAATCGATTGAGAACAACTGTATTGTATTTTACATGACTCAAAAAATACATTTATGAGCAGAGCATGTTATTTTTCAGTTTTATTCAACTGAGCTGCTGTTGTCAAGACTACATGTTTTAAAAGTTAAAAGAAAAAGCTCTCTACCCAGAAAAAAAGTATAAATATAGACACCAAGGCAGTGACGCTTTGTCATTAATGTAACAGAAAATACATACTTCTGTCCCACTTAAGTGTATGCTCAATTAAGAAATGTACTGTACTGTAAAAATGACACTTATATAGGCCTACCTATTTATTAAAAGCAATGACCGATTGTATCAAATCAAAGCCTGGAAAGTCCATGGCTATAACCCCAAAACAAAGTTTGATGTTCTGTGTAGATTATCATATAGCCAAGGGTTGATTTTTTTTGCCAAACTTTTTGGGGAGTTGTCTACCCTTTCTCGTTTGGCACTCAACAGAGGTAGTCGCTTATATTTTCACTCCCCGCCCTACCCTTTTTTTCCTCCCTGCTTGCTTCTGCTGTCTCGTCTCATCCATCTATTGAAGAGACTCTTTCTGCACGGCTCTCCAAACTAGAAAATTATGGATACCATCTTCTCAACGAGAAGTCTGGGTTCTGGGGAACCTGTTTGTCCTGACGGGACGTTCGCGGCCGGATATACGAGGGATGCATGGGAGAAGTGGCAAATCATGTGTCTGGCGGCTCTTTCCGTTGAGGACGCTGAGGATATCTACCTTTTCGGCACCATGATAACAGGTATTCTGCTGATTGGATTAGGCTTTACCCTGGGTTATCGTAAAATTCGGAAGACGGGAACAGCTGTCCAAAGTCTCACAAGGCTGCCTGTTTTGATTGAAGCTGTGGGAAGAGCGGTCAGCAATGAGTGGCCATCCTGGGCCTGCCCTGGCTCCGCAAACACGACCCACACATCCAGTGGGCAACCGGCCAAATCATCTGTTGGGGAAAGAACTGTCATACTACCTGTCTCACCACTGTCACACCATTACCAGTCCAAAGCATCATCGAGCCCCGGGAGGACGCTGTGATGAACCGCCTCCCATCCGTGTATCACGATCTGTCGGAGGCCTTTAGCAAGACAAGAGCCTCCAGGCTTCCTCCTCACCGTACCAATGACTGTGCCATCGATCTGGTACCAGGCACCACGCCCGCCAAGGGCCGAGTCTTCCCGCTATATATTGAAGAGGAACTCGCGAAGGGCTTCATTCATCCCTCAACGTCCCCTGCATCGGCCGGGTTTTTCTTTGTGCAGAAGAAAGACGGCGGTCTCCGACCCTGTATCGATTATAGAGCTCTCAATGACTGCACAATCAAGTTCCGCTATCCGCTGCCCCTAGTGCCCGCCGCCTTGGAACTCTTGCGCACTGCCAGATTCTACACTAAACTGGATCTGCGGTGTGCCTATAACCTGATCCGCATCCGCGAGGGGGACGAGTGGAAAACCGCCTTTTCCACCTGCACGGGGGGCACTATGAATATCTGGTTATGCCGTTCGGCCTGGCAAATAGTCCAGTCGTCTTCCAGTCTTTTATCAATGAGGTGTTCCGAGATATGCTCCACCGAACTGTCATCATTTACATTGACGACATCCTGATTTATTCAGACACCTTAAAGGACCACATCCAGCACGTCCAGGCAGTCCTCCAAAGACTCATCCAGCACCAACTCTACGCTAAGATCGAGAAGTGTGATTTCCACCAGACCACTACAACATTCCTGGGTTATGTCATCAGTCCAGAAGGCGTGGCAATGGACGAGAGTAAGGTCAAGGCAGTTTTGGACTGGCCTCAACCCACCTCCCTGAAGGCGTTGCAACGCTTCCTTGGGTTTGCGAACTTTTACCGCCGCTTCATTAGGGACTTCAGCACAGTGGCAGGTCCTCTTACCTCTCTGGTGCGGAGAAGCACGTCGCGTCTCCCCTGGAATGAGGGCGCCACCCACGCCTTCAACCAACTCAAGCAACGGTTCACCACGGCCCCCATCCTGCACCATCCCAACCCAGAGTTGCCTTTTGTAGTGGAAGTGGATGCTTCTAACACTGGCCTAGGCGCCATTCTGTCCCAGCGGCTGGGATCTCCACCCAAGTTATACCCCTGTGCCTACTACTCCAGGAAGCTCAACGCGGCAGAGCGGAACTATGATGTAGGTGATCGTGAACTGCTGGCAATGAAAGCCGCTTTCGAGGAGTGGCGGCACTGGCTGGAGGGAGCCTCACACCCCTTCACTGTACTCACGGACCACAAAAATCTAGAGTACCTCTGCACAGCCAAGAGGTTGAATCCCAGACAAGCCAGGTCTCTGTTCTTCACTCGGTTCCTATTCACAGTCACTTACCGTCCCGGTTCTAAAAATACTAAGGCTGATGCTATGTCTCGTCAATACGACTCGGACCTGACCTCTCAGACTCCTGAAACAGTCCTGAACCCCGACCTCGTCCTCGGCCCGATCCAGTGGGATATTGAAACCGAGCACAGTCAGGCCAACACCCAGATAGAAGTTCCCCCAGACTGTCCTCCCAATAAAGTTCATGTCCCCGAAGCACTCCGAAAAAGGGTCCTGGAACACGTACATGCTCTCCCCAGCTCTGGGCACCCAGGTATCACGGCCACCATTCAACTCTTCCAGAACCACTATTGGTGGCCCACGTTAGCCCGCGATGCTACCAAGTTCATCCAGCAGTGCCAGAACTGTAACACTCAGAAAGCATCCCGACTACTGCCCGCCGGTCTACTCCACCCTCTTCCAGTCCCGCAACGCCCCTGGTCACATATTGCCATCGACTTTATTACTGACTTACCCCCCTCCGATGGACACACCACCATCCTCACAGTGGTAGACCGTTTTTCCAAAGCCTGTCGCCTCATTCCGCTCGCCAAACTCCCCACTGCCCTGCGGACGGCTGAACACCTCTGCAACCTGGTGTTCCGGTTTTACGGGCTGCCTGAAGATATCGTGTCCGATAGGGGTCCCCAATTCACCTCTCGAGTCTGGGCAGCCTTCTTCCAGATGCTCCAGATTAACGTGAGCCTTACGTCCGGGTACCATCCCCAGGCCAACGGACAAGCCGAGCGCCTCAACCAAGAAATCATCCGGTTCCTTCGGTCCTACTGCCACCTTCATCAAGAGGATTGGAGTCGGTATCTAATGTGGGCTGAATACGCCCAGAACTCCATCCGAAAACACTCGTCTGACCCCCTTCCAATGTGTCCTCGGTTTTCAACCACCCCTGTTCCCGTGGTCCGGTGAACCCACTAACGTCCCCTCCGTGAATGATAGGTTAAGGCACAGTGAAGAGACATGGAACCTTGCACACACTCACCTCCAACGGGCCATAAATCGCTGCAAGAGACAGGCCGACCGACACCGCCCACCCAACCCAGAGTACCAACCCGGCCAGTGGGTGTGGCTCTCTACTCGAGACCTCCGCCTCCGGCTCCCCTGCAAGAAGCTCAGCCAGAGGTATGTGGGCCCATTTAAAATTCTCCGGCAGATCACCCCAGTATCCTATCGTCTTGCCCTGCCTAAACACCTTCGCATTGCTCCCACCTTCCATGTCTCGCTGCTCAAGCCGGCCACGGACCCCACAGAGGAAGGGGAGGAGAGGTCCGCAGAGCCAGCTCCCCAATCCATCCTAGTGGAGGGTGAAGAGGCCTATCTAGTCCACCAACTGCTAGACTCCAGGCGCCGGGGTGGCAATCTCCAGTATCTAGTCGACTGGGAGGGGTTCGGTCCAGAGGAACGGTCATGGGTCAATGCCAAAGATATACTGGACCCCACGCTCACTCAGGAGTTCCATCTAAACCACCCGAACAAGCCTGCTCCTCGACCACGCGGTAGACCCCGTCGTCGCCAGCATCCTCGCGCCAGGAGTCGCTCGCAGGGAGGGGACTCTGTCACGACTACCAGTCCCGCAATCTCCCTCAGTAACAACCAACGGGCGCCCTCGCCTGAATACTGACTGTCTCCCGAACTCCAAATCCCACAATTCCTCACTCAAGCACTGATTCCATTTGCACCTGTGAGTAATGATCACACACACAGCTGTTACTCATTCCCAGCCCTATATAAACCACACTCACAGCACACTCTGTGCGAAGTCTTGTTTCACTGTTGTGTGCATCTCTGAGCGTTTTCTGAGAAAGTTATCCTGCCCGTGTTTACGACCTTTGCTGTAATTCACTCTTTGATTGTCTGCTGCCTGCCTACTGACCTTCTGCCTGTTTTCTGGATTTCGTGTCGTCTGCTGCCTGCCCCTGACCTCTTGCCTGGCTCCCTTCTACGCCTTGCTTGCCCCGCTACACTGTCTTCACTGGTATTGGACCCTTGCCTGTTGACTTTGATTAATAAACTGTTGCAAATGGATCTGACTGAGTCTGATGACTCACAACAGTCTGGGGGTTAAAACATTTTTTCCTCCTCTCTCTCCTCATGTAAAAGCTGTATTTTTCTTAATACCCTGTCTTCCTGTTCTGTCTACCCCGTTGTCATATGTATGTTGTGTATGTATGGACAGGTTGATGGCTAATTTCGCTGGTACTTGTACTAGTGACAATAAAGGGCTACTACTACTACTACTACTACTACTACTACTACTACTACTAAAATAGGAAAGCCTGTGCCGCTTGAATAGTTCAAAACAACATAACCATTTCTACATGCTTCTATAGCCTCGTTCAGATGGGCAACAATTGTATCTTTCTTTTTTTCCACTTTTCCTACTTTATAGTCACCATGTTTATCAGTTTCATATAGAGAGACACCCAGAGTAAAGCTGTTTTTTTATGAAAACAACCTTTCCTCTTATGTCCTTAATTCTTGGTATGGCATTCATAACCCAACTATTAGAATCATATTCAAGCTGGGATATAACATGATCTGGAAATTTGCTGCTATTCTTAACTCTGACCAACACTGTCTCAGTTTGGAATTTAGTTAAGAACTCCTTTATTGTGTTGAAAGCCTCAAAGAATGTTGTATGTTGGGAAATTGGTCCATGCACAACTTTCAGTTCGTCCCCAGACACTCTCAAGTCAAAGTAGCGTATACCAGCGTGTAGCTGGTCTATTAGCGACCATGCTTGACATTCTGCTGCCGATCCTCCATGAAGGGCCAAGCTGTCATGGGTACCAGGAATAGTGATGTCAGAAATCAACTTGTTATCATCCAGAATTTTCATCCAGCCAATTTCATAATTTGCAGGGAGATGGAGTGTTTTTTCTTCATTAAACACTTGTTGCTGACTACTCTTTTGCAATCTGTGAAACAGAATCAGAATATAAGGTCAACGATTCTTGACAGCTTTTCATATCATCATGCATACAGACCTGTTGTTGGAGATTAAGATTTATTTCGAAATTTGTTAACTGGATTGTGAAATATGTGATATTCAGATTTTCAAATATGTGTTGATACATGTATTTTTTTATTTTAAACACATTTGTAATGATTATGTTAGTTGATCAGCTCCATTATGTTCGTTTACACTACAACGACATAACAGAGTCTGTCAGAGTTCAACAGCATGATTATGCATTCAGTTGATGGGTAACGCATGCACTGAAACAATATGCAGCTTTAATGCACTGTGAGTTGCTTTGGAAAAGCGTCTCCCAAATGAATTCATGTAAATGCGACTGAAAATAACAAACAAAACCCTTTAGCTTTATAGAGTCAGGAGTCACCAAATATTAAACAAAGCAATACAGCTAGTCACCAAAAATAAAATCAGTGCAATCCCTTGTACAAAAAAAATATATGAAAGCAATGTAAGAAACAAGGGTTAATGCGCAAGATTCTGAAAACAAGAAGCAAAGATAAGTCATAGTTAAAAATAAATATACTAAAATGTATTTGAAATAGCATGAAATAAATGTAAGTATACTTCAAATACATTTACATATGTATGTACTTAATAAAACTACCCAGCAATTGTACTTTTGGTATACTAAACTGGTATACTTACAGTCTGCTAAATTGGAAAAACTTTATGCACTTTAATTGTGCGGAAGTATAGTGCTGAAATCCAACTAAAGATATACTGAAGTATATTTGATTGTGCTAAAGTGAAACTATTGCAAGTATACTTTAGGTATAAATATCTTGCATTTAAAGACTGATATTATTCAAAGATCTTACAATCCTCATCAATAGTGACATTAAAACACATTGTAGGCTTAATATTAAGAAATGTGCATTGTGCACAAGTAGTACTCCAAACAAAGGTGTTCCTGTGTGGCTCAGTGGTAGAGCATTGCGTCAGCAGCGCAAAAGGTTGTGGGTTCGATTCCCAGGGAACACATATACTAATCAAAATGTATAACCTGAATGCAATTGTAAGTCGCTTTGGATAAAAGCGTCTGCTAAATGCATAAATGTAAATGTAAAGTTAAATTATACTCTTTATATCAGTAAGTCTAAAGCAATATGTTAGTAAATATGTTAAAAGATTTGAACTAAGTAAATAAATGTATTTTAAATAAATTACTTTTTTTAGGGAGACCACAGAAATAAGAACTGTTAGAAAAACAGCTTTATACTAAATTCCTCATTCAGTCCTTTGGTTGATCAGTAGTTTTTTATTATTATTATTTCAAAACCCAATAACCCCATTTTCGGCAAATAAAATAAAATGCATTCATTTAGTGATTTTATACTTACAGAAGCATCAGGACACACAGAATTGTCCCAGGAACTCCCATCTTCTTCATTGTCTAAGGTTAGCACAGAATAAAACAGTACAAAACTGCATTTATACACAGTTTATATTTTTTAACAAATATATATTTTTTCAACTCATAAAATATAAAGTTATTAGATTTCTGCTTTAATATTTGTTATGGCTTTACATTTTTGAAAGGTCAATTCAATTTAGTTTACATTTTTAAACAATTGTTACTGGTACAACAAAAAAGATAAAATAATACCTTGCACTTTTTGACGGACATCCAAGTGTCGATCCCAGCAGCGTTTTTAGTTCTGGTACAGATTCCTGTCTGGGAGCTATAAGAACTCATTGGTCTCATGTGATTGGCTATTACCTTGATGTATATTTGCATATAAAATAGTTGTTAATTACATTTGGTCATTTAAGCAACACTTTAAATCATATGGATTGCTTTGCATCATTTAACAAAATTAATAAATAAAATTAAAGCAATTTATTTTAAAGAGCACAAGCAAAGTATTGCAAAAAAATTAATTTAGAGGGTTTTAAAGAATAAAACATGAAGTAGATCAAATGTATTTGGATAATTAATAATGAATTACTCAACGCAATGCATGCATGCATGCATGCAAAAATAGATTGTATTTCCATATTTCATATTATTAATTTGTAATTACAATTAAGTTGCTTTCGTGGTTGCTTTGCCATGATGATGATAATAATAAACTTTATTTTATATTGTGCCTTTAAAGCAGCTTCTCAAGGCACTTTACACAGAAAACAGGAATAAAAATACAAAACATAAAAAGCAAAAACAGTTAAAACAATCAAGAAGCATGCTTAGATAAACTTTAAAAGTGCAAAAATTGTGTGCATCCCTAAAATAGGAAAGTAGTGCATTCCAAAGTCTAATAGCACAGGATGAAAACGTCCTATCCACCTCAGTTCGCATATGTAAGCGTGAAGATTTTAAAATCAGCACAGAACCTGACTGGAAGCCAGTGCAAAGACCTCAAAATTGGGGTGATGTGCTCTTTTGTCCTGACTCCAGTCAGGATTCTAGCTGCTGAATTTAGCTCATATTGTAATTTGTTAAGTATGGTATTAGGGACCCCAACAAGAAGTGCATTGCAGTAGTATAAGTGAGAAAATACTAATTAATAATCAAATTGAAGTCAAATATAACTCCTAAATGTTTTTGTTTAATTTGAAACTCCAAAACAGAGCCATCCACGTTTAACATTATCGAACCAGTTTTACGAAGTTAATGAGGAGAGCCAATGAGCTTAACCTCAGTCTTTTCACTAAGTCATTTTTTTTTTATTCCACATTTTTATCTCAGATATACAATGTGAGAGAAAAGACACATCCATGTTTTGACAAGGCTTAGAATGAATATAAATCTGAGTATCATCTGCATACAAGTGATAACTGATCCTGAGTGATTTTAAGAGCAAACCAAGTGGAAATATATGCATACTAAAAAAAAGTAAAGGGCCTAAGATTTCCGTGTTTCCCTGAGTTTTGACCCTGGACTGTTTCCTAGTTTCTTGATCTATTGCCGCCTGCCCTGACCCTTCACCTGTTTATTGGAATACTTTTTTGCCTCTGCCTGGATTGTACTGTTTACTGGTGTTTGACCCTGCCCGTTTTTACCCCGTTTATAAATAAAGCCTTGCATTTGGATTCTCCAACTCTGTTGTCAAGCTCTCCATGTTACACCTATCTGTACTGTGAAGTTTTCGAAAACCAGACTGAACCCAGCCGGCATTTCAACGTTGTTTCACCGTTGAAACAACGTCAGGTACCATGGTTGAATCAACGGTGAATTACCTTTCGATTTTGCAAAACGGATCAACGTTGATATTGTGACGTCGTTTCACCTCGGAAGCAACAACGTTGATTCACCGTTGAAATCGCGACGTTGTTTCACTCTTACCTCTCGGATTATTGAATCAACGTTGATATTGTGACCCTGTTTCATCGGCGTACCTTTCAAAGGTCGATCGTCGTTAAATGTCCAAGCAAGCATTCACTTTTGAAATTGTTAATATTGCAATTTAGCTTAAACGTCAACACCGAGATGTAAACTATGATTTTCGGTGCATATTTCGTGTTTTCAGCAACTAATAAATCTTGCTGAACATGATTTGCAATCAGACGGCATAAAAAAAACAAAGAAAATGGAAAAAACCCATTCTAACAATTAGATGTCCATAAATCTGCAGTGCAGGGATGAGATCCTTCATTTTCTAAAGAAAAACATTTGAACAATTATGCCAAATGGAAAAATTATTTTCTTAGAATTTAAATATACAGTATATCTATATTGTACATTTACACTTTCAGAGACTTTCTTGAGAAATTCTCACTCAACAACAAAGCACTTTCTTAAGGGTTTAATGATATATCATAATGCAGAGGAAAAAGCTTTCATTCTAATTTCATACACACTGCAAAGATTCACACAACATATATAAATAAATAATTATAAATATAGTTTGGAAACTTGCTCAAGTCTGTTTGACCAAAAAAACAAACCATAACACTAAAATCTTACCATTTCCAAACTTCTGACCAACATATGTACACATTTCTTAACATTCTAAAATATCAACAATTAAGTGAAAAGGAATCCAAGTAAAAGTAAGGAAAGTTTGTAGAACTAGTAAGAAGTGATGTGTACAGTCAGTTGATGAGAGAGTGTGTGTGAGAGAGAGAGGATGAGTGTGTGAGTGAGTTGATGAGTGAGTGTGAGCATCAAATCAAATCACTTTTATTGTCACATCACCACAGCACAAGTGTCTTGGTGAGTGAAATTCTTATGAGCGTGCTCCAGACAGTGCAAAAAACAAAACAAAACAAACAACAATTTACATATGGACAGTACATATTTACAGACTATACAGAAGACAATGTGCAAAATACACATACATATACTCAGTACACAGTGTACTATAAAGACATACTTAATTATCAACTACACATTATACACCGTATGGGCGCATCTACATTATGTACACTATCTATACATAGTAATAATGTGAAGGTGCAACAGATTATAAATTAACAGCAGATTGGTTGAGCAGCAGATGGTTGTGCAAAGGTGCAACAGATTATGCATATGCAGTGTTGTGGATGTGCATTGTATGGTGTCCAGTGATAGCAGATAGGTTGTGTTAGTGCAGTGTGTGCGTGTAGTCCAGTTGAACTGTATTAAAGTGCAGTGCATGGCATGTTGTGTGAGTGGGAGTGTGGTGTAGGTGAGTTATTTGTGACTGTTCATTAGCCTGATAGCCTGAGGGAAAAAGCTGTCCCTCAGTCGGCTAGTGCGGGATCGGATGCTACGGAAACGTCGCCCTGAGGGCAACAGAGAGAGCAGTCTGTGGGACGGGTGGCTGGAGTCTTTGATAATCCTCCGGGCTTTCCTTGTACACCGCCTGGTGTAGATATCCTGGAGGGAAGCTCACCTCCAACAATGTGGCGGGCAGTTCGCACGCCCCTCTGCAGAGCCCTGCGGTTGCCAGCGGTGCTGTTTCCAAACCAGGCGGTGATACAGCCGGTCAGGATGCTCTCCACAGTGCAGGTGTAGAAGGACCTGAGGATTCTGGGGCTCGTTCCAAACTTCCTCAGCCATCTCAGGAAGAAGAGACGCTGATGTGCCTTCTTCAGCACTGCATCTGTGTGAGCAGACCATGTGAGATCCTCGGTGATGTGAACGCCGAGGAACTTAAAGGTGCTCACCCGCTCCACAGGTGTCTTGTCGATGGTGATGGGTGTGTGTTCTCTGCTCTGTCTCCTGTAATCCACCACCAGCTCCTTGGTCTTGTCGATGTTGAGTGAGAGGTGGTTCTCCTGACACCATTTAGTCAGGGTGCTCACCTCCTCTCTGTAGGCTCTCATCGTTGTCGGTGATCAGGCCTATCACCGTTGTGTCATCAGCAAATTTGACGATGACATTGGAGCTGTGTGTAGCTGTACAGTCGTGTGTGTACAGGGAGTACAGGAGTGGGCTGAGGACGCAGCCCTGCGGTGCACCAGTGTTGAGGGTCAGGGGAGATGATGTGTTGTTGCCCATTCTGACCACCTGACTTCTGCCTGTCAGGAAGTCCAGGATCCAGCTGCACAGAGATCTGTTCAGTCCTAGAGTCTGGAGCTTCGCAACCAGTGTGGCAGGCACTATGGTGTTAAATGCCGAACTATAATCCACGAACAGCATCCTCACACTCATCCGTAAGAAGACTCTCTCACACACGCATGTGTGTGAGAGAGGATGAGTGTGTGTGTGTGTGTGTGTAAGAGAGAGAATGAGTTGATGAGTGTGTGTGTGAGTTGATGAGTGAGTGTGTGAGAGAGTGTGTGTGTGTGAGTTGATGAGTGTGTTTGTGTGAGAGAGTGAGTTGGTGAGTGAGTGTGTGAGCATGTGTGTGTGAGAGGATGAGTGTGAGAGTGAGTTGGTGAGTGTGTGTGGATGTGTGTGTGTGAGAGGATGAGTGTGTGTGTGTGTGTGTGTGTGTGAGAGAGAGAGTGAGTTACTAGAACTAGTAAGAAGTCATTTGTAGAACTTTACATTTCTCTAGCAACAGTCAATTAAAAAAAATAGGTATCTTCAAGGAAGAGTCTTCTTACGGCCATCACCACCCATCCTCTCTGGTGCAAAAAAAAAAAAAGGTGTCTTCAAGGAAGAGTCTTCTTACGGCCATCACCACCCATCCTCTCTGGTGCAAAAAAAAAAAAAGGTGTCTTCAAGGAAGAGTCTTCTTACGGCCATCACCACTGTAATGATAACATATAATATATATATTGTTATAAGGGAAACAGGTCAATTTAGCTCAAAGGGAATCATTAATGATTTTATAGGGAATTTGAACAGACTCACTGTTTCACGGCGATTCACCGAACAAGCCGTATAACAAACTCTGCACTGGATATTAAAATCCCAAAATATAGTGAAAACACTATTAAATAGCACAGTAACAAAATCGACAGATTAAGACATTAACTTATGAGCACAAAACACAAGATATTTCTCTTTTCAATATAAACAAGACTTTATTTATATACCTCTAAGACATGTAAACTAATCTACACAAGCATTCACACATTCACGCGTTGCAGAAAGAGAGAGGAAAGGATTAGATTAAAAGAATGAGAATTTGATATCCCACGTTTACAGCAATACGCATTGACTTTTCAATGAGGCTAAAATCTATTTTCAATATTACACCAGTTGCAGTAAGAGTCTGGGGTTTGTACTTGCAGCTTTTGTGTTTAAGGATTCCCTTTGTTCTCCGTCTTTGCGGGAAAGGGTTTCTCCGAAGTCGCTGATTGGCTTAGAGTTCAGGAGTCGTTGAAGTGGGCGTTGGTTGAAGTGGGAGTTCGAGTAGCACACGAACTCAACGGAAAGAAAATAAACTAAAGTAAAAGAATAAAAGGATGTAAAGAGACTAGGTGGCTTTTCTTCTCATCATGGTATCAAGCTGGTTTGTGGTCCAGAGCACATGGCTGGAGAGAGAGTCACTAGATGGCATTCTCAAGAGAGCGCATTTTTCCGGAGAGAGAGAGAGAGAGATCCAAGAAAGGATTCAAGAGAAGTGAAGAATTCAAGAGGGCCAGGAGAAGTGCCTCCTGGGTATTTAATCTCGGCCTTTTAGGGACCTCCCAATGGTTGTCTTGACCAATTAGGTCCTATGCTGGGCTCTGGCTGCTGCTTTGTTGCTCCACCCAAATCAATAAATCAACGTCATGGTCAGTCACATTGCCCGAATTTTACATTCTCTTGCAAAGTATCCTTTTGAATGTGATTTCTACAACCAGAATATGATGCATTTGACCGGAAATCAATCAAAAGAAATGATTACAGCTAGACTTATGACACTCATACATACCAAACATGACATTAACCCTTAAGGCTTACGCTATTCAATACTAATTAAAAGCACAACAAACACAATGATTAAAACAAGGATATTCAAATTTGTGGGTCACATACATAATATGCAGTTATGCATAGAAATGATTAGTTTCATTAACCATGAGAATGAAAGTATTTTAAGATGATTCTCAGGTCTTTTCAGCCGGATTCTTTGTCCTGTTGCAGGCTGTATTCAGACGGGCTGGGGGTCTGATTTATGTCTTCCTGCTGTTGTCTTGTGGAATTCAGCTCCTCATGTTTCAACCATGCTTCGATCGAATCTTGATTTGTCTGATTCGGTCCTTGATATGCTACACACCCCCCTTCGTTCGGCGAGGTGTTTTAGCTGAAGACATCGTCGAGCGCTGGAAAAACAAAGGCAGAAGAAGCAGACAAAACACAGCAAACAACAAGACAACACCTCCATGACAGTTACTGTACTGGTGCCGGGCATTAGGTTATTCGGGTTATTCAATTTTGGAAATTATTGTTCTAATTCTTCGATCAAATTTTGCAACTAGATTTGTGTGTTTCTTCTAAGTTGTCTTAACTTAAGAATGTTCACATTTAGTTTCTAGTGAACTAATTTGTGGTAAAATGAATCGACCTATCGTGCATGGAGCTCTCTGGCTTTCCTTCAGTCTAGAGTGGCTTGCGGATATTAGGTGTAGCGAGTCAATCCTAATATCAGACCTTTGACCCTTGCAGGGTGTCTAGGTGTTTCACCTACTAAAGAAAGAGGGGAAGGAAAAGGATAGGTAAAAGAAGAACAAAACAAAACAAAGCTGCTGTGGGTTTTCCTAGCATTATTTGCAACTACTGTTGAGCTAGGATGTCATGTGCAGCTAGGGGGCCATGCACCTTAACTTCGTGTCAGGTGTTCTAACTCTTGTGAGGATAGCTATATGTTTCTTCATGGTGGTGTATGTAACTGTGTTGCGCTAAATTTGGATATTCTACTTGTGGGAAGAATATGTTTGTTGAATGTGTTATCAGTAGATGTGGTTACCTCTGGGTGTAGGTAAGGTTGTGTGTGTTAATGGTGTAGTGTATGTGTGGTCAGATCTGTTCCAGTCTGTGTCGTCTCCCCCCTTTTCAGGTATGTTAATGAAGACTGGCTCTCTTCATCCTTAGCTTGGATGTGGGCATGTCCATGATCTAATGGGGGTCAGTCCAGAAAGGCAGGAAGTTCTTTAGCAGACAGTCGGAGGTAGTTTGGCAAGCTGGGATGCAAACTTTGTCTCCTTTGTTGCATTCCTCTTGTGCTACCTTCTGGATGTGGCAGACTTTCTGACCTTCTGTGCTTTGGTGGTTGGTGTTGCACAGACGGGAATGTGGTTCTAGGAGTTGGAGTTAATATAGCAGTTTGCTAGTGAGTGATGGGTGAGTGAGGTGATGTTCTCTGGTACCTCAGTTTTCATCAACGGTTGGCCGTGAGAGACATGCTCGTCCTGTGTGGTTGTTGACCAGGTGCTTGTCATCTCGGATATGGTGGTGTACCATGCGTCGGCCTTCCGTTCTGTCGCTGGTCTGGCGAGCATGACTCAATTTCGTAGTCATCCGTGTTCAGCTTATCTTGAAGGAACTCGTTCAGTTGGCTCATGACTTGTTCCATGTCTTCTGACGGTAAGCTGTATGGTTCTGGAGCATACTCAGCACTGTGCATGTCTGAGTAATGCTGAGGTGGGTTTCGTTGTCGCTTAACCCTACGAGATGCTCTTGGATGAGTCAGGCGATTACCTTTGGATGTCTGGTTAGGTTTCCAGTTGTTGCTATCTTTTGCGTTTCTTGAGAAGCGTGGCTGGTCCCATGAAATTTTCCAGAAGTTGGGCTGATAGCTTTCGTGGACATGGGGATCACGTTCTCTGTGCTCTTGATGGAGGACTCTGAAATTGTGATGCATCTGGGTGTCGTCCAGTGCAAGGCTTGAGTCTTTGTTGACAGAGTTCAAGAGTGTGGATGTTTTGTTACCTTTCTTTGAGGCCATCTTCTGCTTGTTGTAGGCCTTCTGTGTTAGGTCACGCAACTGTTGGATGGTCATGGAGCGTGGACAGGCCATGACGCCTAGATGGTGGCTGACTCCAGGGTGCAGATTTCTTAGGAAGAGGCTTTTGAAGTTCACACCCTCTTCAAGGTCAGGTTCGTTGTGTGCACCAAAGTAGGCTTGTCGGAGTCGGTTGTAGTAAGCTTGTGGAGCCTCTTGTCGACCTTGTTTGGTTTCTAAGGCAGTTAACAGTCCATGTTCGGAGTCAGGGTCGGTAAACTCTTTAATCAGGACCTCACGAAGTAGCTGGTAGTCTGACTTCGTTCGACTGGGCTGTCGATCTAGGAAGTTTCGTACCTCGGAACTGGACGTGGCTCTAAGGAGGTATAACCTGTCTCTGTCAGTCACATGAGGTCTCATTTCTAGATAGAAGTCGATATCTTGAAGGTGGGCCTGGATGGTGTGGCCCCCTGTGGAGTTCGGGTTGAACTTGCTGACGTTTTTAGACAGCTTGTCGAGGTCTTTGATGGTCATCCCAGGTGCAGCTCCAAGGTCTGCTTGGATGGGAGGTTTTCTTTCGCTGTATACGAGTTCTTGGACATGGGACTCTGCTCTGCTCAGCAGTGGTGAGGCTGAGTGTTGTTTCTCTCGCTTTGGCTCTTGCTTCTGCTCATAAGCATGTTTGAGTTCTCTTCTGACCATGTAGAGCTGATCGTTGGTATCGTCTAGTTGTTTGGTCAGATTGTCCATTTCAATTCTGTATTTTTCAAGGTGGTCTTTCAGGGCACTTATTTCAGCATTCTTGTTGCTGATATCATGCTTGGCTTTCTCTAGTAGCTGGTTGGCATACTGAAGTCTGTTTACCAGGTCTTTCTGGGCAGCCTTTGCATGTTGTTGATCAAGTTGAGCTGCTGTCAGGGGTGCTTGGAGCTCCTTAACTTGTTCCGTTGTTTCCTGCTCGCTCTCGTTGGGTGCTTTGAGTTGATCTTGAACTTTCACTTCCAGCTTGTCTATGCGACGTTGAGCACATGTCAGTTCCTCTTGAAGGTGGGTGATGTGCTTGTCGCTCAGTTTCAGCTGGGTCGTGAAGGCATAGCTTAGGGAGCTGGTGATTTTGACTAGCTCTTCGGTTGTTATTCTGGCTTGAATCTTGTGTCAGGAATCTTCTCAGGACTAGGATTATTATTAAAAATAATAACAGTTCAAACGTCTTGGGGGTGAGGCTGTCTGTCTTGCCTCTCAGCCAAGTGTTCACATCTTCCCCTTGGACAAGGGGGTCTGCAGTCTGCGGCATGTTGGCACGCTGGGAGAAGAGAGGCTGACACAGATCTGTGGAGTGGAAGCTTGTGTGGTGCGACAACTAAGTGTTATGTCAGTGGTTTGAACCACTGGTGAAGTGTGGTGATCACTGTGTTGGTCTCAGAGTATCTAGGTAGACTAGCGATGTGAAGACTTCGTCACTCTAATGAGGAAGAGGGAAAAGAGACAAAAAGGTGAAAAACAAATTTAATTAAAATAAACAATTCCTTTTCTATTTTTTTCAAAATGAGGAGAATTCCTTTTTTTTATTAAATGTTGTTATCAAGGAGGCAAACAATATTATTAAATCTTTGTCTTAGACAAACAAATATAATAATAATAATTCTGATATCTCTTTTCTTAGTCTGACAGAATTGACAACGCACACCTTACAGTTGGATCGCTCACCAGGGAGGCTGCGGCGACAGTTGCTCAACACCTATCTCTATTAAAATTGATCTCAGCGTTGCATGAGTTGTTAAAATTTGGATTGCGTTTTAAATATAGGGAGGTTAGGAAGAACAAAAGAAGGTTTGATTGCAATCAAATTCGTAAGGATGATTCACCTTTTGACAGGATTGTGTATCTCATACACTTAGAATTGATTGATGGTTCTTACAGGTCCCTACAAATGTGAAAAGTGAAGAGGAAAGAACGGAGGATAGAACAGGAGGGAAGAGAAAGAGACAGTAAGTTGAGTGGATCGGTCCACTAGCAAGCAGTTATGCCTTTAGGCTTACGCTATTCAATACTAATTAAAAGCACAACAAACACAATGATTAAAACAAGGATATTCAAATTTGTGGGTCACATACATAATATGCAGTTATGCATAGAAATGATTAGTTTCATTAACCATGAGAATGAAAGTATTTTAAGATGATTCTCAGGTCTTTTCAGCCGGATTCTTTGTCCTGTTGCAGGCTGTATTCAGACGGGCTGGGGGTCTGATTTATGTCTTCCTGCTGTTGTCTTGTGGAATTCGGCTCCTCATGTTTCAACCATGCTTCGATCGAATCTTGATTTGTCTGATTCGGTCCTTGATATGCTGATATGCTAGTTGTTTGGTCAGATTGTCCATTTCAATTCTGTATTTTTCAAGGTGGTCTTTCAGGGCACTTATTTCAGCATTCTTGTTGCTGATATCATGCTTGGCTTTCTCTAGTAGCTGGTTGGCATACTGAAGTCTGTTTACCAGGTCTTTCTGGGCAGCCTTTGCATGTTGTTGATCAAGTTGAGCTGCTGTCAGGGGTGCTTGGAGCTCCTTAACTTGTTCCGTTGTTTCCTGCTCGCTCTCGTTGTGTGCTTTGAGTTGATCTTGAACTTTCACTTCCAGCTTGTCTATGCGACGTTGAGCACATGTCAGTTCCTCTTGAAGGTGGGTGATGTGCTTGTCGCTCAGTTTCAGCTGGGTCGTGAAGGCATAGCTTAGGGAGCTGGTGATTTTGACTAGCTCTTCGTGGTTGTTATTCTGGCTTGAATCTTGTGTCAGGAATCTTCTCAGGACTAGGATTATTATTAAAAATAATAACAGTTCAAACGTCTTGGGGGTGAGGCTGTCTGTCTTGCCTCTCAGCCAAGTGTTCACATCTTCCCCTTGGACAAGGGGGTCTGCAGTCTGCGGCATGTTGGCACGCTGGGGAGAAGAGAGGCTGACACAGATCTGTGTGGAGTGGAAGCTTATGTGTGGTGCGACAACTAAATGTTATGTCAGTGGTTTGAACCACTGGTGAAGTGTGGTGATCACTGTGTTGGTCTCAGAGTATCTAGGTAGACTAGCGATGTGAAGACTTCGTCACTCTAATGAGGAAGAGGGAAAAGAGACAAAAAAGGTGAAAAACAAATTTAATTAAAATAAACAATTCCTTTTCTATTTTTTTCAAAATGAGGAGAATTCCTTCTTTTTTATTAAATGTTGTTATCAAGGAGGCAAACAATATTATTAAATCTTTGTCTTAGACAAACAAATATAATAATAATAATTCTGATATCTCTTTTCTTAGTCTGACAGAATTGACAACGCACACCTTACAGTTGGATCGCTCACCAGGGAGGCTGCGAAGGCGACAGTTGCTCAACACCTATCTCTATTAAAATTGATCTCAGCGTTGCATGAGTTGTTAAAATTTGGATTGCGTTT
The DNA here is from genome assembly GCA_027564155.1 of Gymnocypris eckloni scoliostomus. Lineage (NCBI taxonomy): Eukaryota > Metazoa > Chordata > Actinopteri > Cypriniformes > Cyprinidae > Gymnocypris > Gymnocypris eckloni. The sequence goes on from CM050422.1 coordinate 34,590,549, forward strand.
TAAATATAGGGAGGTTAGGAAGAACAAAAGAAGGTTTGATTGCAATCAAATTCGTAAGGATGATTCACCTTTTGACAGGATTGTGTATCTCATACACTTAGAATTGATTGATGGTTCTTACAGGTCCCTACAAATGTGAAAAGTGAAGAGGAAAGAACGGAGGATAGAACAGGAGGGAAGAGAAAGAGACAGTAAGTTGAGTGGATCGGTCCACTAGCAAGCAGTTATGCCCGACTACGCGTATAGTGTTGTTTTCAGTTGCTACACAACTATCAACAAAAATACATTTTGGGTAAAGAGATTTGTCTCTCTAATTTATTTGAACTCAGTGAGGGATAACAATGTGTCCTATTAAGGCTCAGGTGGGTCGTTCCCAAGCTAGGATACACAGAGGAAAGAAAATGGTAAGACAAAGTAAAATTGTAAAGTAATAAACAGACAAAATAAGCAAATATGAAATTAAGTAAATGAGGAAATAAGTAAATAAAATAGTGGTTATGTTTATAACCAAAACAGGAAGAATTAGGGGTAAAACGCAATAAAGTAATGAGTGAGTATAAGTCTGAATAGAATCTACTTATATGGGTAATAAATCAATTAGGTAGAATAAGTTTACTTAAACTTTCAAAGTTCAATACTTATTTGTACCTAAAATGATTATGCCCAAAAGGGAATACTAGAAGGATCATATTAAACAATATGAGGGGGAAAATTAGAATGATTCCAAATAAATTTAATGTTTTAATTAAATTTGAATTTGGCACAATTAATAATTGTGAACTAGTATTTTCCTTTCTAGTAGAACTACAAATAAGTGGTAAAAAGGGAGAAATAAGGAAGAGAAAGACCAACAAGTATATTAGTTTAAATGTTTAAAGGGTTAAACCACTTTAGCTTTTCAAAACACACACTTTATTCAACCATTGGATGTTTAATGCTAACTTCTAACCTTTGAGGCTAATGGCTTTAGCATAGACTTCAATGTAAACACAACCGTGCCATTAGCAACAGCATGGAGTTTGTTTACAAAAGCATCGATGCGGCGTGCGCAGTTAAAGTTACTCCGGAGTATGTTAAGACTTTCGTGTCACAATCGTATCTGTGGCAACCAAAACACACTAGTGGCTAGCACATTAATTGTTGCATTACAAATACAGTTAAGCATGTTACATTAAATGTTGGTGCATCTCAACACTGTACAAATAACAACACCGCTTGTTCTGCGATGTGGCGCTTAAACTTTCAGTTCGTTCAGAGTTAAACTTAAACCTTATTCAAATAATAGCTTAATAGCTTCGTGCTGCGGTTGAGGAAACAGTGAATCACAAGCCCGTGTCCGTTTATATGGACATAAACACAACAGGGTTTCTTCGCTGTTGGTTCAAAGGTAAACTTTACTTGATAAAGCTTTTAAAGCTCCCATTCAAATCACTCTCGGACACGCGCAGTGTTTCGCGAGATTTAATTCACTTTGTGAACAGTGTACACAAACAGGAAAGCATTATTCTCTAATGTTTAACCCAGGGAGTCATAGCATATATGATCTGACAATGGAACACGCACTGACGATCAAACTATGAATAAGGCTTTGATAAACAGGATTGAGGAACACGCTCAAAACTATTCTTTATCCACTGATTTATTTCCCTTTTAATTGCTGCAGTTTAGCTTCATGCGGCTAACAGTTACTGAGATTATGGAGTAAGTTATAGCTATTAGATGACCTGGAACACGCAGGACATTAATTCAGCTATAAAACAAGGCATTACAAGAAGAGAGGAACACGCTCATCTCCGACCTTATTCTCCGATCTCAAATGTTAACTTTGAGTTCCCTTACTGCAGTTAAACAACGGAGAGGCGGACTCGAGTTACAACCTTCTCTGCGCTCATTCATTCAAGGAGGCGCGCGCTGCTGACGTCACTCACACATACGCACACACACACCAGTCTCAATCTCAGATCTCATCCGTAAGAATATAAAAGATTAAATAACTTGGTTTATGCTCATAATTTAGATTAATCTGCCCGCATTTCCTCCACCAATATGTAATGATAACATATAATATATATATTGTTATAAGGGAAACAGGTCAATTTAGCTCAAAGGGAATCATTAATGATTTTATAGGGAATTTGAACAGACTCACTGTTTCACGGCGATTCACCGAACAAGCCGTATAACAAACTCTGCACTGGATATTAAAATCCCAAAATATAGTGAAAACACTATTAAATAGCACAGTAACAAAATCGACAGATTAAGACATTAACTTATGAGCACAAAACACAAGATATTTCTCTTTTCAATATAAACAAGACTTTATTTATATACCTCTAAGACATGTAAACTAATCTACACAAGCATTCACACATTCACGCGTTGCAGAAAGAGAGAAAGTGAGGAAAGGATTAGATTAAGAGAATGAGAATTTGATATCCCACGTTTACAGCAATATGTGCAATTGCATAAACCTGAACAATCATCAATCACATATTTAACACTCGCATTGACTTTTCAATGAGGCTAAAATCTATTTTCAATATTACACCAGTTGCAGTAAGAGTCTGGGGTTTGTACTTGCAGCTTTTGTGTTTAAGGATTCCCTTTGTTCTCCGTCTTTGCGGGAAAGGGTTTCTCCGAAGTCGCTGATTGGCTTAGAGTTCAGGAGTCGTTGAAGTGGGCGTTGGTTGAAGTGGGAGTTCGAGTAGCACATGAACTCAACGGAAAGAAAATAAACTAAAGTAAAAGAATAAAAGGATGTAAAGAGACTAGGTGGCTTTTCTTCTCATCATGGTATCAAGCTGGTTTGTGGTCCAGAGCACATGGCTGGAGAGAGAGTCAGTAGATGGCATTCTCAAGAGAGCGCATTTTTCCGGAGAGAGAGAGAGAGAGATCCAAGAAAGGATTCAAGAGAAGTGAAGAATTCAAGAGGGCCAGGAGAAGTGCCTCCTGGGTATTTAATCTCGGCCTTTTAGGGACCTCCCAATGGTTGTCTTGACCAATTAGGTCCTATTCTGGGCTCTGGCTGCTGCTTTGTTGCTCCACCCAAATCAATAAATCAACGTCATGGTCAGTCACATTGCCCGGATTTTACATTCTCTTGCAAAGTATCCTTTTGAATGTGATTTCTATAACCAGAATATGATGCATTTGACCGGAAATCAATCAAAAGAAATGATTACAGCTAGACTTATGACACTCATACATACCAAACATGACATTAACCCTTAAGGCTTACGCTATTCAATACTAATTAAAAGCACAACAAACACAATGATTAAAACAAGGATATTCAAATTTGTGGGTCACATACATAATATGCAGTTATGCATAGAAATGATTAGTTTCATTAACCATGAGAATGAAAGTATTTTAAGATGATTCTCAGGTCTTTTCAGCCGGATTCTTTGTCCTGTTGCAGGTTGTATTCAGACGGGCTGGGGGTCTGATTTATGTCTTCCTGCTGTTGTCTTGTGGAATTCGGCTCCTCATGTTTCAACCATGCTTCGATCGAATCTTGATTTGTCTGATTCGGTCCTTGATATGCTACACCACCCATCCTCTCTGGTAAAAAAAAAAAAAAAGGTGTCTTCAAGGAAGAGTCTTCTTACGGCCATCACCACCCATCCTCTCTGGTAAAAAAAAAATGGACAGATGGATTTAAAGCGTTTAATCGCTAAGTGAGCAAAAACAGAAAATAACAGAGAACAGCGAACAGTCTCTGGGGGTGATGCAGCTCCGGTCGGCAACGAGATGCGGACCCACAAGCTGAATAGGAAGTACCCAGCACAAACCCAGGTGAACCAGCTGAGAGTGGAGCTAGAAAGAGAGCGGCAGTCCTTCTGTCTGTGCGTCCTGGGGTAAGACGAGAAAAGCGTGAGTAACCCAGAGTACAACACAAATACGAGAACACAAAACAATCTACTGACAACACGGACTAGTTAGAGGAGAAAATATATAGGAGAGGTTAATGAGCTACAGGTGGAACAGAGGCGGTTGGCGACAGGCGCAGCCCCACTGCCAGATCAGTGCTGATTGCACCTGTCACGAACCGCTGAAAAAGACATGACCACACAGATGGCAGGGGGAGCCAGGAATGCACCCTGACCCGTGACACCCATCCTCTCTGGTGAAAAAAAAAAGCTTCCCTGTTTTCAATAAGCCAGCTCAGTCATTCTCGCATATTATACATCATACATGTCTGTGCAGTGCTGCTTCAAGTCAAACACCTATTGTGTTTTGTTCGGAGACGCACAACAGTTCTTCTGTGGCTTTAGAGGTAATATTTTTGTTTACACAATTTTGCTAAATCAGACAATATTGTGTCTAATACCACAATATTAACTTTTTATTATTGCAACTGGTCAGTGTAAAAAGAAAATGCTGGGAAAATCACTTTATGTAACTGGATTAGTGTGATTACTGATATCTTTAAAAAAAATTATATATAAAAAAAAATTCACCCACTAACTTTCAAAGCTGCTACATAAGAATGACTTTCTACTTTGATAGAAATGTAGTGGAGTGAAAAGTACAATATTTGTCTTTCAGATGTAGTGAAGTTAAAGTCATACGTTTCCAGAAAAAATTATACTGAAGTAAAGTACAGATCCTCAAAAAGTGTACTTAAGTACAATACTCAAGTAAATGTACTTTACTACTATCCGCCTTTGCTCACTGCCTTCAGGATCTGCCTCAGGTCAACAATGATGTGATCCAGATACACTCAAAGGCTTCATCAAGCAAACAGGAGAAAGGACTTAAGTTGTACATTTCTAGTTAGATCCATGAATATGAAAGTAAGTAACGAGGTTTTTGAGCTGGCTTATATTACTGCAGATCTAAATCAGAACGTTCTGTGCATAAGGTCAATTAGGTGACAAAAAGAAATGTGCAAATATCATAGAAAATACTAGAGAGGCATAAAACTAAATTTAATGGAAGTTAAATTTAGTTTTTATGCCTCTCGTAGTGTTTTTTTTTATCAAGTTTTATCAAGTTAATGATAATTTGATAACACAAATTATCATTAACAATTTCATCAAGTCATTTTATTGGTCATGTAACAGTTAATGATAATTTGTGTTAATTAGTGGTAATCCAAATGACACTCCAACACAAATATCAATGGGTTGTTCAACTCTTATTTGAGGAAGAGTTCAGGAAAATAATGTGTTAAAATTGGGTTTTCACTACGTTATTCCTTTATAACGTTTATCATCTCTAAATATCTTTCATAGCTTTTCACTACGTTATTCTTTTATAACGTTTATCATCTCTGTAAATATCTTGGCAAAATTATTGTGTTTAGTACAGAAAAATACCGATTTGCCCAACATTAGTCTCGTTAAACTATTATTTGCTCAGACAACTTGCAAAACAGTAAAACTAACATGAAAAAAATCGTGATAATATTGTGAATCATATTTCTGAAAAAAAAAACACTCGATAGGATATGTTTTTCCATATCGCCCATCCCCAATTTCTTTCGTGCTCTTTCCCTTGGCTAGTCTCGCTTCCAATCTCGCGATATTACCCTGAATGGACAGTAATGACAAGGACTGTTAAACGGTAAAATTATCTTACGTACACTTTTGTTTGCTGAAATTTTGAATCTGTGTGCACACGTATAATGTCTGAAAATCGTCGTAGCAACCGCAAAAGCACAAAACGACACTGAAGCGGCACGAGTAACGTTAAGTTAAGTTAGGCCTCAATCGACAACTGTAAAAGTAGGTCTCCTTTCCTAGCAAAATGCTTTCCTAGAAAAGCATTTCCTTAATTAGTTCAACAAACTGTGCAATTACAATTCTCCAAGCACTCACATAATGCGTTTAACTCATGACCTTGCGTATATTTGTAAAATCAGACTTACCTTTTTGATCCCGCGCCCTCGCAGACCACTTCTTTCGCGCTCTCCCTCTTTCTCTGGCTAGTCTCACCTCCAGTCTCGTGATATAACATTACCTGAATCGACAGAAATAATGACAACGACGGTTGAACAGTTAAACAGGAACAAATGAGCTTATGTAATTTAGTTTTTTTGAAATGATGAATTTGTTTAAAATATTCTAACGTTTTCCTCTGAAAATCGCCGTATTGCGCAGCAGCTCTCTCAGCGACCTCACTCAGAAAGACGGTAAAGATAACGGTCATATTTTCAAACTTAAAATGGCGCGCGCAGTTTCATTGGCCAGTTTCATGAATGACAGACAGATTAACCAATCATGAGCAAAGCAAATAAGGTTAAATAACCAATAGGAATTGTTTCAGCGTGGTAAGCAGCGCAATGTGTTTAGTTTTGTTGTTGATAATATTTATACCAGAAGGTTTCATGATAAAAATGTAAAATGATGATAAAATAATAATAATTATCTTAATAATAATTTAATTTAATAATTCTGCCTTTAAAAGGCAGAAATTATTTATTCTGTACATACATTAAGTGATTCAACCTATAGATCTTGTAAAAAAAAATCAAAGTTGATTTATAAGTGTTTTTATTACCCTTTTTCAACCATTAAGCATTAAACATTATTTCAACGTAGTTTCAACATTGAAACAACAACTGTCATTTTTTCAACCATATTTCAACGTTGAAGGTTGGTCATGTACCGGTTGGTTTTCAACCGTTAAGCATTAAACATTGTTTTAACGTTGTTTCAACGTTGAAACAAGAACTGACCTTATTTCAACCATATTTCAACGTTGAAGGTCAGTCATGTGCCGGCTGGGAAGGGCCTCAAAGAAATTATGAAGTGATTGTGCAGCTGCAAAACCACAACACGTTTTAACATTTTGGCCAGAAAAGGAAGGTTTGATATAAGGTGATAACTGTTTAACATTTCCAAATCAACGTTATCCTTTTTTGGAACTAGGGTAACAGCGGCAGTTTTCAGGGCTGCTGGCATAACACCAGTGCACAAAGAGTAATTTCATTTTAAAACTCCTTGTTTTATTATTTTTAACTTCTTGTTTTTATTGCTGTGAATGATTATTTCACATTCTTTTATGTAAAGCACTTTGAATTACCAATGTGTATGAAATGTGCTATACAAATAAACTTGCCTTGCCTAATACTGAGAATAGCCAGATACAAAGGTTGATATGAGCTTTTAGGGATGGGATCTAGTGTGCAATTGGTGACTTTTGTGATACCTCCTTACTAAGCAACGTAGAGTAAATTTGAGGAAAATTAGAAAAAACGCTCATAAGAATTTCACTCACCAAGGCACTTGTGCTGTGCTGATGTGACAATAAAAGTGATTTGATTTGATTTGATTTGATTTGAAAAAGGTGTACCAGAGAAACTTGAGAGACAGAGTGGTGAAGAGGAAACAGGTGTAGCATGAATATGCTTATGAACATTGTCAATTTTATAACTAAACAAATAAAGTAAATTACACTTCTGATCTCTTAAAACAGCCAAGGTGATGTAAGCATTAACTTTGATCAGTCTGTTTATAGTATGAAAGACATATATATATGGGATTGCTTTGATTATAATCAATAATCTGAGAAAAGCAGGCAGATCTTGCAGACTCAATTTCGGATATATTCACCCAAATGGTCTTTCCAAGCGCGAACAAATACATTTAAGCCAGAAGAACGCCACTAGCACTATTTTGTTATGATATGTTATGATCAAAACTATTTTGTTTTGATATGTTAAAATATACTTGATAGAAATGGCAAAGGGGATGTGTTTCAGTCAATTATTTGGGGGCTTCTCATCACACAAAGTTATCATTTGAATGTACAAACTGTATGGAGTATTTTTATGGTAAATTATGACAATTTACATACTTGAGTGAACAGTACATAATGCAATATAGACAATTCTGTATGAATACTACAATATTCAAAGAAGGGTGTCATTATAATCGTTAGGGTTAGTGAGAAACAATACTCCAACTATATTACAGTGCCAGACTTTTGACCATATCTGTATTTCCAATGCAAAACTTAACTGACTATACGGCTACTCTCCAAATTATATTCAAAAAGGAAGGCAGTCAAACTTACAAGAAGATTTTCATAGCACTACAGGACATAAATTTTGTTGGACATGCTCAAATAATATTCAGTATTTACAAAAAAAGCGTTCTACAGTCATACACTGAACAAAATGCTAAACGCAACACTTTTGTTTGTGCTGACCTCAAAGATCTAATACATTTTCTATGTACACAAAAGGCCTATTTCTCTGAAATATTGTTCACAAATCTGTCTAAATCTTTGTTAGTGAGCACTTCTCCTTTGCCGAGATAATCCATCCACCTCACAGGTGTGGCATATCAAGATGCTGATTAGACAGCATGATTATTGCACAGGTGTGCCTTAGGCTGGCCACAATAAAAGGCAACTCTAAAATGTGCAGTTTTATCACACAGCACAATGCCACAGATGTCACAACTTTTGAGGGAGCGTGCAATTGGTATGCTGACTGCAGGAATGTCCACCAGAGCTGTTGCCCGTGAATTGAATGTTCATTTCTCTACCATAAGCCATCTCCAAAGGCGTTTCAGAGAATTTGGCAGTACATACAACCGGCCTCACAACCGCAGACCATGTGTAACCACACCAGCCCAGGACCTCTACATCCAGCATCTTCATCTCCAAGATCGTCTGAGACCAGCCACCCAGACAGCTGCTGCAACAATCGGTTTGCATAACCAAATAATTTCTGCACAAACTGTCATAAACTGTCTCAGGGAAGCTCATGCTCGTCATCCTCATCGGGGTCTCGACCTGACTGCAGTTTGTCGTCGTAACCAACTTGAATGGGCAAATGCTCACATTCGATGGCGTCTGGCACTTTGGAGAGGTGTTCTCTTCACGGATGAATCCTGGTTTTCACTGTACAGGGCAGATGGCAGACAGCGTATATGGCGTCGTGTGGGTGAGCGGTTTGCTGATGTCAACGTTGTGGATCGAGTGGCCCATGGGGGCGGTGGGGTTATAGTATGGGCAGGCATATGTTATGGACAACAAACACAGGTGCATTTTATTGATGGCATTTTGAATGCACAGAGATACCATGACGAGATCCTGAGGCCCATTGTTGTGCCATTCATCCACAACCATCACCACATGTTGCAGCATGATAATGCTCACCCTGTGGTCTGTGTGGGTCCTAATGCCCCAGTATAGTGATGGGGACGTTATACTGTCAAAAGTGCACCGTCTTTCGGATGAGACGTTAAACCGAGGTCCTGACTCTCTGTGGTAATAAACAAATTCCATGACACTCATCGTAAAGAGTAGGGGTGTAACCCGGTGTCCTGGCCAAATTCCTTCCACTGGCCCTTGTCAATCATGGCCTCCCAATAATCCACTTGATTGGCTCTCTCTCCTCTTGAATGTCTCTCTCTCCTCTCCCCCTGTAGCTGGTGTGTGGTGAGCGCACTGGCGCCATTGTCCTGTGGCTGCCATCGCATCATCCAAGTGGATGCTGCACATTGGTGGTGGTGGTGGTTGAGGAGAGACCCCCTATAGGTTTGTAAAGCGCTTTGGGTGTATAGCAATACACAATAAAGTGCTATATAAATGCTTCATTCATTCATTCTTGCATGGCCAGCATACTCACCGGACATGTCACCCATTGAGCATGTTTGGGATGCTCTGTATCAGCGTATTCAACAGCGTGTTCCAGTTCCTGCCAATATCCAGCAACTTCACACAGCCATTGAAAAGGAGTGGACAACCTGATCATCTCTATGCGAAGGAGATGTGTTGCACTGCATGAGGAAAATGGTGGTCACATCAGATACTGGCTGCCCCCCCCCAATACAGTAAAACTGCACATTTTAGAGTGGCCTTTTATTGTGGCCAGCCTAAGGCACACCTGTGCAATGATCCTGCTGTCCAATCAGCATCTTGATATGCCACACCTGTGAGGTGGATGGATTATCTCGGTAAAGGAGAAGTACTCACTAACACAGATTTAGACAGATTTGTGAGCAATATTTGAGAGCAATAGGCCTTTTGTGTACATAGAAAAAGTCTTAGATCTTTGAGTTCAGCTCATGAAAATGGGGGCAAAAACAAAAGTGTTGCGTTTATATTTTTGTATATAAACTCTCAGGACATGTCTTGGTCTCTGTAGTGTTGTGAAACAGCATATTCACGTAGCAGCGGTGGAGATGAGAGAAACAGTTTAGAGATGAGAAATCAATCTACATAGAAAACATTGGTTTATAAATAATTGGTCATTTTTTTAATAATAAAAGCAGCCCGATCAAGAATCATAAATAATCAAACATGATTTTGGATCACGCGGGCTCCAATACGACAAGGAGCAGTTAAATAATCATAATGACACCACACAATTGAGGATTTTTTGGACAAAGTTGTTTGCAACAAGCTTTAAATCAGGCCACACTCTCCCGACTGCTTGGTGTGCAAATCAGGCTTAAAATCTTCAAGTGTGTGACCTGCTTTAAATGTTAAAAAAGGTAAGTAGGATTTTCAGTAAGCAATACCGAGTCCAGCAATTTCTTTGAATTGCATATTTTGCATCCCAGGATTAAATTGATTTAAAAAATCTTAAAGCATTCGACAGTAAGTATAATAACATTGATTTACAAAGTTTTACAAAGACTGCGGCACCAGCTCCAGTGGAAAAGCGGTACGTGATATCATTGTTAAACTCTCATTCTTTTAGTGTGAGCTCACTGTGATCTAATTTTTTTTTTAAATACTGGTCAGCTATATCACAAACATAATGTAGAAGTTCATATTTTTTTTCCATCAACAAATAATTCCATCAAAGTAATTAAAAAATGTTGTTTCCTTGTTTATTTTGTTTTCTGCTTCAACCTGTTCTTGAGTTCACAATGAGCACACATTCTACTCTCACTCTGAGTATCATGGTGTGAGAATAGTGTAACGAGAGTGGCGTCGTGACAACGAAATGGGGATCCAATAGCAGGCTTTATTGAAGGAGTGAAGTAAATGAAAAACAAGGTAACAGTCCAGGAATCAAAATACGAGAAAGGCAAAACTTAGGAACATGGAAACTAAAGTCAATAACCAGCCCCTGTGAACCTGTGTGTGTGTGTTGTATTTATGGTGTGAGTACTAATGAGGTGAAGTGAGACAGGTGATTGCAATCTGTGATGAGTCCGGGCAAGGATTATGGGAAATGGAGTCCAGGGGGATGTAATAGGCAGTGTGGTGTGAGAGTCAATGAGAAGGGAGAGCGACCTCTGGTGGCAGTCGGCCGGAAGGCCACGGACCGGATTTGTGACACCATTAAGTTTTCGTGCACTATATTTCAAGTGTTCTGAAGCTGTTCCATGGTTTAATCTGAGGTACAGATAAATATTTAAGTTGTTAAATTCAGGTTCATGTAAACTCCTCTCTGCTGCGACTGTCTGTCATCCCCCGGTCAGCATTTAAATTGTGCCAGCATTCGGTTACTACAGTCAAGCTCTCTTCAAGAGCGCACAGTAACTGAGGTTTAAAACTGTTAAAAGAAAAGGCTCAATAAACTAACGCACAGATTTAATACACTACTTATCAATATCTCTTCGGAGGGCAGTGCAGCCTGTGTGCTGTGACTGTGTTTCAAGAGCATCATTCTGCGCACGGGATGCGCATTGCGCCACTCTGTATTGGAGCTTTTTGTTCTATAATACTTTTGCGCAATGAAAGATAATAATAGTCTTACTTATTCTGTCCTATCTATCATATATTGCTGCCTTATTACTGTGCTATGCATTTAAAATAAATGTATTTTAATTGTATAGTATATATTTATATATAAATGTATTTGCTTGTTTTTTAATGAATGCATTTTACAATACAAAGAACAATGTGTGATATTTTACCCGATTTAGTCATAAACTTATTCACTTTTATTTATAAATAAAATATTTCACTAGGTTTTATAAAAATAATGTGCACCCATGATTTTTCTAGAGTATCTTTTGCTGCTGAATTATCCACCAAACTAGTTTATAATAGTGTTTTTGTCAAAGATTATGATTATATATATATTTTTTAATTAGTTAAAAAACAAAAACAAGTTTATTTCATAATTTTATTAAGACCGTAAAGTGAAGAGCGTTAAGAATATGACTGAATAAACAGCCTATAAGGTGAGGCTATTAAATAGCAGTCCCAAACTATTTTTTGTAAATACAATTAAGTTGGTATGGTACCACATTCATTTTAACATATACAAAATGACACAAAGTGAAAATAACATGGTATTTTTGGGTTATGAAAACAACCAAGGTGACTGTTAATGAAACGTGAAACTGCTCCTGAATAGAATGAATATCATACCTTCATGCAAACCCTTCCCAGCTAATACACGCAGTACAGTTATGTGATTTATTGGTACTTTACTTTTATTTCACGCATTGCATGCTCATAGTTTTTGCACTTTGGTAAAGTGATATACAGTGCCGCGTTCGCACGTGCTATAGAAGAGTGCGCACTACCAGCACTGTATAACATCTGACAGGACAGTTCGTTTTTCTGAGGTGTGTAAGGTCTGTTTTTGGTTCTGTTCCATGTTCTTGTTTTCATGTCTTTTATTTTGAATTTAGTCATGGTTCTCGTTTGTGTCTTGCTTCGCTTGCCCTCATGTCTCTTTGCTATTGGTTCCCTTGTTAATTGTGTCATGTTCTCATTGGTTTGTTCATGTCATGTGACCCACTCTGTTTGTTATAAGTAGCCATGTCATTGTCTTGTTCCGGGTCGTGTATTAATGTTGTTACCTGCTATTGGTGAGTCTAGTCCGTTTATGCCATACCAAGTCTGTCTCTTGTCAAGTCTGTGTCAAGTCTGTCCTTGTTTGGAGTCTGTTTGGATATTTGTATTACACTTTGTAAATAAACTGCACTTGGGTTCATCACTATGCTTGCCTTCAGTGGACATTCATTACAAGGTGAGACTTTTTATATCATAAGTTACGAAAATAACGATGGAGTAATGACATTGACATTAAATCTGTCAATATCTCATCTGACCGCAGATACTGAATCGGGACAGCGCGTTTTTCTCAGGCACTCTTTCTTTTCTTAAACTGCATGTGACAGAAGTGTCAACCGCTTTCATGCACATATTTAAAAATAAGTCTCGCATCAGAAAAGCATTTATAATTTCGTTTTTTGTTGATGTTGTTTCTTTGGCTGTATACTATCCACGACCAACTTTTGGGCTGCATACCCAGCACTTTTGACCCACCAGTTGAGAAACACTGTAATAGATTGTGTTTAACACAAAGAAGAGTGACGATCAGGTCAACACAGAAGTATAGAAATTCTACATTGATTAAAAAAAACAACAACATGGTATCGGTATTAGCCGATCCTCAGAATTTTCAGTATCGGATTGGATCGGTATCGTTGCATCCCTAATTGTAATGCACTGCTAGGTGGTGCACATCAAAGAGGACCTCACCTGGACCACCAACACAGTAGCCTATATATAAATATATATGTATATGTATATGTGTATATATATTAGGGGTGGGCATAGATTAATTTTTTTAATCTAGATTAATCTAGATTAATTTTGGAATTAATCTAGATTAATCTAGATTAAAATGGCTCATTTGAATTCTGCCGAAGGCATTCAGAATATGTGTGCTACCCAAATAATGGCTTAAAGTAAGTCTTTGAGAACGGGTTTCTCAAGCCAGGTGGCGCATTAGACCAGGGGCTCATCTCCTGTTTCCAAAATGCATCACAAACTGCTTGAGAAAGCTGTTCTACTATGATAATTGGTGATGAAAATAAACTATGTTCAATAAGATGTACTTGTGTTTACTAACTGTTTATTCAGTTAAACATGAATTTTGAACTGTAGGCCTACATAAGAGGTCGTGATGAACTGTTTACAGTTTCCATTGGGAAGCTTCTTAAAAATTAATTTTCCCTGAAGCAAACCCGGCGGCTTCATAGCTGCATCCATGTTAGCACGTCACGTTTGATGTGGTAATTTCACAGTAACGTTAGGCATACACACAGGTTCGAAGCAGAGGGTGACACGGGAGTGAATTCTCAAGTTCACATGAGACCTAAAGCGCATCCTGTTTGCTTAAAAGCGCAACGTTTCGTTGTTATTCTGAGTGCACACAAATAAACGTAGAGTCTTTACAGATTCGAAAGCTGTATTAGGCTACTTTTATCTGTATGACCAAGAATGACGGAGATTTTAAGAGCAAGTGAGCGCACCGGAGCCTGTCCTGCGCAAACGCGCTTCCACACAAACACTTCAATAGCGCACATTTCTCTAGGTTAACATCATATTGAGCGGCCATGTAAAGTTGCTACTACATACATGTTTCAGATGAAAAGCCATATTTGAGGTTGATGAATGATAGATGAGCGTTTGGATGTCCTGCCCGATTGTATTACCACATAGACCAGCCGTTAACAATCTGTCCATCACGGACTGCGAGCCTCTAGTTCGAAGACTCGTTCTCGCCCCCTACAGTGCAGTTCGGCTAGGTATACATCCGCGTTAAAATATCAGGGTGAAAGTCATCATAGCTTGCGTAGTATAGACCCAGCTCCCAACCCAACTTTGAGAATAGATTAACGGCGATATTTTTTTTATCGCCGATAAGAGTCTCGCGTTAACGCAGCACGTTAACGCCGATAACGGCCCACCACTAATATATATGTATGTATATATAAATAAATATATATAAATAAATATATATATATATATATATATATATATAGAATGAATATCATACCTTCATGCAAACCCTTCCCAGCTAATACACGCAGTACAGTTATGTGATTTATTGGTACTTTACTTTTATTTCATGCATTGCATGCTCATAGTTTTTGCACTTTGGTGCACTTCCGGCTATATATATATACTACAAACATTTTTATTTGTATCAATGTTTATCACAGAATAAGGCAGAAAATATGTGACCCTGGAGCACAAAAGCAGTCTTAAGTTGCTGGGGTATGTTTGTAGCAATATACAAAAATTCATTTTATGGTTCAAAATGATCGATTTATCTTTTATGCCAAAAATCATTAGGATATTAAGTAAAGATCATGTTCCATGAAGATATTTTGTACCGTAAATATATCAAAACTTATTGTTTTTATTAGTAATATGCATTGGCAAAAATTGACACTTAAGATTGGTTTTGTGATCCAGGGTCACATATTGTATAGCTTCTGTACTGTAATTAATGCTGTCGATTACCTCTGTATCATTCATATTTATTACCTGGAGAAGACTTGAAAAACACATAAACCATATCATCTTCACGTTTCATCAGTTAAGTTTTATGCTTGTTATTCAGCTTAGCTACAGCGATAGCGGGATGCCTGACAAATGCTATTATTACTTCTCATATGAGTCCGTTTTGGACTTTCTGCGTGAGAGCGCCCCCTGTCTTCGAGAATGTATTAAACATACAGCGCGTGAGTGTTCAGCACTCAGTGATGTTCACATCGTTTTGCATATGAATAAAACCTATCCAAAACGACTATCTTTTCTCTTTTAATTTAAATTTAGAATTACTCACATTGGCCCTTGAAAACCTCTACTTTAACATACTTTACCTAAAAATGTGCAGGGTAAGAGTTTAGGTTGTATTAAGAGTTGGGGGGACAACCCCATGCCTCCGTATTGTACACCCACGCTACAGAGAGCCGGGTTTCCGACCGCTGCATTAGGTCATATGAGATCAAACGACTACTCGACAACAGAAATGTTTGTCGACAATTTTTTGTTTTCGACGTTGTCGATAATGTCGACTAATCGTTTCACCCCTAATCCCTTCTAGCAACAACCGCGAATATAACACATAATTACTGTATTTGCATTACTGTAAGGGTAGGTTTAGGGTTGAGGTAGGTGTAGACATTAATAAATCATAATTTAAGAGGTTGAATTATTTGTTGTCGAATTTTACTACCTACTGCTTTAATGGGAGGTAGGAAAATCTGACAGGGTAGCACAAGTCGGCAGAAAACGGCATTTTTCAAATTAACGACGGTTGTTTATGGCGATGCAAAGAATTGTGGGTTCTGCAGCAGCGAATGATACACCTGACGCATCCTCCGAAACCTGTGAAAGAAGGTCGCATTCGGAGTGTCCTACTTGCTTTTCTGAAATGAGACAGCCTCGATGACTTATGCACCTGTCAAATGAGACACAGCTATAGTCGCTGGTAGTGTGAATGAGGCTTCACTCTTCTCCGTGTCAGAGGTATACATATAATACAGAATGAATATACTTTGAAATATTATTTACTTCAGTGACGCAAATCAGAATTTTAATCCGCTGTTACTCCAGTTTTCAGAGTCCTATGATCCTTCAGAAATCATTCTAATATATTGATTTATTACCAGTGTTGGAAACAGTTTTGCTGCTTAATATTTTTTGGAACCGGTCACCTTTTGTTCAGGATGCATTGATGAATAGAAAGCTAAAAAGAACAGCATTGATAACAAATCAACATATTGGAATGATTTCTGAAGGATTATGTGACACTGAAGACTGGCGTAAAGGCTGATTAAAATTCTGATTCGCATCACTGAAAAGAATTATATTTCAAAGTATATTCATTCTGAATGATATATATTCCGTATTCTGTATATTCCACTCTCCCAGTGGCCCTTTGAAAAGATAGAACAAATGAATATATTTTGCCACTCGTTATATTAAAATATCTAAAATGTTATATAATACATATAAAATACATTTTATGTTTAGTTTAAACATGTCAGATTAGCCTTTAGTACCTCACATCGCGTTGTTAATCAGTGCTTCTCAACCACATTCCTGGAGCCCCCCAAAACTGCACATTTTGCATGTCTCTTTAATCAAACACACCTGATTTAGGTGTGATTTAGCTCCTGCGTACCTAACTAATCTTCTATCACGCTACAATCCAACCCGCTCCCTAAGGTCGCAAAACTCTGGACTCTTGGTAGTACCTAGGATAGCAAAGTCCACTAAAGGAGGTAGAACTTTTTCATATCTGGCTCCTAAACTCTGGAATAGCCTTCCTGATAACGTTCGGGGTTCAGACACACTCTCTCTGTTTAAATCTAGATTAAAGACGCATCTCTTTAACCAAGCATTCATATAATGCATCTCATAATCTTGTACTGTCAGTCTATCTGAACAAATGCACATTATTATGCTTTAGCTTGGGTTATACTGATAATTTCATCCAGGGTTATTCCTGGATGGAACAACTGCTATGCTAATTGTCTTACTGTTTCTATGTTTCTGCCACGGGATTAACATCAGAGGACCTCAGAGGAAGCCAACCATCAGCGATTATACTGGCTTAACCAAAGTCTGCCATAAATGGAGGATCAGCACCTGGAGACAACCTCTACAGCCCTGACCGTCAGTGGAGTCTAGGACACATAGATGAGCCCCAGAGACAGATCTCCAGTGAGGACCTCCATCGGGGAAAGACCCCTGGAACCAGTGGACCACTTACACTCTAACTTTGCTGCAGTTGGAACAAACTACTGATTCATCTGGCCGGAGGGAAACTGCCCCCCCCCGACTGAGCCTGGTTTCTCCCAAGGTTTTTTTCTCCATTCTGTCACCGATGGAGTTTTCGTTCCTTGCCGCTGTCGCCTCTGGCTTGCTTAGTTGGGGACACTTCATTTCCAGCACAATCATCGACTTGATTGCACAGATATTATTTAAACTGAACTAAGCTGGACAATGCCATTACTAAATTCAATAATGAAATGCATTCAACTGCTAATTGAGTGTTAAATCCTGTCATTTTATATTATTGACACAATTTGCCTATTTTGATATTGTGCAGTGCTTTGTTACAATTTGTATTGTTCAAAGCGCTATATAAATAAAGGTGACTTGACTTGACCTGATTTAGGTCATCAGTTTATTAGTGGATAATCCAAGACCTGGGGTCGGTTGCATAAACATAGCCACTATGTTAAGACCGTATCTTAACTAGTTTAACCAACTAACAGTTAATCAAAGTGTGGTAATCTGTCTGTCTTTGATTCATATGAGGTTATTATACTTTTCTATGTAACTGACTTTACAAAGTTATGACCAGACTTTGAGGAAAGTGAAACAACAATAACAGATGATTAACTTTTAAGACTAGCCTAAGCAGTTTATGCAACAGGCACCTGAAGTGGGTGCCATTAAAGGGGCTCCAGGAATATAGTTGAAGTGACAGCAAAATGTCTAAAAGCTGATTTATACTTCTGCGTCAGACATAAGCCGTAGGCTGTGCATCGGTTTTCATTTATACTTCTGCGTCGTTGTCCACGTCAACATGCAGAACACATGCGGACCGCTAGTCTGCAGTGTCCACGGGCATGTTGCTTGTGTAACCCGCAGTACCACGGCAAAAGCCGAAGAAGAAGCGGCTTGTCAGAGAAGCATCAGTCGTGACGGCGGCAAATAATATCCAAGAACAGATCATTTATTTAAAACAAAAAAAAAGAGACGACAACGGAACAGGAGAAGATGGCATTCTTTCAATCTTCACAAGGATTGTACCGAAAGTGTGAGTGATGTGTATTGCTATGTTGTATAATAAATTATAAGACACTTACTTGTTCTTTGCTTTGATTTATTTTAAACAAGAAGGTGTAACATTAAAGTACAGTAAAGTGCAAAAATCACACACAAAACAAATACATAGGGAGGGAGGGGTTCTAGTAAACCAACAGCATAGAACACGCTGTCAGATTTTTGGAGAGGTGCATGTCAGGCAACAGCGTAGGCTGCGTGTACTACACAGCCTATGGCGTAGCTACGGTGTAGGTTTGACACAGAAGTATAAATTGGGCTTAAGAGTGCATATAGTAATAAATTATTATTATTTTTTTTTGCATCTCTTACTCATCTTGCTCTCCACCATGTGCCCTCGCAGTCCGGTTTCCTCCCCTGTCCCTGGCACCAATGAGCCACTTTGGCACTGCCTTTTCTGCTTCTTTTCTGTTTATTTGGTTTGTAAGGGCATTTTTTTTTCAAGCTGCCTGTGAAATACATATAAACAAAGAGCATAATAGAGAGATTAAATTCCATATTTGACCACTTGCATCAAAGAAGCAGTTCTCCAATTTTCCAATGATTTATGAAGAACTCAACTCTGCTGAGTAACCTCTGGCAAAGATGAATAATACTATAGCAGTGGTTCTCAAACTTTTTACACCAAGTACCACCTCAGAAAATATTTGGCTTTCCAATGGCGTACCACCATTATGACCAACATTAAAATGCAGTATAAATGGCTGCCCACTGCTCCGGGTGTGTGTTCATGGTGTGTGTGTGTGTGTTGTTCACTGCTGTGTGTGTGTGCACTTTGGATGGGTTAAATGCAGAGCACAAATTCCGAGTATGTCACGTCACTTTCACTTTCAGTAGCACTATACACAGTAAAAAAAAAAAAAAAAAAAACGAGTCAGTTTTAATCCTTATAAGGATATTTATTATTGTCAGCCTCTTAAAATATAGTAAATACACAGTTTGAACACTGCACCATGCTTAGTTCCATGTAAATAAAAAACGTAATTATTAAATTAAAATATATTGTACCTAAAATTGAAATAAAAACTGTACTGTACTTAAATGAAAATGTATCATTCTTACTTAACATTTAAGTACAGTAACTTAGTTTTTATTTAACTTTAAGTAGCTACAATACATTTTCATTTAATCTTTAAGCACAGTACAGTTTTTATTTCACTTAAAAAAAAAAAACACAGGCTGTATATGTAGCTGCAAGTAACAATAATCAGGCCACGTTTCCACCAAAGCCAGCTGAAAACACCCAGGTGTGAGCGCTTGAGAGGGCAGCGTATTTTCGAGACGCTGCGGTTGCTATGATATAGAATATCCGCTGAAGTAATATGGCAGACTCATCACGAATGAAATGTTTCTCCAAGCATTATTTTTTAATAACAATATTATTGTACTCCGGCAATTCCATCTGGTAAAGACATAAATACTCAGAGACAAGCAATGTTAACTTCAGTCATAGTACAAGCAGGATGTGATGGTATTAGTCCCGCCCCTCCTCCACTGTGATTGGTTAGCTGACTAAAAAGTGACAGTGATGAGTGCTAACATTCTTAAATTCTCGGTGCCAAGAAAAAAACGCCCGAGTGCTCAGCATGAAAAAGACGCTCCCATTTAAAACAATTTAAAAAAATCGCTTTGGTGGACACGCGGCCTGATTTATATTTAATTCTGAGATTCCTCTGCCTACCACTAGAGGAAGCTCACGTACCACTAGTGGTACACGTACCACACTTTGAGAACCACTGTACTATAGTAATAAACATACCATATAAGACCTCAAAGAGTTTGAGTCCCCGGAACTCTCGCTTTCCATGGCGCCCA
This sequence comes from Gymnocypris eckloni scoliostomus, assembly GCA_027564155.1. Lineage (NCBI taxonomy): Eukaryota > Metazoa > Chordata > Actinopteri > Cypriniformes > Cyprinidae > Gymnocypris > Gymnocypris eckloni. Next base: position 34,610,898 of record CM050422.1, read on the forward strand.
ACGAAATTGTATTTCCTCGACAAGGAGTGATCCAAAAGGAAGGCCATCATTCTCCTTGTAGCTTCATCTACAGTGCTCCCTCCAATATCTGCCACCACGGCAACCTAATGAAAAATAAGATTATCATTACATATGAGTTTGACACCCCTGCTCTAAATAATGATACTAACTTGTGGAAAATGGGCACCTGATGTCCCCTTTAAAAAAGAAAACACAGAAGCCTCTACATACCACTTCTTTGTGGACGGTGGGGTCTGTCAATTTCAGCTCCATTGCTTCAACATCTGAGACCGTCTTCAGGGGGAAAAGAATATCCTGGGGTAGTACTGCAACAGTGTTTCCATCACGCTGTGTAAGAAGTGACTGTATCATCTTTCCATGAACCCTCTGCATCTCCTTAATTTCCTCCAGGAGGGATAGAAGGCGTATAAAAATGCCATCCCTATATTTAGAATTATTTGTTCCTTGCTGAAGTCTGCGGTCTGGTGTAACAGTTGAAGGTGGAGGGGACTGGATAAATGGACGGATGTTGAGCAACTGAGGAGCCTCTGTTTGGCGGATCTCTGGAACTGGAGGAAGTAAAGGCACACTAGATGGTGGACGATCATGCCCAGCACCATCTGATTCCTCATCTGAGCTTGACAGAGATACTGGCCTTAAAATGCACAAAATGTGAAGTATAATTATATGGTTGTACAAGGTTCAATTCAGGGCTGTATATGTAAAATAATTATGCTTCCTAGTTTTAACATCTTTGGCTTACTGCTCAGTTACTGTCTAGTGTAAACCAGTGTTTGTTATTGAAAGAATTCAGCATCAATTTAAGCAAACCAGTCAAGTTAAACAGCTTAACTAAGCACTTCATCACTTTTCTTTGTTTGGAACCATTTTAGTTGATGAAACAGAACAAAAAAGTCAATATTGTGTCTAAAATGTAACTTAAGTAGTCACGTAATTAACTATTTGTTTACTTAACTAAAATCAATGGCCTATTTTATCGGTTAACGGTTAATGTTCGGATAACAAGCAGTGGTTGTCGGTCAGGAAAATTAACCAAAATGAGCATCCCTACAAATGATTTTAATGCACGACGTGGAGGCCAAGAACCACCCAACACAAATGTGACTGTAATGGTCACACTGTAGAGCCCTGATATTATTACATGCCTAGTACAGAGTGTGTAAATATATAAATTTAGTCTTACCTTCTTTTTCGCTTCCCTTTTCCCATATTTCCTCCAGAATCTGATTCCATCTGCAAGTCAGAGGTCACTTCAGACTTTAGAAGCTTTGCTGTGGCATGGACATAGTTTCCTGTAGGTTATAGGCATCAAAAAAAAAAAAGCAAAAAAAGCATACCTTAATTGTGTGTAATTTGACACATAATTATCATTATAACTATCACCATACCACACTCAATAAAAACATTACCTGCTTTTCCCAATATGCGCACTTTAAACTGTGGCCAGTCAGAATTTGGAACAACTTCATCCTTTACTGCCTTGCTGATGTTTACTCGTCCTGGTGGCCAGTAACAAGCATCTTCCTCAGGTCCTGTAAACTACTTGCAGGGTACAACAGCTACACCTCCACCGTCCAAAAAAATCCACAATTGCAAATGGCAGCATGCTGGAAAAATGCAAAACAAGCAGGCTAGTGCAGTTGTGGCAATGCCACATATCCAGTCTTATATGGCAAGAGGACCATTTTTCCCTTAATTCTTCAACCGATACAGTATGCAAGTCTTTGGATAAGTTTGAAACAAAGTGAATTCCAAGGCATGCAGAGTCAATTGGGTAGCTGAAAAAAGAGTCATAGTTCTCAAAGATATTACACAGTACCTTTACAGAGTCACAAGAAGAAAGCAAAATGTTTCTCACAATCAGAATTCTCCCCCCTACGGAGAAACAGTTATCGCCTCTACAGCAAGAAATGAACGTCTGTCCATTATTGTACTGCCTGTACTGCTGGCATGTTCCTAGTTCATTAGTCACTGGTCCAGAGAGATGGGGCTGTTTAAGGGGAGAGGAAATTGATGTTTTCTTCTGTTTGGCCAAACTCTGCTTCTCATGGATGCGCCTGACAATTTGCTGCACAGGATTTTGGGGTCTCCGTACAATTTTTTTAAGTTTACCTAAAAATGTCTCAAAGGGGAAACAGGAAATGCTATCCAGAGGGCCGAAGTTCCGTGCATCTTGGGCAATGTGTATCAAAGAATGTACGTTATATCCAACAAATTCAAGAGCATAAATCAAGCCAAAATCTTTCACAAAGAGTTTTAAAATATCTTCAGCAAAGTCACAATTTTCAGTGCACAAATCTGGGCTTAGAAGAATTCTCATAGATACAGACAAAAGCATAAAATGTTTATACATTACACTGGATATATTATTTAATAGGGCAACAGGGCCGGTGTAAAGCAAAAACTGCCTCAGTTCAGTAGCTTTCCACATTCTAATTTCTAAGATAGAAAATTACTGGGCAAGTACTGCCTGACTGAAGCCAAGTATGCTGAAATTACAGTGAGAATTCGAAAATATTGTCTGCATTTCAACGGTCCTTTTAACTTAAGAAAAATCAGCTTGCGCATCACTCCCAAACACACAAGGTGCATATAGTCAAGCACAAAACTTGAAACTAACGCCACTCCTCCTAACTCACAGAGTGGCGAGACACCTACTTGGTGACCTTCATAGCCCATATTTCTAAATTTCTCGTCAGTCCTTTGCTCAGACGTCAACTCAGGGAAACACAATCTTCTGTTAAGATATAAACCTTTTTGAGTGCAGCGTTCACATGCATAAAAGCCAGTGTGACCCTTCACACATTTGAGGAAAGCACGTGCTGGAGCATCACAAATGAATGCATCTGGAGCAGTGACTCTGAAATGTACACCATTATGCTGAATACCCTCATGTATAACAGCTTTAAAATCCTGAATAAATTCATTCAAATATTCTTGTAGTTGAGATGGTTTGGTCACACCAGAGTACAATCCAATCATGAAGACGTTTGAGTTTGGGATCTCCTTTATCCTAGCCAAAATAGGCTGAGTGGTGCTGCGGAATAAAGGTAGACCATCGATATGAATTCTAAGCGTAAGTGTGTCTGTCAGAACTCTCAGATCAAAATCTAAGGATGCCAATTCTGCCACAACGGAATTCCTGATTCCAAAAAGATAGTACGATCCCCCTGCTACATTTTTCACATTACACTTGCGTTCTGTGAACATCAGGGTTCTAGCATCCAGTGGCACATTAAGGCCTTTTTGTTTGAGAATTTTCAGAAGTGCAGACAACGCATTTTGTGATATGTTGTATTCTGCAGCCCACTCTGCAAGTCCACGTGTATCATCTAATTTCTCAGAAGCAGCATCCTCTGAATCTGAACTTTCCAAGTCAAAGTCACTGGCATCAGCAGGCATCCCATTTTCAAAATCATTGAATATGTCATCATCAAAAGCGTCATAAAAAAATGTCTGTGACACATTCATTTTCTACATTTTGTGACACATCCTCGACAGAATCATGATAGATCTCCAAAGGAACATCCTCCAATGGTTCACCATAAGCAGCTTCCAAATTAAAATCCAGTGGTAGGTCAATCTGCTGTGCAACGAGACGGAAATGTTCAGCCACTTTTGCAGCTATTTTCCTTCTTTTTGTTCTTTGAGAATGCTCCATTACTTTATGTAAGAAAACAAAGGCTTAAAGAGTTAATATTCTAATTGAGGCAAAACATTTGTTTCATCGTAATAACTATTTGTATGGTTTCTAATTACACCTAATTTTGATCTAAAGTGAATTCTGGTCAGAAATATATTGTTTAGCTTTGTATGCAATGTTAAATGCTACACATACTAACTGTGTGCACAAACAGGCAAAAAAAACTACAGATTGTTGGAAAGCATTGAATAATTTAAATATTATTTTATTAAAATAAAAAAATATATATATTACAATTTTATTAAAAACTGAATTTTGTATTTGCTTTAGAAATAGTGATGCTGACTAGACATTAATACCACAATATTAGTATAATAGTGTACTATTATTAGAGTTACTGCTCCAGATGCATTCATTTGTAATACTGATGAAAAGTCAAAGCGAATGAAAAGTCACAGTTTTGCATTGTGCTTTCAAAATGGCAGTGGATAGCCAAGTGGATAGAGCTGCATCTACAACATCAAGGCCTACATCTTAACAGCAGCTTATATACTAGTTCACATAGCATAGTAAAAAATTAAATAAAACATGGTCAAAACCATGCTTTTGCTCCAAACTTGCTTTATAAAGATTTGTATACATGATAAATTATACATACAGACATTCATGAGGACTGAGGAGTTTTAAACAGCAAATTAGTCATTCAGATAACACATTTTATTTAAAACATGATGTACTGAGTGACCAGTGGAAAATCAATGTGCATTATAGTTCAGTGAATAAATGCCTATTAAACATATGAAAGTGCATTATATCTCAATGAGTGTGCACAATTTTTGGACTAAAAGCGCTATGGTCTGTGTTTTGTGTAGTTCTGTGCTTAAAAATAAACGGGAGCAGACAGATTAAACAGGTTGCATTCAAAATACCGATAACGTTAACTCTTTTTGGGCGTTTGATGTGTACACTATAAATGCCATTGAGGTAACGTATATTGTAAAACAGTAGTCAAATATAAGCCTCAACTCGAAACAATTTAATAACACAGTTTGTAAATTATAAGAAAATATATTACTCTAATATTGTAACTCCTATAGTTTTTGTTATGGGGAGCCAAAAAAAAAAAACGGCAAACATTTTTCAAAAAGAGGCGCGATTTCTGAGGATAGATGTCTAACTGTAATTGTCAAAATTCTAACGAGACAATGAGCTAAACTAATGCTTTGGTTAACATTATGTTGTGAAAACTAAGTATTTCTAATACAATTTACTTTTCAGTTTTTATGTAGTGTTGTAGTTCTTACCTTAAGTATAGTTGACAGCAAAATCACTCACGGAAAATGGACGAAAGTGGCGCGCAACAGCAGGTTGGGGGATGGGTAGTGCTGTTTAAGATCTCACGATATAGTTGACAGGGGGACGGGCATTGCTGCGTGAGTTCCTGCAATAGTTTTGACCTCACAAAATGTATTTATTTATTTTTCAAATCGTGGTGCTTTTGATCTTTTTAAAATCAGAAAATGTGGTACAATTGCATGAGTGTTCACATTTTGATTTAAGTAGCTTAAAGTAGCTTAATTGTCCAAGTGTCAAAGCAACAACTTTAAAAAAAATATTTTGAAGGATATGTACTATGTCTATTTGATTTTGATTTAAATTATGATTAAATTAAGATTGATAAAATTAATTCAAGTGTCACAACAACAACAAACATAATTTTAAAGGCATATGTGCACATTGTAATCACCTATGGTATTAATTATGTTTGCACTTATGCAATTATGTTTATATTTGATAAAACAAAAAGGGTCCCATGTGTAGCCAATTTTGAGCCCATGCACAAAATGTTTACCTTACTCTTTCCCCGCCATTGACGAGATATCTTGTCAATTAAGAGTCAACGCTTCCCCGCCATTGACGAGTTTTTACGGCAATCCGTGTTCTAGGTATATTACGGTAAGGAAAGCCCTGGCGCATGTCCTGAATGAGTTACGGGACTTCTGGGTGCGACATTCAAAAATGATCGGCATAACACAAAAGAAAAGTGTAGATCATATCACATATTAAAATGAAGAGGTATACAGCTGAACAGGCATTGAAGGTGTTGATGGACTCGGACTCCGATCACTCGTGTTTTGATCATTTTGAATCCGATCGGGACGAAGTCAGTGAGGGAGATGCCTTTACAGACACAGCAACTTCTAGTGTCGTGGATAGACCAATTACCCGTCGATCTGGCCGAAAACGAAGTGCACCAGCCTGTTTACCTGTGGACACTGATAGTTCAGAGCTGTGGAGAGATTCAAGTCTCATTCTTCAAGTGCCAGAGTCAATAGAAGTAAGACAGATAAGGAAATGGCCAAAAGTCTCTCTTTCTTGTGCACATTTGGTGTAATATAGTGTGCATATAAATAAAGTGATATATATGTGTGCACTGTGCACGCATAAATGTAAATGTATGTATGTACATGATCTATATATGTATGTATGTATACGCGTGTGTGCATGATCTATATATGTATGTATGTGTACGTGTGTGTGCATGATCTATATATATATGTATGTATGTGTACGTGTGTGTGCATGATCTATATATGTATTTATGTTTACGTGTGTGTGCATGATCTATATATGTATGTATGTACGTGTGTGTGTGCATGATCTATATATGTATTTATGTTTACGTGTGTGTGCATGATCTATATATATATGTATGTGTACGTGTGTGCATGATCTATATATGTATGTTGTGTGCATGATCTATATATGTATGTACGTGTGTGTGTGCATGATCTATATATGTATGTATGTATACGTGTGTGTGCATGATCTATAAATGTATGTATGTATGCATGTATGTGTACATGTGTGTGCATGATCTATATATGTATGTATGTATGTGTACGTGTGTGTGCATGATCTATATATGTATTTATGTTTACGTGTGTGTGCATGATCTATATATGTATGTATGTGTACGTGTGTGTGCATGATCTATATATGTATTTATGTTTACGTGTGTGTGCATGATCTATATATATATGTATGTGTACGTGTGTGTGCATGATCTATATATGTATGTATGTATGTGTACGTGTGTGTGCATGATCTATATATGTATGTACGTGTGTGTGCATGATCTATATATGTATGTATGTATACGTGTGTGTGCATGATCTATAAATGTATGTATGTATGCATGTATGTGTACATGTGTGTGCATGATCTATATATGTATGTATGTATGTGTACATGTGTGTGCATGATCTATATATGTATGTATGTGTACATGTGTGTGCATGATCTATATATGTATGTATGTATGCATGTATGTGTACATGTGTGTGCATGATCTATGTATGTATGCATGTATGTGTACATGTATGTGCATGATCTATATATGTATGTATGTATGTGTACATGTGTGTGCATGATCTATATATGTATGTATGTATGCATGTATGTGTACATGTGTGTGCATGATCTATATATGTATGTATGTATGTGTACATGTGTGTGCATGATCTATATATGTATGTATGTATGTGTACATGTGTGTGCATGATCTATATATGTATGTATGGGTACATGTGTGTGTGCATGATCTATGTATGTATATAAAAGTGTGTGTGTGTGTATAAACGTATGTATGTATATGTGTGTCTCTGTTCTGTTTATTGAATGCATATAACTTTTTACAGGTAGAACACTGCAACGAGGCAGAGGTCGGACACGTGAAGCACATCGACATGGTCCTGCTGGTGACCAGACACGAGCCGCTGTGAACCATCCAGCTGAATATCCTGAACCTGTTCATGAGTGGCATGAAGTGAACTGGCTGCCAAAAAACCTTCCCTTCTCTGAGAATCCTGGGCCTCTCAGTGATGCTGCTGCTCTTGATTCAATAGTCAAGTCAAGTCAAGTTGAGCTTTATTGTCATTCCACTACATGTGTGGACATATTGTGGGACGAGATGTCGTGCCTCACAGGACCACGGTGCTACATAAATACAGATATACAACACGAAGTAAAACAGTATAAACCTATACACAAATTAACCTACTGTCAGCTTTGACTATACATATGCTATATATAAAAGTGGTTACCTATACATAAACTAAAAAACAAAAAATACAAACTGTACAACTGTGCAGATGACTTCAAATACTGTACATGTGCAAAAGAGAGACATTCAAGCAGCTGGCTGGGGAATAGTGTAAGGTGATTTGTGGTGCATGAGCCAGTAAACATACATACATTACAGTCATATATTTCAATCAGTCTTTTGTGGGATTTTGGACACACAATGGTGTGTGAAAGTGTCTAGTGCATGCAGAGGAAAGTGTGTTGCTACAGGTGGCTTGTGCAGGCCCGCCACAGAGATAAAAGTTAACAGTTTTTTCCTGAGATGTGGTAAGGTGGGGGTTGTTTGGGGTTTCAGAGAGGGCTGTGTGATGTGAGTTCAGGGCTCTCACAGCCTGGGGAAAAAGCTGTTGAGCAGTCTGGCGGAGCGGGCTCTGATACTCCGCACCGTCTACCTGAGGGTAGGAGCTGGAAGAGACTGTGGGAGGGGTGGGTGGGGTCCTCCACGATACTTTTTCCTTTGCTGGAGCATCGTGTAAGGAAAATGTCCAGGATGGAGGGGAGAGGGGCACCAATGATTTTTGCAGCGGTGTTCACTGTCCGCTGGAGGGTCTTGCGGTCTGCTGCACAACAGTTTCCGTACCAGACAGTGATGCAGCTGGTCAGCACGCTCACAATGGTACCCCTGTAGAAAGTGGTGAGGATGGGTGGAGGGAGGCTTGCTCTTTTCAGCCGGCGGAAAAAGTGTAGGCGCTGTTGTGCCTTCTTGGAGATAGACTTGGTGTTGGTAGTCCAGGTGAGGTCCTCTGTGATGTGCACCCCCAGGAATTTAGTGCTGCTGACTCTCTCCACAGTCGAGGTGTCGATGGTCAGTGGGGAGTGGTCAACAGAGTTTCTCCTGAAGTCCATCACAACCTCCTTTGTCTTCTCCACATTGAGGGACAGGTTGTTAGCGCCACACCATTCAGCCAGCTGTGCCACTTCCTCTCTGTAGTGCGTTTCATCGTTGTTGCTGATGAGACCTACCACTGATGTGTCATCTGCAAACTTGATGATGTGGTTGGAGCTGAACTTGGCAGTGCAGTCGTGGGTCAGCAGCGTGACAGCCCTGTGGGGCCCCTGTGCTCAGTGTGGTAGTGCTCGAGGTGTTGTGGCCGACCCGAACTGACTGAGGTCTTCCGGTTAAAAAGTCCAGGATCCAATTGCAAAGGGAATTGTTGAGGCCCAGCAGGCTTAATTTATTGATGAGCTGTTGTGGGATTATTGTGTTGAATGCTGAGCTGAAGTCGATGAACAGCATTCTAACATATGAGTCTTTATTTTCTAGGTGGGTAAGAGCCAGGTGGAGGGTGGAGGAAATTGCATCATCCGTAGAGCGGTTTGGGCGGTATGCAAACTGGAGCGGATCGAGTGTGTTGGGGATGCTGGTTTTGATGTTGTGCATGACTAGCCTCTCAAAGCACTTCATTATGATTGAGTCAGTGCTATGGGACGGTAGTCATTTAGACAGGACACAGGTGATTTTTGGTACCGGTATGATTGTCGTGGATTTGAGACATGTGGGATGACTGCCTGGCTCAGCGAGGTGTTGAAGATATCTGTTAGGACATCTGTCAGCTGTTCAGCACAGTCTTTCAGCACGCTGCCAGGTATATTGTCAGGACCCGCAGCTTTGTGTGGGTTAATCCTCGATAGGGTCTTCCTTACGCCGGCTGGAGACAGACAGAGTGCCTGGTCGTTGGGAGGTGTGGGCAGTTTTTGTGCAGATGTGTCGTTCTGCATTTCAAACTGTGAATAAAAGTGGTTGAGTGCATCTGGGAGGTATGTGTCATCACAGGCCTGTGGCGGGGCTTGTAGTCAGTGATGGTCTGAATGCCTTGCCACAGGCTCCGTGTATCTCTGCTGTTTGTGAAATGATTATTTATTTTAATGCCATATGACCGTATTTTTTGATGCCACGGGACAGATTGGCTCTTGCTGTTTTGAGGGCTGCTTTTTCTCATGATCTGAACGCTTCATCTCTGGTTTTAGCAGCCCACGAACCTCTGCTGTCATCCATGGCTTCCGGTTTGCACGTGTGGTGATGGTCTTGGTGACTGTCACATCATCAATGCAGTTTTGATGTAAGCAGTCACAGTTTCAGTGTACTCCTGCAGGTCTGTATGGTTATTATAGGTGGCCGCCTTTAAACATGTTCCAGTCTGTGTCCTGGAAGCAGTCCTGCAGTGCTGAGGTAGCATTGTCTGGCCATACCGTGATCTGCTTTTGAACCGGTTTGGCCAGTTTGAGAAGCGGTCTGTATGCTGGGGTTAGCATAACAGAGATGTGGTCCGAGTATCCGAGGTGGGGCGGGTTCGGCTTTGTATGCGTTTTCACTGTTGTGTAAACAAAGACCAGTGTGTTATTTCCCCTTGTTGCAAAGTTCACATGTTGGTAGAACTTTGGTAAAACTGTCTTTAAGTTAGCGTGGTTGAAGTCGCCGGCTATGATGAAAAAGCCATCGGGGTTATTTGTTTGTTGTTCGCTGATGGCGCTGTACAGTTCACGAAGCACGTCCTTAGCATTTGCACACGGAGGAATGTACACCGCGACAATAACAATGGCCGTGAACTCCGGCAGATAGAACGGTCGACATTTCACAACCATAAACTCCACCAGCGATGAACAGTGTTTTGATAATACCGCTGCATTGTTACACCATTCTTTGTTGATATACACACACAAGCCACCCCCGCAAGTCTTACCAGACAGTGATGAATCTCTGTCCGCCGGCAGCAGGTTAGTCCGCAGCTGAATGGCGGAGTCCGGGATGTTGTCGTTTAGCCATGTTTCAGTGAAAACAAACACACAACAATCCCTTGTCTCATGCTGTGTAGACCGGCTGAGTTGAATTAAGTCCAGTTTGTTTTCCAGAGCGCGAACGTTTGAGAGCATGAGTGATGGAATTGCTGGACTAGTTGGATTAGCCCTTAGCCTAGCTCGAATACCTCCACGCTTGCCGCGCTTCTGTTCCCTCTCACACCGCCGGCGTCGCCGCTTTGTGCGGGTAGCATCAGTAGGCGAGGCCGCGGTCTCGGGGTCCGGCTTCAGCAGCAGACAGAGGCCTTGTAGCTTCTCAGTAGTCGCCGGTGAAAGCTGATGTTTGTACACATTGTCGATATCCAGGAGGCTCTGGCGATCATAGATGTGTTTCCGGGTGTTTGTCTTTTGATTTTTAAATAAAGCCAGACAGTTTGAAGACAAGGAGACAAGACTAACAGACATAAAAACACAGTTTTAGGACCCGGAGTAGCTGCGTCCGAACGCCCGCCATCTTGGTATTAAGAACCTAAAGACTTTGTCGAGCTGTTCATTGCTGATTTACTGATTCAGAACATTGTTGATCAGACCATCCTGTATGCAGATCAGTGTATTCAGGCTATGGATGGTACTTCACAGCATGCTAGAATTCATGCATGGAAGCCTGTCACAGTTTCAGAAATGAAAGTCTTCCTGGGGCTGTTTTTCTCACTGGTATCATTCATAAGCCTGAACTTGATATGTACTGGTCTACAGATGAAATGTTAGCTACCCCTACTTCAGCAAGGTCATGTCTCGCAACAGGTTTGAAATCATATGGAGATTTCTTCACTTCAATGATAATACAGCAAGGCCATAATGACACTGACAGGCTGTACAAAGTCCGCCTGTCTTAGATCACCTCGTGACCAAATTCCGTGAAATGTATCAGCCTAACACAAACATTTGCATTGATGAGGGTATGCTTCTGTGGCGTGGGCGCCTAGCTTTCAGGGTGTACAATCCTCAAAAACCCATCAAATATGGAATAAAATCCTACATCTTGTGCGATTCTGAAACAGGGTACTGTTTTAACATGAAGCCCTATTGTGGAGAAAGTTCTCCTCTGAAAGACACGTTGTCTCTCTTCTTGATCGCCTAGCAGGTCATGGTTACAGATTATTTATGGATAACTTTTACAACTCTGTACCACTGTGTAAGCACCTACTTGATTTGAAAACCCATGTCTGTGGTACAATTAGGAAAAACAGAGGTGAACCACCAGTCATTCGAGATCTCAGAAATGCTGACCTTCGGATTGGGGAAACAGTCATGCGTCACATTGAAAATGTGATGGTCTTGGCATGGCGAGACAAACAAACAGTGAAAATGGTCACAACATGCCATGAGAACAACATGGAAGAAGTTGAGGTATGGCAGAGAGGCCACAAAGAAAATATTGCAAAGCAAAAACCAGCATGCATTGTGGAATACAATAATTCAATGAATGGAGTTGACAAATTGGATCAAAACATTGGGTACTACCCTTTTGTCAGGAAGTCACACAAGTGGACAAAGAAATTTGTCACATATTTGTTTCAGATCAGTTTGTTCAATGCTTTTGTCATTTACAAAGCAAAAAAACAACAAGGTAATTGTAAAACTCTCCTCTCTTTCATCCAGAGTGTCATAAAATCCTGGACCAGCCAGGAACAGGCTGGTGGTGGGGAAGAAAGAGTTAACCATCCAACTGAAAGCACTCCTAGAGCACCATACAACACTGACCCTAGAAATAGGTTTGTAACAAAGTTCGTAGGAAGGAAGGAAGCGGACAGGGTTGGCTCGTGAAGACTCAGGTATTTTTATTTAAGACAGATAAACTCACACAGGTGCGCACTCTGCGTCACCCGGAAACATCAACTCTCTCGTTCGTCTCCGCGATCACTCTCTGTATTCGTTCCGACTGTTTCTCTCTGACAGCTCGTGCGCCCGAGTCTTCACTCCGTCTCTCTCTCTGAACTGCCGTTCCACGGCGGCTTTTATCCGGTCTCCACGCCAATTACTGCAATCAGACACAGGTGATCCTCATTTTGCACTTGACCCACTTACTTACTGCTGTCTCCTGAGTCTTTCTCCCGCTGCAGACTTCGCTGAACCACGCCCCCCTCGCCACAAGGTTGAATTACCTTTTTGCAGTTCATGCACTTGTTCCGATTGCGTCCACTTCCAAAAATCAACACCCGACGAGAAGGTGCAGGGTTTGTGCACGTAACGGTTTGCGAAGTGAGACCTCATTCTACTGCAAAAGTTGTGGCGTCCCCTTACATTCCGGGAATTTTTACACAGTTTACCACTCAAATATTTTCAGACTTTGTCTTCCTCTGCCTTTGTTTCCTCACCCTTATATGGTCCTTCCTGTTCCCCATCACTAGTTTATTCGTTTCCGTCTGTGTCTTGATTATGTCCCAGGTGTCTCTAGTTATGTCTCCCTATTTATAGTCTGTTCTGCCTCATGTTACCTGTGGATTATTGTTAATGTCAATTGTGTTCATGTTTCCATGCTGTTTGGATGTCATTCCCCGTGTTCCTGTATCTCCTCCGTTCGTCATCCATTAAATACCCTGTTTGTTATATCCTCGTCTCCTCGTTCCTGGATCCCCGTGTGAACCGTGACAGAATAATCCACCCGAAACAAGATGGAGATCACCGGCGTCTGCAGCTCACCGAGCCCGGCGTTTGCGGGAAGTCTGCCGCTGTCCGCGGCTAGCACGAGCCCGTCACCGTTCGCGGCAAACGGAAGCCCGCTGGTGTCTCTGCTGGCTCCGCCCAGCTCATCTTCTTCGCCGCTGGTCCTGCCCAGCCCGTCTTCGCCTCCACTGGTTCCGGCCAGTTCCGTGCTACCCGAGCGCCCCCAGGTACCCCTGGGTATTTTAGTAGTTTTGAGGGGATGGTTTGGAGCCCAGACCCAGAGCCTGCTCCTCTCGCCAGCGCCTCTAGCACCTGCTCGCCAGCGCCCTCCGGTGCCTGCTCCTCGCCAGCGCCCTCCGGTGCCTGCTCCGCCAGCGCCCTCCGGTGCCTGTTCCTCGCAAGTGCTTTCCACAGCAACCACGAGTCAGCGCCACCCGAGCGCCCACGAGTCAGAGCCACCCAGCCCACGAGTCAGCGCCACCCGAGCGCCCACGAGAGTCAGCGCCACCCGAGCGCCCACGTGAGTCAGCGCCACCCAGCGCCCACGTGAGTCAGCACTTCCAGAGCGCCCCAAGAGTTGGTCCCGCCCAGCTCACCTTTGCCTCAGCTGGTCCGTCCAGCTCACCTTTGCCTCCGCTGGTCCCGTCCCAGCTTCCCTTGGCCTCCGCTGGTTCCGGCCCAGCTCACCTTTGCCTCTGCTGGTCCCGTCCAGCTCACCTTGGCACACGCTGGTCCCGCCCAGCTCACCTGGGCCTCCGCTGGTTCCGTCCAGCTCACCTTTACCTCCGCTGGTCCAGTCCAGCTCCTTGGCCTCCGCTGGTCCCATCCAGCTCACCTTGGCCTCCGCTGGTTCCGTCCAGCTCACCTTTGCCTCTGCTGGTCCCGTCCCAGCTCACCTTGAGCCCACGCTGGTCCCATCCAGCTCACCTGGGCCTCCGCTGGTCCCGCCCAGCTCACCTTTACCTCCGCTGGTCCCGTCCAGCTCCCTTGGCCTCCGCTGGTCCCGTCCAGCTCACCTTGGCCTCTGCTGGTCCCGTCCAGCGCCCCTTCTGCACTCCCCGAGCGCCCCCGAGGCTCCGCGCAACCCGAATGCCCGCGAGAGTCAGCGCTACCCGAGCGCCCACGAAAGTCTGCGCTTCCAGAGCGCCCCCAGGAGTTGTTCCCGTCCAGCTCACCTGGGCCTCCGCTGGTCCCGTCCAGCTCCCCTTGGCCTCCGCTGGTCCCGTCCAGCTCACCTTGGCCTCCGCTGGTCCCGTCCAGCTCACTTTTGCCTCCGCTGGTCCCGTCCAGCTCACCTTGGCCCATGCTGGTCCCGTCCAGCTCACCTGGGCCTCCGCTGGTCCCGTCCAGCTCACCTTGGCCCACGCTGGTCCCGTCCAGCTCACCTGGGCCTCCGCTGGTCCCATCCAGCTCACCTTTACCTCCGCTGGTCGCGTCCAGCTCCCCTTGGCCTCCGCTGGTCCTGTCCAGCGCCCCTTCTGCGCTTCCCGAGCGCCCCCCTGAGATGGGGAGCTTCCCCAAGAAAATTTGGGGGCTACCCTCCATGGCCTCCCAAGCTCCCTGCTCCGCCATGGCCGCCCGAGCACCCTGCTCCGCCGTGGCCGCCCGAGCACCCGGGTCCGCCGTGGCCGCCCGAGTCCCCGGATCCGCCGTGGCCGCCCGAGTCCCCGGATCCGCCGTGGCCGCCCGAGTCCCCGGATCCGCCGTGGCCGCCCGAGTCCCCGGATCCGCCGTGGCCGCCTGAGTCCCCGGATCCGCCGTGGCCGCCTGAGTCCCCGGATCCGCCGTGGCCGCCTGAGTCCCCGGATCCGCCTTGGCCGCCGGAGTCCCCGGATCCGCCATGGGTCCCGGAACGGGCACCGCCCTGGAGGCCACCTGTCCGGTCTCCAAGTCTTTGAGGCCTCCAGAGCGCCCACCCCCCCTCCCCTTTCGATGTCATACGGCGCGGGACGCGCCTATTGGAAGGGGGGGGTAATGTCAGACTTTGTCTTCCTCTGCCTTTGTTTCCTCACCCTTATATGGTCCTTCCTGTTCCCCATCACTAGTTTATTAGTTTCCGTCTGTGTCTTGATTATGTCCCAGGTGTCTCTAGTTATGTCTCCCTATTTATAGTCTGTTCTGCCTCATGTTACCTGTGGATTATTTTTAATGTCAATTGTGTTCATGTTTCCATGCTGTTTGGATGTCCTTCCCCGTGTTCCTGTATCTCCTCCGTTCGTCATCCATTAAATACCCTGTTTGTTATATCCTCGTCTCCTCGTTCCTGGATCCCCGTGTGAACCGTGACAAAGATAAAATACAGTGCCTAAATTTTATTTACCAATTTACAATTGTATTTATTTGCAATGTTTATTTATTTTTGAAGGTTTTATTTATAAAAGAATATGACATCTGAATGTATTTTGCTTGAAAATGCACTACTTTTATAAAAATGCGTTTTTCTCAGTTTTTTGTCCAAAATGTTGTATTTCTGATGAAACCTATCTGCATTCAAGTGGTGATAAAACATGAACACATGAAGAAAATAGTTTTTTTTCGTTTAAAAGCAGAGGCGTGGTTCTTTATTTTGATATATAATATGTTCATATTTTCATAGCAGAAAATATTCTGAGGGCCGTCAAATTTAGTTGAAAATCATCAAAAATGCTGGCGGTGGCTGGCAACTTTTTTTTTAAAACGCTGGCGGGGAAAGAGTTAAATACCCACCTGGGGAGCCCACCTGGGTTCACCCATGTGGGTCCTAGCTGGGTCACCCAAGTGGGCCCCAGATAAGATGCCCACCTGGGTTCACCCATGTGGGTCCTAGCTGGGTAACCCAAGTGGGCCCCAGATAAGATGCCCATTTTGAGCCCATGCCCACTCTGTACCCCTGTAGCCCATGTGAAACACATGTGGGCCCCACGTTGACGTGTTTTCTGGGCAAGTTCCATCCAGAGATGGATTTGGCCCCAGAGCCGAGGACGTGCCTTCTGTGAGGGGGAGGTGATGTCACTCCCCAGGACTGTCTGTATGTTTTTCTCCCCATGTACTCTCCGTGATCTAATTGTATGTTTGATTGTATTATTTGGTTCAGCTGTGTCTTGTTAATTACCGTCCTATACGTTAGTACTTGTAATGTGTGTTCGACTTCATGCGATCGGCTGACTTGAAGCAGTGCATACTGGTTAGAAAATTTGTCTGACTTGAACCGACACCACGTCACCGTCACATGTGGCATCAAAGTATCGCGATAGCGTGTCGAGAGCAGCCGGCTGACTCAGCTGGCGCAGCTTATTTAGAGTGACTGCAGGAGTGCTGATGACGACACTGCTGTTTCACGATTGTCCTGTGATTCCTTCGTCCGGTATTGTCTCAATGTTATGTGCTATGTGTGTTTCCTGCCTGCCCTGTTTTACCCATTGTCTGGAATATTAACGTGTGTTAAACGAAATCTCGTTCGTCTTCGTGCTCCTCTCTTCCACACAGTAGTTCATAACAGCCATTCAGTGTAATGGATCACACTGTGTTGTGACAGAGAATTTACATTACACTGAATGACAAAACTTTTACTTCAGCTTATACTGCAGGCAATCAACTGGCCACCCATATCGAACACTGAGCTTGGCCAGTAATGTTGATCATAATTTTTTACAGCGTCTACTTATTTTTCAAAAAAATCTCACAATATAAGTGTTTTTTAACATTTCACTGAATGACTTGTGTTTGTATCTTAGGTGAAGATACATGAAAATGTGGATTTATCATGTATTTAAGAGCAGGATCAATTTTTTTATATGATATTAAAATGGCTTCTTATTCCTGTTACACTGAATGATCTCTGACAAACTGCATTTTTGGGACAAAAGTCCACTGTCTATTTAAATACTATTTAAAACAATAAGACATAATCTTTTTAATATAACACAGCCAACACTTACTTGAAAATGCCAAGATAACAGATGCATTTATTTTTTTTACTTGGTATTTTATGTTTATTTAAAGCAGTAATGGTAAAATCAGTCCAGACTATTACGCTGAATAACAATTTCACACTTTAGAACATTATTTCCCCCGTATTTTGACATTTTATTTTTACCATAGTTAATTGAAAAATGAAAGTAGACACTTTACTTGTATTTAACATAATTATATGTATATGAAATTACTTTTGTAAAGTTGATTTGATGCGGACACCAAAATGGAGATGTCTTGTATTTGACCCATGTATCATTGTCACTGGCATTTCAGTAATTATGAAAATGCACAGCTGAAATTGAAGTAAACATTTATTTAAAAATTACATCCTACTTGCTCAAAATAGCAATCACATTGACCTTTAGTGTATGTCTAGAGTCCAAACTGATGATTGTTTGAATATAAGACAAATTATGCTTTAATCCATTGTTCACAAGTATCGACAAAACCACAGCCAAATATGTAAAAATAGTTTGAATAGTTAAGTGAAGATGAATCGTTTATTGCTCAGAATGTTAGGGATGAGTTGTAAGAGGATGAAAAGTTAAAGAGGATAGGATGATGGTCAGGTTGATCTGGGCATCTTGAATTGATAGCCCGGAGAGACTCAAGATGGGGGTATCATCTTGTTTGTTTATTTAGGCCAGACGATTAGAACCCCCCTCCCTCCCATACATTTTTGTTTCATAAGGGAATACTGTCTACTTATTCATATTGATTGCATTCACTGTATTGTGGAGGAGCGTCTGCAGGCGGGTGATGAATGGAAGAGCTGCTGGCCACAGGTATCTGAAAGAGAAAAAAAACACGGTATACGATCAGCTTCCTTGCTTGATTGCTTATTTATTGATAATATTATGTAAAAATGATTGCACTCGTTACTGAGTGCTCTACACATTTCCAATACATGGGGCCTCATTTATAAAGCCTGCGTACGCACAGATTTGGTCTTAAGGCTTAAATCCATGCTAGCATTCATATTTGTAAAAACTGTCTTTGACGTGGAAAAGTGCTTAGGGTCACGTTGGGGTCTGTCCGTACACACGTTTTCTCGTCTGAGAACAAGACAAGTTTTTGTCCTGACAAGACTACAAGTTTTTGGAAATGTAAGCTTTTCTTGCAGCTCACTGTTCGAGTCTAGATGAAAGGATTTGGATGATGACTGTTATATTTTATATGTTAATGACATTAATTAGGAGTTGTTTACAAGGCAGAGAGCTGAAACCATTCAGTTGCGCGCAAGTTTAAGATCATTTGCGATTCATGGATTTCACTTCAGAAAGAGAGGAATACATGCGTTTTCTGTGCCTACAGTATGTTCATTCTATGAATCACATGCATATTTGAGAAATGATTGTAAGATCAATTTTACAATGGTTTCTGTGCAACATAAATGAGGCTCATGGACTCTCAACACTATATTCAAAAATGCTTTTATTTGTTTATTTTATTTTTTATCATTTTACTCAAAGTCCAACTAATCTTGGGTTACAAGCTTCTCTTACCTCTGAGCTGTTAAGATCCTGGAAACAAATGGGCCTGAAATCAGAGGACTGTGGTGGTAAAACCTGAGCAAACTGCACCTTTGGAAAAACACATGTAATGTTAGAATTAGGGCTGCATAAGAAATGAGTTCTACAAGAAAATGTTTTGGCGACAAAAACCTGACAAATGTCTTGAAATAAAATATTAATCAGTAGAGCATAATTAATATTATCATTTTAAACACATATTTACATTTTTTATAAACAACAACTTCTTCTGAGAGTACAAATGTGTGACTCAAACTCTTCCTAGAGCTTTAAAACTACAATGCGCCTTCAGCCAGAGTACTGAACCCTCTCAGTCAAAATGTGTACTTGAGCCGAATGTCATTTTAAAAGTGTTTCACTGGCGCTCGCGAACGCTGGAGAAGATGGCCCCCTAAATTGTAGCTCCGCTCCTGATTGTTTAATAAATTGCTACCCTCCTCAATTTAAATTAAAGAATCTCCTAATTTAAAAGCTTAACACACAACTAACATTTTCCGAGACTCAAGATCCAAAGGACTTTCCACTTTTTGCAACCTCGCTGTCACAGAAAAAGAAGAAACAAACTGCATCTGCAACAGAAACGTCTTCGACTTCAACGGAGCAAATGGACCCAGTTTTGAACGAAAAACGAGCGCTTAGTATCCGAATGGGGAATATCGATGGTCGTTTCGACACTATCAAAAGTCGTCTTGATGTTATATCAACCTCGGTTTCTGCAGTTCATGAGACTTTATCCAATTTGTCACAAAGAGTGTCTTCGAGTGAATCCCGCTTAATGGAAGCTGAAAACAGAATCTCTACCACAGAGGACGCTCTGCAGGCCTGCGAGAGGGAACTGTCTGCTTTGACGAAAACAGTGACTCAGCTTCAAGCTAAAGTTAATGACTTAGAAAATCGAAGAAGATGTAAGAATCTGCGAATCGTCGGTTTACCCAAAAAGACTGCGGGTTCTACTCCGCTCCCCCAATTCCTGAGGGAAATGATACAGAAACGGCTCGACTTCTCTTTTGATCTCCAGCTGGAGATTGAGAGAGTGCACAGATCGCTTGGACCTGCTCCAGGAGTCAATGACCCACCACAAAGCGTACTGGTCAGATTTCTGCGCTATGCGGACAGAGCGCATTCTACAGGCTGCACTGATAAAATTGCAAATTATTCATGAGGGCAAGCAGGTACGCTTCTTTCAAGATCTTTCAGTGGATGTAATGAGGAAACGGAGGGAATTCGACACTGTGAAGAAGATTCTAGTCGATCGCAAAATGTTCTGTGGATTCGCGTACCCGGCCCAGTTGCGTTGTTTTTATGATTCAGAGCTTTCGTATGTTCAGGACTCCAGCCGCGGTGGAAGAGTTCATAGGGACTTTGCAAGATAAGAGATAAAGGGATTCTTACTTATTCTCTAATCTTTACCATACTTGGGAGGTGTTGTGACTTTAATTTTCCTGGGTTCTCACATGCCATTTATTCATTTTTAAATCTGTTTGGAAAGGCAGATATGACCGTTCATATAACGAACTTTTCATATTTTCCATAATTTTTTTGTATGAGTACTCCGAGATCATGTATATTTTACTGGAGTGGATTAACGTAGCATCTCTCAAAATAGGTATGATCCTGGATATTATGTTGGGAACAGGTATAACTTTTTTTTACCTGAGTCCAATGGGGTGCAGAAACCTAGGCTTAGGGGGACTTAGTTGGCCCTGTCAGTTGGGGACAGAGCCGGGGGTGGGGGAGAGGGAGTTGTGTTTTTGTTACCTGTTCTTTGATGTAAAAATTTGCCCATAAAATACTTTTGTGGTTTTATCTTTTTGTTGAAAATTACATTGACAGTCTCTTATTTTCTCACACCTTTTTGTAATGCAGAGCTCGGCTAGATTTATGACATGGACTGTTAAAGGATTAGGGCATGTGATAAAAATGAAAAAAAAAAAATACTAACTTTTCTAAAAAAGGAAAAAGTTACAGTTGCCATGCTTCAAGAAACTCGTCTATCAGATAGTGAGTATCTGAAATTGAATCGAGATTGGGGGGCCAAGTGTATTATTCTTCATGCCGAGCTAACCCTAGAAAAAGAGGTACAATTATTTGAATTAACAAACACTTTCCATTTCTTTTTGAAAACCAAGTTAGGGATCCTGAGGGTAGATTTATTTTGGTCAGAAGCCTTATATTTGGCCAGCATATTACAATGTTGAATGTTTATGCACCTAACGAAGACTCTCCCAAATTCATGTCCAAGATGATTTTGTTATTCAATGAACAAATATAGTATAGTCTCTATGTAAAGTATAGAGACTATATATTTTACTCCAATCCCTATGGTTTGTACTCTAATTGATTATATCTTTATTCCAAATACTCATTTCAATCTTGCATCTTTTAATCAAATTGGTTCAATCGCCATTTTAGATCATGCTTGGTTCAAATAGATATTACATTAGAAACCCAACGACCAAGAAGCAAGCTATGGAAACAGAATTCTTCCTTGAATTTGAATTCCATCCACTTTTTCCACGACATTATAATTTATTGAGATGAACCTGTACATACAGGACTGTTTTGTTTATTTCCTTAAATTTTTGTAGAATTATTATTTATAGAATGCTCTAAAATGGTGTGATCATATATATATAATTTGTTTTTCTTTACTTTGTTCCATCCATTTTTCACATCTTATCTTTGGGGTCTTGTACATTCTGTAATATGATGTGATACTGTTAATGTTATTTGATTTTGTGGGCAAACAATTAAAAAAAAAGTTTTACTTTCCGATCGCCTATATTTGTGACTTCGTAGTAAAAGAAGTAAACAAATTAAAGCAAACTAGTCCTTAAACTCACTCTGTATGAAGTGTGAGGTGGGATATTTTGAGATGAGCAGGTTTGTTGAATTAGTTCTATCAGGGGGGAAAACTCACTGGTCAAACTCAGGCCTCAAGTCCAAGTGTAACCTAATTATCTTGACCAAAACATTTTATGCAATACGTTTTTAGGGCAACTCAGTTCACAGTTAAAAATGCTTCTCACAAACTCCATCTCTGCAAGCACTGCAGGTTTAATCTTTGGGAACACAATCTGTGCTGAATTCACTTAATTTACATTTAAAACTGGAGAATTTTACATTGAACTCGAGAGAAGTTTGAGCACTCCTGATTTGGCTCTTCACTTACCTGAGTAGGAGAAAAGCAGGGGATGGCTTTACAGGCAAATGCTAACAGATAGATGGAGATGATAAACTCAAGCACGGCGAATAACAGCAATACACCACTGATTCCCCTGAAGAGAGTCTGAGAGAAAAATCAACATGAACACAAATAATTAGAACAGAATCAATGATAATCACTACTCACACTGGTACACTCTCTGCTCAGCAGTCCAGAATCTTTCATCCTTGAAGTTTATATGATAATGTAACATTTAAGACATGCTTTTTTGGGCATTAAATTATGGCAGAAATATAGGTAAATTGACTGGTGAAAACCTTAATAAAAAATGTGATGTAATTAATTTACATAATTTTGAGTCTGAAATGGAAACTTTTACAAATGCATATGCAGTAAGGACAGCTGCAAAAATAACTGCCCTTTTCATTGCTGATGTTTCACTGTGAGTCTTGACAGTAGTTTTTAACTAGAGGTGGGCATAGATTAATTTTTTTAATCTAGATTAATCTAGATTAATTTTGGAATTAATCTAGATTAATCTAGATTAAAATGGCTCATTTGATTTCTGCCGAAGGCATTCAGAATATGTGTGCTACCCAAATAATGACTAAAAGTAAGTCTTTAAGAATGGGTTTCTCAAGCCAGGTGGCGCATTAGACCAGGGGCTCATCTCCTGTTTCCAATATGCATCACAAACTTTAATCTCTTCCCGTCCCAATCCCACGAAAAAACTGGAGGAAAATCCCGTTCCACTTCCGGAAGAATGACTCCCATTCCCTCCCACTCCCGTGTTGTTGTTTTTTTTTTTTTTTGCCGATAACTGTCAATTACAGTAAAAATATAGTACAGATCACAGCGTGCCCACCTTATTAGTTGAATAAAAACCCAAAATGTCGTTTTTTGTTATTATATTGAACTGAAAGCCATCTTATTATGCACAGTGTTGCACAGATTCAATTTCATGTAAATTATCCATGCTAACACACGTCTTCTATTTTTTTTTTTTTGGACATTTCACTCTCTATAGATATATTTTTCAAAGACAGAGTTTCGAAGTTTCTCGCTCAAGTTCACATGAGACCTAAAGCGCATCCTGTTTGCTTAAAAGCGCAACGTTTCATTGTTATTCTGAGTGCACACAAATAAACGTAGAGTCTTTACAGATTCGAAAGATGTATTAGGCTACTTTTATCTGTATGACCAAAAATGATGGAGATTTTAAGAGCAAGTGAGCGCACCGGAGCCTGTCCTGCAGCAAACGCGCTTCCACACAAACACTTCAATAGCGCACATTTCTCTAGGTTAACATCATATTGAGCGGCCATGTACAGTTGCTACTACATACATCTTTCAGATGAAAAGCCATATTTGAGGTTGATGAATGATAGGTGAGCGTTTGGATGTCCTGCCCGATTGTATTACCACATAGACCAGCCGTTAACAATCTGTCCATCACGGACTGCGAGCCTCTAGTTCGAAGACTCGTTCTCGCCCCCTACAGTGCAATTCGGCTAGGTATACATCCGCGCTAAAATATCAGGGTGAAAGTCATCATAGCTTGCGTAGTATAGACCCAGCTCCCAACCCAACTTTGAGAATAGATTAACGGCGATATTTTTTTTATCGCCGATAAGAGTCTCACGTTAACGCAGCACGTTAACGCCGATAACGGCCCACCATTATTTTTAACTATTGTAACTTTGGCTTCTATCATACAGATAAATAACCATTTGGGTCCTTTATCTGTGAATTCTTATACAACATGCAACACATTTTTGAGTGATTTTTGATAATGCTCTTAACGCAGTTGTGAAGAATAGCTTTTATCATCTCAGATCTATTGTGAAACTCAAAGCATTCTAGTCAGTAATTACTTAACAAATGCGAATATTGCGTCTTATATTTTCAACCATTTTTCTCTTTTGACCAAAAATGCAATTTCGGTGCATAGTGAATATAAAAGTTGAAGACATACCTCATAATTACATTGATATCCCCTGCAGTACATGTGTTGACCTATAACCAAATCCAGTGAAATTAAAATAATGGCAAGGCCTGCGGTTATAGTACTGAACGTATTCATTCCAAGTGAAGCTTTCACCTATAGGCAGAAAAAAAACAAAGCAGGTTAATACATTTTCACAAAGTTTAAAACATT
The DNA here is from genome assembly GCA_027564155.1 of Gymnocypris eckloni scoliostomus. NCBI lineage: Eukaryota > Metazoa > Chordata > Actinopteri > Cypriniformes > Cyprinidae > Gymnocypris > Gymnocypris eckloni. Next base: position 34,634,921 of record CM050422.1, read on the forward strand.
ATGTTAACAAGTTAATGCATATAGAAAAGTAAATGGAGTGTGATAAAAATACATGATACTTCACACAAATAAATGAAACATAGCCTCATTAAGCAGCAGTTATCAGGGTCCAAGCACCAGTGGCTCATGTGGATAATTAAATCAAACAAATTAAAATGTGTCTTTTTAAATATAGTGTGGTTTTTACAGCAAAGTCCAGTCAATCTTATCAGATTTTTTTTTAGCTTACAGGAATTATACTGGTTTAAAATGGGACAATGTCATTTTAATTGCATTTAACCTAACAAGATGAGAAATAGGAAGCATTCTGAAAAACTTGATTATAGATTTAAGCTTAGGATGAAAATGTGCCTAATTGGCTCTTCAGAAAAGTTTAGATGATGTTTTGATGTCATCGCAATTAAAGGGCCAGGGGCTCAAGCAACTATGGCTCATCTCGCTAACCCAGAAATTAATGTTGAATTAAACAACATTGTAAAAACGTCAAAATCACCAGCAATGTTTACGATTTCTTGTTTTAATGAAATTTGAGTGAAAGTCAGCGTAGCTACACAAAAACACTCTTATAAGTTTCCCGAGCCATTGAGATTTTATGTTATTAGTTGCTGAAATTTGATTTTTGCTGGTAGTGGCCATGTTTTTTAAATGTACCGAGTCATATTATGTTATGATAATAGATGAATAGACGCCTGAATAGATGTGCACATTTGGGACCTTCCTGACAAGTTTTGGGTCTCTACGAATTATGGATCTTCTAGGGCAGAAAAAGAAGATATCAGTTTAATCCAGTCCAGAAAATCAGTACAAACACAACAGAACACTATTTCTGAACTTCCAGCACCGTGCTTGGACCCCTGAAAGTAAAGTGTTGTGTAGTACATACCAAACACAAACTGGAGGGTAAATAAATGTTGTTTTCTGCAGCAATGCAGAGTGCACCTGCGGTAATGTACTGGGAAGAGAGAGAAAGGCAAACATTGAGGCTTGCATTGGAATATGCAGCTTGTATTATAAAAGACAGAACACTTAAGTGTATAATAGTTTCTTACGATGAGAGATCCCCAGTAAGGAAGACCAATAAAGACAAAGACGGACTGTGCATAAACTGTAGACACAATGCCAAACAGGAGAGTCAGCACACCGATCATTATCTGGACCGTCTGTGAAGGACAAAAATAACAGAAAGTGTGAGTAGGACGAGAGTCTTTAATAAAGGGGAACAATATAAAATATACATTTATGACAGATGTAGTTATGGACTTATGATTGTAAAATATCTCAAATATATATTCTGCAAGTGTGGAACTATTATTGTATGAATATCATTGTATTTGCTGGCGGATGGTGAACCAACTCCAGGGTAAGGCTAAACGCAGCCAAATGTATTAACTACAAACATGATAAACCCGTCTTTTTAGGCAAGAAACAGATATGGGTGTCATGCAGACAAATACATTTTTGAATGGGACTGAATTTGTATTTAACGTGATTACAGTTTATTAAAAACATTAGAAATGGATAATTATAACGTTTAATTTACAAGGTTATTCAAACAGCACATAAATTATATACAGAAAGCGAGCGAAGAACATTATCACTAACTTTGATCTATCGCGAGTTTAAGCGGTTTCAAAAAACAGAACTATGTTTATAATATCTGAAGCTGTCTACGCTGTGAAATTAATATCTTACATTATATGTACATCAGAGCTTTGTTATTTATGATAAGAGAATTCGTTAGGATCCGAAATTCAATCAGCAAGCGCGCGCACTCAACAAAACTGAGTTTCAGCAATGACTCATCTGAACTCTGATTGGCGATTACATTCCTAAGTGCAACAGAATCGTGTGTGATTGGTTATAATGCGCAACACTGTAAAACGGTTTATAAAAAGAAAACGGGGCAACATGAGCAGATCTTAATTTAATGTAGCAATCGACACTTTCTATTAATTTACACTACGTTAGCAACAGACTTAATAAAAAAAAATTCCAGATACGCACGACAATTGCATGCAATTAATTGCAAAGCCCTACTCTAGTTATTGGCGATTTGGAACATGAAAATTGAGACACCAGCCACCATAGTCCGATGTTTACCAGGAGCCAGAGAACCTGACATCTTGGCAAATTTAAAACTGCTGGCTAATGCTAAACGTAAATTCAGTAAGATTGTTATTCACGTCAGCGTTAATGATGTTAGAAAAACTTGATCTTATACTGGTGTCTTCCCTGCACTGTCACCAAGATAATAAGTCACATTCTTTAATAAAAAATGGTGTATACTATGTTAATGTGTGTACTACTCATTTTAAATTTAGTACTTTTCTTATCTCACACTGACATGCACAAATAAAAAACAATTATTTTGGTTTGAGACATTTCTCACCCCAAGGGCTTTCGGTTGGCCTTTCAGAAATGCCTGAAGTCCTTGAAGTGGTGAACCTCTTAGAGTCGTAACAGCAGCTGTTTGTGTTGCTGGTTGAAACTGGATGACGAGCGTTGAAGAGTTCACGGGTATGATAGTGTGAGACATTCTGGTTTCTCAATCTTCAACTGACCTGTACAAAACCATGGTAAATCAAAACATATAAATGATTTGATTATGAAACAGATCATGTTTAAATTAATCAACATAATTTACATTTAAGACATTGTGCTTCGCTATACATCATACAAACATTTACTCCAAAATTCTGCACATTATGTATTCACATGTTTACCTCATATTTCTTTTAATAGAATAATACCAGAATTTCTTAATGACTCACAGAAAGACGATTCTCTGCCGATCCATCAGTCAATATTGGGTGATCATAATTCCCACAGTGATGCTAAACTTCTGTATTCTGTCTCATAATACACTTATGTGTCAGTTTATTATTTACATTATCTGCATTAGGTCACAATAGAGGGAGTTTTGAGCAAAAACATTGTGTATTAATATCATACTGTCACTCTGAACTAGACACGCACTGACTTTCTGAAGAGCCCTGCATGGATTGAGATGCGTGAACCAGGATAAAGAAACCCAGAGGGTCTCTTAAAGTCCATTTCTGAATTCATTGTTGTTTGTATTGTCATATTTCAGTGTTTTACTTGCTGATGTTTTAAAAAATACTTTTATTTTTGGTATTTTATATGCTCTATTTGTGGTTGGTGGAGTAGCATCACTCAGGGGAGTAGCACCCTCAACACTTAACTCTTGAGTGTAGCAGAATTCAATGGATGTAAAATTATTATCATGTCACATGTGACACACTAAATTAAGTAGTTTAATCCATTTGTATTCTAATTCCCTAGAAATAAAGTAGCCTAGGTCCAATAATACCACTGAGTTCAACAAAAAGCTTCATATAAAATCATGAGATAAATGAGAACATTTCTGATAACTGAAAAGAAACAGTGGACTTAAAAAATATATTTTTGTTACATGGGAACAACAGTTACACAACTCTAGGGGACCACTACTTTCACTATATATTTTATAATGTTTATCCAAGGTTTTGTTTTGTTTTTATGTCTATTACATCATATATTTGATAGTTATGAATACATTATTTTATTTTAAATGATAGAAAAACATGTCTTTGACCTCAAAATAAAGCACTTTTAAAGTACATAACTGTGGGGACAGATTTGTAGTGCTTGGAATTCTATATCATTCATTAAAAAACAAGTATTGCCACATTGATGGCTCATGAAGGTATACTTTTTCAAATAAAATATTGTTTCAATATTGTTTAAAATATAAAGAAATTGTAACACTAAAATGTTTTTCAGGTGTGATATTTCTGTAAAGGCTAGGGACAGAAAAATTGACATTTCCATAGAATGACCCTGAATCATAATGGATTCGAATTTGTAAAATAATAAATACAACTTGTGATAAGTTGCCCCTGACTCCTCGAGTAAACACATTTCAACTAGAAGTATACCAAACACACACTAATATCGTGACATTTATATGACAGCATATCATATAAATTAAGAGAAGGACATACTTACCGTTAAATTAGGCAGAAGTTGTAAGCTTTGGTTTACAGCGTTGAGAAATGGGGTCTTATCACATGGCGAACTCTAACTTTTAGTTTCGTTTACTTGTAAAATCTATAGAGAGCAAGTTGCGACAGGTAAATTCTCGATCATCACGTGACTCACGTAGACTTCAAATAGTTCCGGGAAGTTAATAGCAGGCAAAAAATTGAGACAGAATAGCGATTTTTGGTAATTAGTAGACAATAAAATAATTTATTTACATTATTTATAATACATCGACATTAATATGTAGCATATATGTGTAGTTATATCAGTGTTTATAAAAGATAAAATATACTAATATTTGAGGATTAATGTGGTTAACTATCGCTGTTTGTCTTGTTAACATATTTTAGGCTAAAGTTACTTTGAAAAACTTTAAGTTGTCTTGTTAGTGTGTTGTCTTAAGAAAATTATTCCAGATAAGTGAATTATAAAATTAAATCGAGGGGAAATTAATCTTGTTTAATGTTTTTGTTATATTCATAGTATATTCCAATTAAAATGTTGTTTTTACTCATTTAATCATATATTTTATGCATGTTGACTTTTGTTATACACTTACTTACAGCAATGGATTTATTAATTTATAATAAACTGAAAAGCATCCTGGCCTTGTTTAGTCTACACCATAGTTTGCTGTGCTGTATGGAAATGTTCCTGTCACTCACAGAAAGCAGAGTGAATGTATGGTTTCCCTACTGACATGGAGAGGAAAAAATTATGCATTTGATGTTTTATTCGATTCACATTTATTTGTAAAGCATATTTTATTATACACACTCAGGCCCATAGGGGGGTGCTAAGAATCCTCAAACTACATAAAAAGGAACCTCAGTTAAATCTGTATTAATGGCATTTTATTGCAGATTTGGCAACAATCCAGTGCATTATGGTTTGCACTCTGAAGATCGATTTCTGTTTCAACATGTTTTTGCAGCGTTCAGCAATGTAGCCAGTCACAGACATACAGGTGCATCTCAATAAATTAGAATGTCGTGGAAAAGTTCATTTATTTCAGTAATTCAACTCAAATTTTGAAACTCGTGTATTAAATAAATTCAATGCACACAGACTGAAGTAGTTTAAGTCTTTGGTTCTTTTTGTGATGATTTTGGTTCACATTTAACAAAACCCACCATTCCTCTTCTAACAAACAAAGAGCTGTTCTGAGGTCCTGAAGCTTGGTGTCCGCCCACGTTCCGCCTTAAGGCACGGAAGGGACAGAGCAAAGCTAGGGCTGGGTCTGCATCCTCCAAGGTCAGCAATTTCAGGTTCTCTACATGACCCCCGTGATAAATTCGCGAGACATTGCTGACAACAAGTTTATGTTCATGTCTCTGTGTGTGTGTGTTTGGTTTCAGTGACCTGGTGCAGCGTTTGCGTGTGGACGAACGGCCAAACCGCATTTAAAAAACTGCTGTTTTCAAAATAACTGTGTTCGTGTGGACAGGGCCTGAGAGAACAGGAGAAAGACAGCGTGATTTCTGTACATAGAAAAGGTGGAAAACGGAAATAGTTTGTAATTTTTTACGCTATTGTTAGTTATATTTACTGAGGACTAGGAGCTGTTTAGTTACCCACATTCTTCAAAGTATCTTCTTTTGTGTTCAACAGAAGAACTTTATGCAGGTTTAGAACGACCTCTGTAAATTATGACAGAATTTTCATTTTTGGGTGAACCATACCTTTAAAGTGACAGACACATCCGTGTTTCTAAAGGTACAGGCCTATTGTTTTATTAAAATTTGGATAGTCTGTTAATATAATATTCCATACATTATCGGAGCTTGGTAAGGGCTCTGATCATATTTTTAGACCTTATTAGACAGATAAATTAATAGATTCTAATTAATGTTAGACTATTTATTAATTTATCATTGAAATTAAATACAGATTTTAAATAATAACAAGAAAGAGTTTAATAGCTTTGATACAGATTTTGTGAAATCAAATCTCTGCATAGCTACGACAGGAAACACTGGACTCTAACAATGAGTGGGTTTACATGCACTTTCTTAAGCCGATTATGCTTAATAAGCTGAAATGTGTAATGTCCTGTAAACGCGTTACGTGGATTTCTTTTATCAGTTAAAGATCAAAAACGGCTTAAACAAAATCCGATCGGAACAGGTTGTTTTTTGCCCAATACCACGATTTCGCATTGCATTGCATTGCATTGCATGTAAATGCCTTTATAGGCGTTCTAGCAGTTTATTAATTTGTGCATGTCTGATTGTGCATGTGAGGTACACGTCACACATGGAAGTAAGAGTAGAAAACATTATGGCTACCAAGCGGCAGCACTTCTGGTCCGAGGAAGAGACAACTTTAAAGTTACACCTCATGAAAGAATTGAACATTCTAAAACATCTCGATGGGCGGAAACATCGAAATGCTGATATGTTTCAGAAGGTGTCAGATAAGATGGCAGAGACAAGATTTCATAGAAGCGTCGAACAAATACACTTCTGATGGAAAGCATTGAAGTCATCCTATTATAAATGTAAAAAACACAACAACACCAGTGGGTCAGACCCAAAAATGCCCTTTTTAAAAAGAACTGGACCAGCTACTAGAACACAGGCCATTGTCTTTGGTCGATGATAACGCCGTTAATATTGCTTTCAAAGACCCTCCGGCTGACATTGACGAGATATCAAGACAATCTTCCCCGGGTAAGTTAACTTATTGGCTAACAAACTTATTTCATTCACCAATTATACCAGTTACATTTGTTCACGTTATATAAAGTATAAATCATAAATATTCGCTTGCTTGTTTTATTAATCATGTCCTATTATTTTTGTCATAGAGTTGTTTTGTGGAAATTACTTTCATTTTCTTACAACTATGTGAGAGGAAGTTGTTTGGTAGGCTCCAAAGTTCTTAAGTTGTATGATAGTAGTCTGTTCATGTTTGTCTGATACTTGCAGAGACATCTGACTACTCTGAGGATGCAGGGACTTCAGCCACATCCACTGATGATGTTCCACAGCCTGAGTTTCAGCAATTTCAGGGTTAGTTTTTAACCCTTTAAGGCCTAGTGTATCAAATATGATTCTTTTATTTTAATGGCCTATGCATAATCAAAATGATCAGTGTTACAAAATGTAGCTAACTGTCTTGGGTAGTGTCTAGTGTGTCTAGTGTTACTTATGTCTACTAACAAAGAGTAGCTGTCATCGAAGGTGAAATAGTAGGCTGTGGGTATGACTCCCTCATCAAACAGATGATCCAGAGTGGATAACTTGAGTAGAGGAAACACTTCACTTTCCTTAAAGAGGAAAGCTGTTAGCGCTAATGAGGGATAGGATAATTCATCCAGAAAAAGAAGATTAGACACCTATGGATGTGTAAACTGCCACCTAATGAAACACCTGAATCCCAGAAACATACAAAAAGGGCTGAAGAAAATATACAAAGGGAGATACCGTGACGCCAAAGGTACAGTATGGAGAATATGATGAGGGTCACCTTCTTCACATAGAGAAAATAAATTATCAGTAAAATTGAGACCTCTGATTTGAAACATGAATGGCTATATTTATTTGAGACAGTTGGCATGAAGACTCATTTTAAAGAGCTTACAGGAATGGGCATTGATGACAAAGCCATAGCAAATAAATGTGCCACACTAGTTTCATACTTCAAAGACAGTGAAGGTGCAGATCATCTTCGTGGAAATGGAGACATCAAACAAAAATGTTGTAGATGTCAGTGCTGCTGGGTTTATTCTACGAGTTCTGAAGTATTTCAAAGAGGATGAGAAACAGATGCAGAGTTCCATAAAGTGGGTCAGAAAACCTTGCCCTCTGAAGTGGACTTCGCTGAACTTCCAAGTACATCCTGCATAGTTGTGTGTAGTATGTTTGAATATTTGAAGTAAAATTATACTTAAAAGGTGACATATCATGAAAATCTGACTTTTCCAGGTGTTGAAAACTCTGTTCTTCTAAAGTAGAAAACTCAGAAGAGAAGACCAGGAGACTTCGGATTGGATTGTCAGCAGAATTTCTTTATTCTATGACATGTTGATGGTAGCTGCAGTCATCGAAAATCTCATCTTAAGTCATTTTTACAGGGTATCTTTATAGGCAGAATTGGAGGAGGGACTTTTTTGGAGGTTGAGACAAAACATCAAAGAACGCAAACATCTGAGGGAGGCGTTAGTTCGTTACGGGAAGCTTCCCGTGGTCCAATAAACCTAACGAATCCACGTCTGGCCAGGACAAAAGTTGAATCTCTCAGTAGTCTGACTCATTGATCTTACCATTATCATAAAGACAAAAAGCACAGCTGTCCCAAGCCCAAATGGTCAGGAAACGATCTCAGGCACCTTTGCCCCGACACCTCTTAGTCAGGAATAAAATTTGTAATCCCACACAGGTTTTAAGTGCTATAATCAGGTCCTGCGCAGTACCTTAAGTGCTATAATCAGGTAATGCGCAGTACCTAATAAAGTGGGCAAATCTGCGCAAATCAAAATGACTGTTTACCTTCACAGACATAAATAATTGTTTTTGTAACTCGTGTGTTTTTAACGTAAACTTGTGTGTAAATAAGAACTTAGTTTACTCACATGCTGTGACAGCCGCTTTCTGTCCGTGTGCTTCAGATGTGTGCACTCAGAAAACCATATATCAGAAGTTTAAACTAATATGGTTTAAAACGCATGATTTCAGCACGATAAACATGATAATCAGAACCAAAACAGATGTTTTTAGAAGGTACGAGAAATGGCACAGCTCTATTCTGGAAAGGGGGCGGGAGCAGCAGCTCATTTGGATTTAAAGAAACAGGCACGAAAATGTTTTTGCTTCCACTCAAAATAGGCATATTCAAAATGATATAATAAATTATCTGTGGGGCATTTTGAGCTGACACTTCACAGACACATTCTGAGGACACCAGAGACTTATATTACATATTGTAAAAAGGGGCATAATATGTCTTCTTTACAGCTGCAGTCTGTAACTTTTTGGCAAAAAATGATCCGAAATCTATTTTTGAGCAAGTACATAACAAGCCAGTGTCATCTCCTTACCTTACCCTGATTCACAATGATTTGCTTATAATCAGTAGTGTGTTTAGGCACCATGCAGCCCACACAAATGCGTAGGGCCCCACGGCCCAGGCCGTGGAAAAGAACTTGCAAAAGAACTTCCCATTCCCTTACTGGTAAGATTTATGATAATGAGTTATTAAATGTCTTTAGAGATATTTGGGTCATTCTTCAATTGCGGTGGCAAGTGGTGTCCCTCTTCTTTACAACAGTTGAAATAAACTTTAAATACCAATAAATTATAAAATGTTTGTATTCTGTAGGGTAAACACAATTTGTGCACTATTAATAGTTACATTTTTGTTTTAAAATAAATATTTAATTGAGTTTGAGAAATTGCATTTGTAACAAATAATGCATGTTCCCGCCAACAGATCAGTTGATGGCAATTTAATTCTGCTACAGTTATTAATGTCAGCCGATACAAATAATTGTAATTAATCATAATTAATTGTAATTTTTTAAGAGTGTGTAAAAATATAAAAAGAGTGTGTAAAAATATTGTGGAATACAACAATGTTCCTCAACGTCAAATTGCAAAGGCTTTGCAAATCTCATCATCTATAGTGCATAACATCATCAAAAGATTTAGAGAAACTGGAAAAATCTCTGTGTGTAAGGGACAAGGCTGAAGACCTTTGTTTGATGGCTGTGGTCTTCAGGCCTTCAGATCCATCACTCATCGGCATGATTCTGTCATTGACATTACTAAAAGGGCCCAGGAATACTTCCAGAAACCACTGTCGGTAAACACAATCCGCTGTGCCATCTGCAGATACCAACTAAAGCTCTATCATGCAAAAAGAAGCCATATGTGAACATGGTCCAGAAGCGGTCCTGTCCTGTGTGCCAAGGCTCATTTAAAACGGACTGTTTCAAAGTGGAAAAGTGTTTTATGGTCAGACGAGTCCAAATTTTACATTCTAGTTGGAAATCACAGATGCCATGTCCTCTGGGCTAAAGAGGAAGGAGACCTTCCAGCGTGTTATCAGCATTCAGTTCAAAAGCCAGCATCTCTGATGGTATGGGGGTGCATAAGTGCATACGGTATGGGCAGCTTGCATGTTTTGGAAAGCACTATGAATGCTGAAAGGTATATAAAGGTTTTAGAGCAACATTATGCTCCCCTCCAGACGACGTCTATTTCAGGGAAGGCCTTGTGTATTTCAGCAGGACAATGCAAAACCACATACTGCAGCTATTACAACAGCATGGCTTCGTAGTAGAAGAGTCAGAGTGCAGCAGTACAGATCTTTCACCTATAGGGAACATTTTGCCCATCATTAAACAAAAAATACGTCAAAGACAACCACAAACTCTTCAGCAGCTGAAAACCTATATCAGGCAAGAATGGGACCAATTTCCAACACCAAAGCTCCAGAAACTCATAACCTCAATGCCCATACGTCTTCAAACTGTTTTGAAAAGAAGAGGAGATGCTACACCATGATAAACATGCCCCAGTCCCAACTATTTTGAGACCTGTAGCAGGCATCAAATTTGAAATTAGCTTATTTTATCTATGTTCTATTGTTAATAATATATTGGCTCATGTGATTTGAAATTCTTTTAGTTTGCATTTTATTCAAATTTTACAAATTTCCGGAATTCAGGTTGTACTTAAATCATTACTAGTGAGGACTCAATACCATATTTTTGGCTTTGGTATAGTACCAGAATCTAATAATTCAGTATCAATGTTAAATCAATACCATAGGGTGACAAATAACCTGCCTCAAAAATAAGTAAACTGAAAACAATTTCATAAAAACCTCAAACCTCTTTCCCCTCTTTTTTTCTGATATAATAGTTGACAGGATGCAGCCCAAGTCTTATTTTTGTTATTTTCCATCACTGATTGTTGATTAGGGAGATCAGCTGTCAACTTTTATATAAGTACTTCCATCAGACAGAACAAAGTGCTGTCTCTTTTTCCTACACAGGGCATCAGTGAAGGTACTTCAGGACCTGTCGCACTGTCATTTTGGTGATGAGTAACCACTAGACACCTCTTCTTCATGTTTTTTTCTTCTTCTCATATCATATCTTCTGTCAAGCTGTTCCACAAGGTTTCTGAATTCTGTTTTAGACGATGCAAATAAACTCTACAACAGCCTTGTTAAGTCTTTTTGCTTTTTTGGAGTTGCTTTTATATTTTCTTGGTGCTGAAAGTACTTCTGGAATAGTAGTTTGTTCTTTTCTTTGAGTGTCAAAAGGATATTGAAATTACATGTGAAGCATTAGCTGTCGTGCATCAACAGTGAATGATCAATATTTATAACATTTATTAATCTTGGTTGATGTTAGGTTTGTGCCTGGATTCGTATTACTTAAATGCATGAAGTAATGTTAACATGCTACACTATTACGATTTGATGTGTTCCCAACCATGGCAACACATAATTTATAATGATTTTAGACTGGTGCAGTAAGATCTACTGGTTCACCTTTATCTTCTCTCTTGTAGGCAAAGTAATGCCATATTTCACTTCTGCAGCCACAACGAATTAAGCAAAATTATGATATCATATCGTTTCAAAATATATACTGGTATTTTTCCAGTCCCGGTATACTGCACAACCCTAATAGTTGCTTTCTTGAAGAGAAAGTGGGTCACACTTACTAAAAAAAGTCACACAAACATTATTCAGATCAATATCTTTATCCACCTGTGTAGCTATTAAAAAGAAAATTGACTGATACACTTAGTTTTTCAATACATTTCCAGATTGAATCTGTTTTTCCTCAAACTATCAGTATCAACAATATAACAAAACTTGATTTGGTATTAAACTGAACTTCACTTTCTGGAAGACATATTTGGCAGATGTAGAAAGGCTAAGAAAACAGGAGTAAACCTAAGTTAAGAGATAACCTAAGGCAGAGATAACGCCTCGCTAGAGTGGCCAGTCTCGGGAAGCGCCATTCATTTACTTTCCACCAGTCAAGAGGATTAATATCCAAAGAGGGCAGATTGTCTCTCATATAGATTTCCATCTCTGCTTCTGGATAATCAGTGGCTTGTTGAGGGGTGCTGTAGTCTTCTCCCAGGAGCAACATCGTGGCATTACTCTGGCTGGGTTGTGTATCTCCAGCTTGGGCACAAGACACCGCTTTCTCATCTCCTCCCATAGTGGCCATTTCCAAACCAGCACATATTTCAGTAAGTTTTGCTTTTGCTGTTTCTTTCTGCACTTGTGGGAAAAAACTGAGATGTTTATGGCGTGGGTCCTAGGCTATAAGCTGGTTTGTGCTGGTTTGGCCCCCAACACATCTGTGTCAACCTGTGGCAAACAATATCCTCCTAGTTAATGCATAATAATAATAATAATATCAATATCTAGCTCCATGTGGTCACTTAAAGACTGCCGAACTTTCGCTTTGAACTCAGTCACTCTGTGCCCGTCCTCCTCGGCTCTCATCAGGTGTGTGTTCAGAAGGCTGAAGGTGATGGGGTAAATGTTGGAAATTGACACGTTCTTTTCTGTTGACCAGTGGTGGCTGCTGGTCTTTCAAAGAGGGGAAGATAATTTCCGGCCAACATCATAAAAATTGTCCATTTATTTATACGTAAATTCTGCCCTACGTTTCTTTTCAAGACAATGCTCTAGCCTACTGTATGAATGAATGAACAAACAATCTAAAAAAAGATATTAAACTTGACGGAGGAAATGTGGGAATTAGGTTAAACTGTAACAAGGAATGTGGTGTATAATTGTGTAAGGTCTGTTTTTGGTTTTGTTCCATGTTCTTGTTTTCATGTCTTTTATTTTGAAGTTTGGTTATGGTTCCTGTTTGTGTCATGCCCTTGCCCTCATGTCGTCTTTGCTATTGGTTGTCATGTTCATTGTGTCATGTCCCCATTGGTCTGTTCTTGTCATGTGTCTCTCAGTGTTTGTTATAAGCAGCCATGTCCTTGCATTTAGTTCTTGTCGTGTATTAATGTTGTTACCTGCTGTCGGTGAGTCTAGTTTGTTTCATGCCACGTCAAGTCTATTTCATGTTGAGTCTGTTCAAGTCAAGTCAAGTCTGTTTGGATCATGTTTGGATGTTTGGATATCACTTTGTAAATAAACTGCACTTGGGTTCATCACTACGCTCGCCTTCAGTGGACATTCGCTACAGAATACACGACCCTCATCATGAACCCAGCAGTATCTCTCCTTCGCCTTCGTCAAGGCAATGGGGCCATTGAGGACTACGTTGTTGAGTTTCTTGAACTTTCCAACCAAGTGGGCTTTAATTAGGTGGCACTTAAAGACATTTTTCGGATGGGTCTGAATGAACCCATTCGTTCTGGATTGCCAGGAGGTAAGATCCATTTTTCCCTGGCTGAGTACCTTGATTATGCCCTGTTAATCTGTGGATCATCTTTCACTGTGGGTGTCATGGAGGAGGAACATGACACTTCCTCTAAGACTGCTCAGCTCATGCCTGCCAAGCCAGAGCCTGCTCATGTCACGCTTGCCGCCCCAAGGCCTGCTCACGTTACGCCTGCCACCCCAAGGCCTGCTATCGTCACGACGCCTGCCGCTCTAAGGCCTGCTATCGTCACGACGCCTGCCGCTCCAAGGCCTGCTATCGTCACGATGCCTGCCGCTCCAAGGCCGGCTATCGTCATGCGGTCCACGCAACAGTCTGCTCACGCCACGCCGTCCATGCCAGAGCCTGCTCATGCCCCGCTGTCCATGCCAGAGCCTGCTCACGTCATGCCGTCCACGCCTGCTCCGGCATGGCCCCCTGCTCTGCCTGCTCCGCCATGGTTCCCTTCTCTGCCTGCTCCGCCATGGCCCCCTGCTCTGCCTGCTCCGCCATGGCCCCCTGCTCCGCCATTGCCCCATGCTACAGGCCCACCTTTGCCCCATACTCCAGGTCCTGTTTCCATTCACGGGCCTGGCCCTCCATCCCGCCCCCTGGACTATGTCTGTTCCGCCTCCACTCCACCACACTCCTGGACTTTTTGGGTTCTGTTTTTGTTTTGTTTGGGCATCAGATGTTTGGATATCACTTTGTAAATAAACTGCACTTGGGTTCATCACTACGCTCGCCTTCAGTGGACATTCGTTACAAATTGTGTGAAATGTATGATGAAAATTGGCTAGCAATTTCGCCAAACAAATATCAAGAAATAGATTGCAGCAGTTTGTCTTTCGACTACACTTGCAAAATCCGCGATGGGACTGAGCTCGAATAGCTTCAGCGACTTTTATAGAACAAAATTGTTCTCAATCAAAAGGAGATGCAGTCTTTCGACAGACCCTCCAATCATCACGCAGAAGCCCGGAGTCCAGGCCAGCCCACTCCTCCATTCACTCCCAGAGATGCTGAGCGTCCGTGGGTGGGACATAATCGCCGCATTTATCCAATGACTGTATAGTTTTGAAGCATTGAAAAAAAACTGTTCAAATCAGCCACATTGAAGTCAATAGACACTAGGCTTCAACAGGGAAATGCACTGTGACGCTACGGGAATGTCAGAGTCAGCCGACCTGCTATATGTAGCTGATTCTGAACGAACTCGTCTTCGAGATGAACGTGTTCTAACACATTTTTTGTCAATAAAATGTTAACACAATAGTACATATTTGATCATTATTTTTTTTTGACATTATTTGACATTGCAGTCTTTAAGAAATCCCTACTGCTGTTGACATTATAGTGGTTGCACATTTGAAAGTTTTCAACACTGGCGAAATCTCTGTCATAAATTGCCAGTATTTGTCTCGCATCTCGAGGGTTCTGGCATCTTGGAGCTTGGTACCGTTCGATCAAACAGAACAGCTGTAACGGCCCACCTTTGTTCGAGAAGACTTCCGAACATGTCACACACCGAGTTCCATCTTGTTTTATATGATTGAATTAGCTGGTGTTTCGGAAGTTTCATTTGTTCTTGTTTTGCTTCCAGTGCTTTGCAAGTAGGGGTGCTGTCCCGGTGCACAAACACTTTAAATCCATAATTTACAGCGAGCTGTAGTGTATGTGCGAAACAAGGAACTGAGTCCCAGTGCACGCATTCTGGAGAGTTTGAAGCCATGATGTTGCATACATTGTCATAAACACACTTTCCCATTTAGACCCCAGGTCTCCCCCGCATCAACTAGTTAAGTTGTGAGGTTCTCAGCTGTGTGTTTGCTTGGCATGCTCTGTGTTAGTAGGACAGCTGAATTAACTTTCCAGTCATCATCTATGTAGTGGCACGTTATTGTTATATAGCTTTTCGTTGTGAGTGCCGTCCAGGAGTCAGTTGTAAGGGCCACACACTTTGTGCTACTGAGTTGCATTTTAAGTGATTTTTTTCTCTCCTCAAAACAGGCTTCAATTCTACGGGTAATAGTATCTTGATGGGATTTCTTAATTGGGCGTTATATAGCCCAGTAGCTCTTGAAAGCCTTCACCACAGACGACACCGATGGGCAAAATTTATTTTTCTACCATTGAATAGATTCTCTGAGTTATCTCCTCAGATCGCTGTGAATCGCATCTTCTCCCTGACAAAATAGAGGGCAAAATTTGCTGTCCTTCATCACACGATGACTGTGGGTGTTTGCTTCGCAAGTGATATTGCATTGTACTTTGTACTACTGCTGTATTTTAATACCGCGTTGCATATTTTGCAAGTCACTTCGTCTGCCTTTCTTTCGTAATGTTTCCACACAGTGCTTATTTTTGCTCGCTTCATTTTGCTTGCTCGGTGAAATATGTAAGCACGTGTGGTTGCATGTGTCCATGCCATGTTAGTTAAATATGTGCAGCAATATTCATGCAGCAAACTTAAAATAAATAAAAATTGGAAAAAAACCTGGATAAAATAATATACAAAATACCTTTTAAACCATTTTAACTGATAGTATTAATCGGTCAAAATTTTATCGGTCGGTTAACGGTTAAAATGAACATCCCTAACCAGTTTAAACATGATTTTACTAAAGTATTACAAATTACATTTAAGCATATGATAGCCTATTCTATGATACAGGCTTTATTACAGCAGTTACATCACCTGAAAGAAAATATGAACTGTTGCAATTGTTCTCACATGACAAAATGATACAGAACTATGAACTATAACTTTATTTAAAAATGGTGATAAAGCACTACAGTGGTAGAGATGGTTTTCTGCTAATTTACAAAATAGCTGCTTGTTTCACTGTAATAATGGATTATCTCTATAGAAATTAATTACGTGCTGTGCCAATAAACTTGACTTTGTGCACATACACAGCATTATATGAAATGTGTTCTCTGCATTTAACCCATCCAAGTGCACACACACTTGGAGCAGTGAGCAGTTGACGCTGGGTCAAGGGTCTCACCTCATTCGTGGACAATTTCTACTGGAGCCGAGATTTGAACCCACAACCTCGGATCACAAGTCCAACGCTCTATCCACTAGGCCATGACTGCCCCCGTGTAATTTATGTGTAGACTATTCAAATTCGCTATTCAATGTGTAGACTATTCACTATTCAAATTCGGTGAAAATTATTTTCATTATCGATTAGCAGTTGCTGTCAGGGTGGGTGGAAGGGATGAGAGTGAGGACTCAATTGCTGGAGGAAAAGGGCTTTATTAAATACAAAAATGAAATAAACAAACAAAAACTACCCCATAGGGGAAAACTGACAGGACAGACAACATTCGACGACAAACTCGCACAGGACTGCAAACACAAGGAGATTATAAAGGGAGCAAATGAGGAGAGTAATGAGATGACACAGGTGGGGTAAATTAACCAATAATCAGGAAACAAGACGGGTGGGGTCAAGACAATTGACATGAGAGCACATGGCACACAGAAACTATGACAAAATCCATGTGCTCACACAAAACTAAAACACAAGCACATGGCCAGCAAAACAGAATCACTAGCCATGTGCAAAACGGGACATGAACACATAGCTAATAAGGAGACCCAGCGTGTTCACACAAAACATGACAAACATGAAAGCACACAGCCAGTAGAAAACACAAGCTGCGTGCCACACAGATCAAGACAAAACAAGAGAAAGCAAAACGAAGACAATGAATGCACATGGACAGAGGAGCGCAAGGCCTGAGCGAACTCGAGACCCCGCACAGCAAGACCAAACCTGTAGCGTAAGTGTCCGAACCCCGACACAAAACCAGAACTGGGCCTGAAACAAGACAAGAGTGCCGGGATCTGAACACCATGCTCCAACATGAAACAGAGGACGTAGACAAGAGAGCCCATGGCTCGAGCACACTCAAGCCACATGCTCACCAGAAAACAAGACAAGAAGGAAGTGTCAGGGCTCTGTCACAAAACCATGAATAAACTAGACCGAAGTGACAGAACCCTGACAGTTGCAGGCCTAGTTTTATACAACCTGTATACACAAGCCCAACATAGGCAGATGTGTGCAGTCCATAGGGTGTATCAAGGTCGCATTAACTCCTCAACTCTCACGGTTGTCTCGGATTTCACTCTCTGTGTTCGTTCTGGCTATCCCCTCAGCCCAGTCCATGCGCCCGAGTCTCCACTCCGTCTCTCTCAGTCTTCTCGTTCTCCGGTGGTTTTTATCCGGTCTCTCCATGCCAATTACTGCAATCAAACACAGGTGTTCCTCATTTTGCACTTGACCCACTTACTCACCGCTGTCTGCTGAGCCTCTCTCCCGCTGCAGACTTCGCTGAACCACACCCCCCTCGCCACATATATATATACACAATATTAATAAGCCGCTTTCTGGAATACTCAGTTGTTACTGGTCAGTTGCACACTCATCTACACTCTTTAAGAAAGGTGCCATAAAGAAACAAAAAGGGGACTTTGTGACAATGCCATATATTAACCTTTTTTGGCAGGTTAATGTTAGTACCCCATCATCCACTACTATGCCCTTTTTCATCCCGTGGAAACTACCACTGGTGATTCAAAGAGTTCCCGCTTTCACAGTCCTTCTGATGAATGGTTGAGGCTGGGTACATAGGATCCTGTAAAAAAAAAAAGTGTCATTAGATTCTTAATTTTAATAGGTTTAGCACAGGTATAATGAGGTACAATTACAGACAACTATAATGGTAAGGTATTTTAAAGCTGAACAGCCGTCAGAATAGAAACAAAATCAAAGCAAGTCATCTATTCACTCTCCAAACCTAGGGTCATGGGGGCTGAAGCCTATCCTGGCATCTTGGGCCACAAATTCATCAAATGAATGGTATATAAGCAATATAGTAATTAGTAACAATTATTATACTGTACCTGTCAAAATTTTGGAAACATTACACTGATTTTGGGGAATAAAATATCTTCTGGTCATGTGTATAGTTACACATTAAAATAACTATTGTCTATTTTAATATATTATAAAATGTAATTTATTGCTGTGATCAAAGCTGAATTTTCAGCATCATTACTCCAGTCTTCAGTGTCACATGATCCTATAAATAATTTTAATATGCTGATTTGCTGCTCAAGAACATTTATTATTATTAAAACAGATAAAAACAGTTTTGGCTTCTTAACAATTTGGGGGAAATTGTTATACCTTTTTCAGGATTCTTTTATCAATATTTCTTAAATGTATTAAACAATTTAGTAAATATAAATATTTTCCATCCATCCATCTTCTTCCGCTTATCCGGGGCCGGGTCGCGGGGGCAGCAGTCTAAGCAGAGATGCCCAGACTTACCTCTCCCTAGACACTTCCTCCAGCTCTTCCGGGGGGACACCGAGGCGTTCCCAGGCCAGCCGGGAGACATAGTCTCTCCAGCGTGTCCTAGGTCTTCCCCGGGGCCTCCTCCCGGTGGGACGCGCCCGGAACACCTTCCCGGGAAGGCGTCCAGGAGGCATCCGGAACAGATAAATATTTTCCAATATTATAAATGTCTTTACTGTTACTTTTGATAAATTTAATGTACCCTTGATTAATAAAATAATACATACAAAATAATATTGAATGGTATTGTTTCCATAAAAATGTTAAGCAGCAACAACTGTTTTGTATATATTATATATATATATATATATATGTACAGTGGGGCAAAAAAGTATTTAGTCAGCCACCAATTGTGCAAGTTCTCCCACTTAAAAAGATGAGAGAGGCCTGTAATTTTCATCATAGGTATACCTCAACTATGAGAGACAAAATAAGAAAAAAAAAATCCAGAAAATCACATTGTAGGATTTTTTACGAATTTATTTGCAAATGATGGTGGAAAATAAATATTTGGTCAATAACAAAATTTCATCTCAATACTTTGTTATATACCCTTTGTTGGCAATGACAGAGGTCAAACGTTTTCTGTAAGTCTTCACAAGGTTTTCACACACTGTTGCTGGTATTTTGGCCCATTCCTCCATGCAGATCTCCTCTAGAGCAGTGATGTTTTGGGGCTGTCGCTGGGCAACACGGACTTTCAACTCCCTCCAAAGATTTTCTATGGGGTTGAGATCTGGAGACTGGCTAGGCCACTCTAGGACCTTGAAATGCTTCTTACGAAGCCACTCCTTCGTTGCCCGGGCAGTGTGTTTGGGATCATTGTCATGCTGAAAGACCCAGCCACGTTTCATCTTCAATGCCCTTGCTGATGGAAGGAGGTTTTCACTCAAAATCTCACGATACATGGCCCCATTCATTCTTTCCTTTACACAGATCAGTCGTCCTGGTCCCTTTGCAGAAAAACAGCCCCAAAGCATGATGTTTCCACTCCCATGCTTCACAGTAGGTATGGTGTTCTTTGGATGCTCAAACTCAGCATTCTTTCTCCTCCAAACACGACAAGTTGAGTTTTTACCAAAAAGTTATATTTTGGTTTCATCTGACCATATGACATTCTCCCAATCCTCTTCTGGATCATCCAAATGCTCTCTAGCAAACTTCAGACGGGCCTGGACATTTACTGGCTTAAGCAGGGGGACACGTCTGGCACTGCAGGATTTGAGTCCCTGGCGGCGCAGTGTGTTACTGATGGTAGCCTTTGTTACTTTGGTCCCAGCTCTCTGCAGGTCATTCACTAGGTCCCCCCGTGTGGTTCTGGGATTTTTGCTCACAGTTCTTGTGATCATTTTGACCCCACGGGGTGAGATCTTGCGTGGAGCCCCAGATCGAGGGAGATTATCAGTGGTCTTGTATGTCTTCCATTTTCTAATAATTGCTCCCACAGTTGATTTCTTCACACCAAGCTGCTTACCTATTGCAGATTCAGTCTTCCCAGCCTGGTGCAGGTCTACAATTTTGTTTCTGGTGTCCTTTGACAGCTCTTTGGTCTTGGCCATAGTGGAGTTTGGAGTGTGACTGTTTGAGGTTGTGGACAGGTGTCTTTTATACTGATAACGAGTTCAAACAGATGCCATTAATACAGGTAAGGAGTGGAGGACAGAGGAGCCTCTTGAAGAAGTTACAGGTCTGTGAGAGCCAGAAATCTTGCTTGTTTGTAGGTGACCAAATACTTATTTTACCGAGGAATTTACCAATTCATTCATTAAAAATCCTACAATGTGATTTTCTGGATTTTTTTTTCTTATTTTGTCTCTCATAGTTGAGGTATACCTATGATGAAAATTACAGGCCTCTCTCATCTTTTTAAGTGGGAGAACTTGCACAATTGGTGGCTGACTAAATACTTTTTTGCCCCACTGTATGTATATACACACAAACACACACACACAAAAAAATTAACGCTCATGTATTTAGGTTTGTGTCACTCAGGTTTGGATGTCAAAACTTTCCTTTAATGAACTGTAATTTTATTTCATTTATTTATTTTATTTTAGACTAAATAAGTTAGACTACTTCCAATAAACCTATTGACAAACTGACAGCAATCCTGTTACAAAGCTATCAACACATCTTATCTACACATAAAGATGTGATTAAAAGCCCAAACTTTCATAAACAAAAGCTCAAGCTTCAGAGTAGCCTTACATACCTCGTTTGAAAACAAATGCTGGCGGACATTTTCGAAGACTGTAAAACATTTATTTGAAGTAAATATTCAACAGAAACATGTCAGTTACATGTAAGAAAGTGTCTGGAAAAGTTGTATGTGATATTTGTGTGATTTTAGGTACTAAACTCACCTGAAAGCAGTGAAAACAGCAGCGAGAGGCGGAGATTTATGGTTTGTCAGTTACAGTGTTGCACACCGTTTACATGGCAACTCCCTCTGCTCCAGCATTTGAATGAGAATTCAGCGCGCACGCCCATTTTAATACGTCACAGTCACGCAGCATTCACAATCACATTAAATCTTTATTAAATCGCGAATTTGAAACTCATTTTGTAGTTCTACGACCAATACATTGGTGCAAAATATATGATAGTGGGATAAAGTTGTACTTTGTTAAATATTTTAAGATTTGTATCACTCAGCCTTTTAATTAATTATAAAACACAATTGCAGTATTTTTATACTAAACTTTGCTTTTGCTAAATAACTAGCCTAATATATTTTTTTTGAGTAATGCAAAACAGCATTAAAATAGGAGTAATAAGTATAAAAGGACTGATCTGGTCTGACTACTGGTCTTTTTTAATTAAAAAACACCACAACACTATTTATAACTCAAAATTAATACTTTATATTGCGTTTTAATTGAACACAACTAAAATAAAATTAGTCTGTAATGAGTTATGAACGGGGCAGGAAAATTTAGCTCACTTGATCTCACTTTCCAGAAAAAAATATTTACAAAATATTGAGTGTGAATAACCATTAAATAGTCTAAAGTAGAAAAAAAGTCTTTCTGTGCTACAAAGAACCTTTTGTGCAATGTAAAGGTTCTTCATGGAACCATACAGCCTGCCAAAGAACCGTTTAAGAACCCTTTTTAAAGAGTGTATTTGTTCTAATAACTGGCAACACATTTGCCAAATTTGATTGGTTCATTTTCAGAAATCATGGGAGTAATTATGATTATTTTATTGAGCCCTATTTTTAAGAGTAAGAAATAACTAAATCTGTAATTAATGCTGTAGAAAACCCATGGGTTATTTTGTAATGGTCCTACTGCAAATGGTGTGGTAAACCATTTTTTGTCAACGTTGTCCACCTAATTATCTCTCAAGTATATCGTGTATAAAAACAACTGAGCTTTTAAACAGCAGTTTTATATTGAAAACAAGATACACTTACAGCATGGACACATAGAAATGGCTAATAAACCAAATAAAACACAAACCAGGCCGTACACTGAGGTACAAGTAAAGTGATTTTTTTTAAATAATACTTCAAACAAAGAAGTAATTCATCACATCATTTACCTAATATGTGGAAATATTAGAAACATAGTGTCTCCCAGCACAGAATGAATGGATGATTGGGTAGTAATTCTGATTCAAGCCGTATATTTGGACTGCATCCCTCTCTTGCTCTCGTCCTCACAGAAGAGTTTTCCTCATTGGTCTGTCACCTTTTTATTTTGTGCTTTCTCCTCTTTTTTAATCTTGAGCCGCTCTAGGTCATTGATTTCAATTTAGAAAGAATGAGAAAGTGAGAGCTGTTTGTTGGTTTATTTTTATGCTGAAGTTTGCTGTGTTCCTTCTCCTCCTTATAAAGTACAATTCTGTCTCAGGCATCCTGCCAAGTTCCCTCAAAAAATAATATGCCAGGTTTTATTTTTAGTAAATTTCCATCAAATTGAAATGTAATTATAAAATAAACAAATAACATAACAAAACCTGAAATGAACAAAGAGAGTGGAAGACAGGAGAGTTTTGTGTCACAATCATATAACCTGGTTTCTTTATTAGATAGAGTAACATCCCATCACCAGCAGGCAGATCATAATGTACACATATTTGTGTTTCTGACATTCACATCATTCTGACAGTAAATAAATACAATTACATTTTAGATGTGCTACACCGTCTTTCATTGGCAATTCCATTCAGCACATCATTGGACAACATTCATTTAAATATGTCTTTCACTAATAATTTAACTCTGAATACAGGCTGACAAGCTTTATTAGGAGTGTGTATTTCTGTGCACTTTTAATATGTGAACAGGACTTTTATTTTGGCCCATCGGTGTGAGGTCATAAGACAGCATGGCGCTCCTGCTTCTGTTGTGATTCTACAGAAGAAAGGTTTGAGTTTTTTAATCATTTAAAGTGTTAAAATCGATGCAAACCATTCAGACATTTTTATAGTTTTAACAAGAACGGATGAAATATTCTTGAGTGTAATATTACAACGCTTTATGCAGCATTTAGCATAGTTATTTAGTGTGAGTACAGTGGTGGTCAGTAACGAAGTACAACTACTTCGTTACTGTACTTAAGTACATTTTTCAAGTATCTGTACTTTACTGGAGTAGTTTTATTTTGAGTAACTTTTACTTTACTACATTCCAAAGCATAAGATCGTACTTTTACTTCACTACATTTCATAAAACATATCGTTACTCACGTGATACATCACGTGCTCCGACGCAGAAGCGTGTATGATTCATGAACAAACTGATTCTTTTCAATGAACCTGTTCAATCGGTTCGCAAATCGCAACAAACGATTCATTCACAAACTGCAATGATCCGATTGCAGCTGTTCTCGAGTCGAAAACTCACTGATTCAAACGATCCGTTTAGAGCGAGTCTTCTTCAGTGAACTGAACTCACAAGTAAAGAACCGGGAGATCTTGTGAGCGCGCGCTACTGATGCTGTGAAAAGTACTTTACTAATGTCGAATTTTAGGATTAATTATTGTAACTGAAAATAATATTTAGGTCAAAACTGTCAGTTGTTTGTGAACTAAATCTGCTGTAAAGGGTGATCTAATTAAGCCCACTGAAATGCTTGACTGCAGACAGATCAACATCAGTGTCTCTAACGTTATGTTTTAGGTCAAAAACAAAACATTAAAATAACACCGATTAAATAAAATAACTGATGCTCGTGTAACGGATGTAAGTTATACCAGTAAGGGCTATGTGTAAACCTCACTCCCCTCACCTCAAAAAGAGGCGCTCTAGCGACTGATGCAAGAGGCTGTAGCCTTTGGCGTTCCTTGTTAGAGCGCCCGCCTCCCGCGCCGGAATCCCGGGTTCGCGACCCGCAGCAAGAACGAGTTAGGATGGTGTGGACCCGGGGAGATACACACGTTCATATTCCCGCTGCTGTAACGTTAGCAGTTTTTTTAATGCTATGCATTTAGACCTATGTGACGCCTGTTTTATATTGTTTATCAACAGTATACATTTTTATATTGTTTAGATCAACTAGCCGAGTATACAGATATGAATGCTTATTCATAACCATACTGAAAATAAGTAAATATCGTTAGCTGATGCTAACTGTCTAGCTAACAAGCTTGCTGGTGCTAAGTTGAGGAATTTTTTTTATATAAAGTCCAAATATCTTTATTCAGCCACCTAGATAGATTCCATCTGAGGGAAAAAGAAAGGATGTGATGTTCAGAACATAGTAACTACAGTAATTATCAGAGTGGGAAGTGATGCCCTCTGGGGGTATTTGGCCAGGGGTGTTTTTACACCAGAGACAAGGTTTGAGAAGAAAAAAAAATCATTATGAAAATATAATTAGATTTTCCTTAAAATGTTCTTCCTAATTTCAGGCCTAATTCTCATGTCATATATAACTGACGTTCTGCAAAACAACAAGTTCTAAAACAATTAGATGGTGAAATCTGTTTTCTCTCAGGTACATGGCAGTGTAAGCTTCACAGTGAACATTACTACATCACTCTCATCAACGTAGTCCATATCAACAAAATATATATCTTGACTCTATATAGTGGTTATTTTGGGAAAAACCCAGGTATTTTGGGCAGTATGATTATAAAAATATGTGCTAATATAAAATTAAATAAAGTAGTCTATATAAAATTGCAAAATAAATCTGTCTATCAGTACTTTTTTACTTAAGTACATAAAAAATTGAGCACTTTTGTACTTTCACTCGAGTAAAATTGAAAAAGCAGTACTTTTACTTTTACTGGAGTAATATTTTATTATACGTATCTGTACTTTTACTCAAGTACTTGATCTGTGTACTTTGACCACCACTGTGTGAGTAAAGCGCATCAGAAAAGGATAAATATTCTTTTCGCGTCTCATTTCGCTTCTGATATCGAGAATCAGTTTATCATAAACACACATTTGTTCGGTGGCAAGTAGTGATGGAGAAACTGAGCTTTTTGAACGTCCGAATCATTTGATTCACCAAATGATTCACTTGAATCACTCGAATCAGCGCTCGCTGACGACACTGAGGGGCGTAACCACGCGAGATGTCAAAACGAGATGTTGTTTGTCGGGCCGCCGTACT
Source organism: Gymnocypris eckloni scoliostomus (assembly GCA_027564155.1). Lineage (NCBI taxonomy): Eukaryota > Metazoa > Chordata > Actinopteri > Cypriniformes > Cyprinidae > Gymnocypris > Gymnocypris eckloni. The sequence goes on from CM050422.1 coordinate 34,660,276, forward strand.
CTCTGAATAGGCACTTAATTTAAATCCAAGCGTTAAATACTCTACAGCCAAATCTCGTTGAGTATGAATGCGATGTTGACATTATAATAAGCGCAACAGTTTTAAAGATATGAGCGACTGGTTTAATTCATCTATCTGTATGTATCTTGATGTTGATGAAACTTGCTAAGTTTGTTTATTGAAGAAACAGCTGCCCTTTTATTGTGATTGTAGTATAGGCAATGCATTTTGGGTTGATTTAAGTTCTTACATTTTAACCCTACTTATGTGACCCACAGTTTTATCCTTAAATTACTTTTAATTTTTATTATGAAAACCCCAAATCGTTATCTCTTGAATATGTTGCTAATTTATTCATTTTATGTGCAAAATATTTAATCCATAAGCAAAACCGCTTAAATCTCCTTTGTTTTCTTCTTTTCTTGTTGAAATTAACTCTTTTGTTTCATCCTCAGGCTTCTCTAAAAAGCAAAATAAATGATTATTCAAAGATATTTATCCTTGTCACGGTGCATGTATATAATCTTATACTAACGCATATTTATGTTTACTGTTTTATATCATTGTGATTGTTCATTGTCAGATACAACCATCTTTCCCTGATATTATATGTAATTATAAGTTTGGCAATAATAATAATACAAATAATGATAAAATTATCCACAAATAATAATCCTAATTGAAAGAAAACAAGCCGGCAAAAAGCTTGATACCAATATTTGGAGATAATATTGCATAACAAGATATTTATAAGCTGTTTTTTTTTTTTTGGCCCGATCATTTTTGACTGGAAACATATAAATTGTTCCAACATTTGCCATTATATGATATCCGGAAAACACATACAGAGAATGTCATCTTTGAGACTGTTATTATACGATTAAACAGCTAATGCATGGCACTCAGATCAGAAAAACGTGAATCTCTAAAAGACAGACATTAACACATACCAGCAACCCAAAACAACATCAGGTGAATATGTGCATCTATCTTTAACATCTGTGATAAAGCAGTACAAAAATACACTCACACACGGGTATTTATCTTCTGCAGGCTATGTCCTTGTAAACTCTTTTATTCCTAACTGTTGTTGAGCGGTAACAAAGTTAGCGATTTTCGCTATTCGCTATTTTTTTTTTTTCCTGAAAGTAATTTTCTTACATTGGCAGATCAGTTTACTTGTTTTGAGCAAAAAATCACTTAATTTTTATTTTTTCCTCAGAAAGCAAGACTTTAATTCTTCTGTAATTTTGCTTATCTAGTAAATGCATCTTGATTTAAAGGGGTCATATGATGCGATTTCATGTTTTCCTTTCTCTTTGGAGCATTACAAGCTGTTTGTGCAGATAAGATCTGTATAGTTTCAAAGATTAAAGTCTCAAACACAAATAAATATTCTTTATAAAAGTTAAGACTCTGCCACGCCCTCCTAAAATGGCTCATTCAAACACGCCCCACATGTCTACGTCACGGTGTGGGGAGATTTGCATAACACCGCCAAAATGTATATGCAATGAAAGAAGGTAGAATTATTATTCTCGATGTAGTATTGTTGCTGCCGCCGGCGCCATGTCCTGGAGACGCTGTGTTTCGTTGTGAAAGCGAAAGTACTTTGTTTGGGCTTCCAAAAGAGGACAAAACTAGAAATCAGTGGTTAAGTTGTATTTACAACACTGTTCCAGAAGAGTTCAACCCAAATATTAGAGTGTGCGCAGCGCATTTTACGGAGGACTGTTTCCTGAACCTGGAAGAGTAGCTTACAATGTGAACACTATAAATGGCTGTGATGTGCACACTATAAAGTGGGTCCAATTCCAACATCGCAAGGACAGTCTGGTGCTTCTGACTCACAGAGTAAGTATGTTTCGATATTTAAAGAATTTGCTACGGACTATCCAAACGCGCAGTGTAGAGTAGTGCTTGTTTGGCGTTTGTACGGTCACAAATTCAGACATTGTATGATGTTTACGCGATGCGTAAAAAGACAGTATAACAGTGCGTTCACAACAGATGCGACTTGCACGAATAAATCGTGCTATTCGCGTGTAGTTGGTCGCTTGAACATTTTAGTTTATTTGCTTAATTTGCGTGTGAAATTCGCTTAATTTGCATGTGAAATTCACTTCACAACAGACGCGAATTCACATCAGGGAGGGGCTTCTGCCAGGCGGCTGCAGTCTCGTTGCATAATGGCTGACATGGATTTTGTTGAGAGGGTAGCTGCGCTTTATGTGCTGAAAAAAGCAAGATCTTTTATTCCTGTTTCTGTAAAAGTATGAAGATGTGTTCCTGTGTGGCTCAGTGGTAGAGCATTGCGTTAGAAGCGCAAAAGGTTGTGGGTTCAATTCCCAGGGAACACAAATACTGATTAAAAATGTATAAATTGAATACAATTGTGAGTTGCTTTGAATAAAAGCATCTGCTAAATGCATAAATGTAAATGTATCGTACAGCTCTGGGTGTCCACATACAGTGACGATTATTTTGTCCTCCATTGTTGTTTTGGATTTCTGCCTCCGCTCGCTACGTCGTAATCACGTCACTACTAGAGCATGCTCCTAATTCGATAACGGGATGCGAATATTCGCCAAAGTTCAGATTTTTCAACTCTAATCACATGTTATGTGCATCAAACACTCAATTCGCGCCGCAGGATATCTATTTGCGTCTGTTGAAAACTCTGTTCTTCTAAAGTGTAGAAAACTCAGAAGAGAAGACCAGGAGACTTCGGATTGGATTGTCAGCAGAATTTCTTTATTCTATGACATGTCATTGGTATCTGTAGTCATCGAAATCTCATTCTTAAGTAATTTACAGGTTGTCTTATAGGTATTTTTGGAGGAGGGATTTTTTTTAGGTGGAGACAAACATCAAACAAAGCAAGCCTCTGAGGGCAATAAACCTAACAAATCCACGTCTGGCCAGGACAAAGACATTTGCAGAACAAAGGTTAAATCTCTCAGTAGTCTGACTCATTGATCTTACCATTATCATAGAGAAAAAAGCACAGCTGTCCCAAGCCCAAATGGTCAGGAAACGATCTCAAGCACCTTTGCCCCGACACCTCTTAGTCAGGAAGTGAATTCAAATCAAACATAGAATAAAATTTGTAATCTCACAATTCCCCCTTTGAGAGTTCTAATAACTCTCACAAAATACAAATTTAGACACTTAAAAGTTAATTCTTGTAACTTGTAATCGTTACAGGCACATAGTACATGTTCTGTGTTGCTTATATGTAATTGCATGCTGACACAGAAACAAAACATGCAATTAGGGTCCGTGAAGTTCTTACGAGTAATAATCTCTTCTGGTTGGAACTGTCATTTCCTCGTGAGAGGCGGGCGTCATTTGCTGCAAGAAACACTTGATACTGCGGATGCATAGATAGTACGCAAGTAGGAGAAACAAGAGCAGAATTGCTATTTCCTTGATCCACAGCCAGGGTTTACCTAACAAGTTTCCGAACCATGAAGAATTATCTTCAGTCATCTGGTGTAATTTTGCTGAAAGACCAAGAATGTCTTATTGGATTTTGTTCAAGTTCTCGGTTGGATCCATTAACCCGTGCAGCATTCAGGACCGATAATGGTACAGGCTCCCCTTGTGTTGCAAGAATGTAATCCAAGGCCACTCTGTTCTGTAAGATCATCATCTTGTGCGAGGCAAGAGTGTCCTTGATGTTGCCCAGGGCCAAAACCGTATCATTGGCCAATTTCTGTACAGAATCCGACAGGCTTCTGACTTGATCGAGAGCCTGCATGACACCATACGATGGGATTAATGCTCCAAGAGTTCTTGACCACCACGTTTGTACACAAGTGAGTCCTGGAATGCAGCCATCTTTGTTGGTAGAAGCTGAATTTTGTAGATGTGGAGAACTTGAGGTGGAGTGTGTATTTTCTCTGATGGCTGGTAGGACATAAACCAGGGTGCACCTGCCATTGAATTGGCTGGGTAGGATGCTGTAGACAGAAGTCCCACATAACCACAAAGTGCCAGTCGGTGGAGGAATCATACACCACTGATTTATGGCAAAAAGTTTCGGTAGGGATGGGTTCCCGTAGAGACACTCTTTTAAATCATTCTCCTCTTTTGTATTTGATGTAGTAACGTACACATCGAATTCGGTTCTTCTTTCAATCACAAAGCTGCAACGTTCACGAGGAATTTCACCCAGTGTAGTCGATGCTGGAGCATGATTTTCCATGCACCAATAGAACATCCTTGGCATGAGTAGATCTGTCATGATGGGAGTAGCTGAAGTTAGGTTGCAGGATGGTAGTCCAGGAATGCAACACGACGAAGCTGGAGGAATTGTTACGTTGTGACATGTATCCTTGTTGTGTAATCCACTGGTATGATGATCGAATAAGGTACACGTATCACATTTGGAGATAGGGTGTGCCACCCATGGGATTCCTGCTCCTACTGAAGGTGCGTGCGGCATGCAAACGTTCTTTCCAGCAGACAAAGCATTTCTTGACATATTCATCAGCTCTAAGAATATGTTGTTTCTGGGGTCTACACTTAGCGTGATGTCCATGATGGTTAATAGTACGAAAATCTTGATCATGTTGATGGATGACTGAAGTTCCCGTATGTGAGTCTCTGCGTTGTGTATTTTTATTTTTTTTCTTCTTTCTTTTCTCTTTCTTGTGTGATAGTTGGCTCGGCAATGGGTCTAGTTGTTTTCTAGAGGTTGCGGCTTCATCCGCAGGTGAGAAGGGCAGTGCATATGGATCTCAGGACAGCCATCAAATGGTATCTGCACAGAGGAAGAAAGAAACACAAACAAGAGAGAACAACGGCACAGAGCAGTATTTGTAGAGTCTGCAAACATTAGGGTTGTATCCTCTGTTCAAAATATAGTCTGCCATGGTTGTTCCTTCTTTCCCTATTTCTCAATTCCTGCGACACCTAAAGAACAGTGAGGAAAGGATGGACTAATGGAGGGGAAAGGCCTATGAGGAAATCTTCACCGCAGGGTTGGCCCCCGAAGCCTGTTGCTTTCGGTTCTTCCCTGGGCTCCTCACTGGTTCTTGTGTCTGCCCTATCCTATCCCTGCAGGGGGAGGAACAACCTTACAATGTGACACATGAGTCCAAGTTTTCCTTCCCTGACACAATACTGCAGCTGCTGTAATCAACATTACTTGATGTGGTCCGTACCACTTAGGCTCTAATGGCTTGTTTTTGAATGCCTTTATCATGACCCATTGACCTGGGACGATTGTGTGTCCACCTTCTGGTGGAGTCTGCCAACACGACTCAACTCTCTCTTTGGCACTCTGCACTGCCTTTGTGAGGTTTTCACAGTAAGCGATCAGGGCATCAGAAGCAATGTGCACATCAACATTTCTAAGATCAATCACACCTGGCATCTGCATTGGGCGTCCAGTAATAATCTCATGAAGGCTCAGTCCTACTGATCTGTTAGGTGATGCTCTCATACTACACAGTACTGCGGGCAGTGCTTCAACCCATGGTACTCCTTCCTGATGCATTTTGCTTAGCCTGGTTTTGATTGTTCTGTTTGATCGTTCAACCTGTCCTGATGCTTGTGGCCTATAGGGACAGTGAAGGTTCCACTTAATCTTCAACATTCTAGACACTTCCTTGACTACCTGTCCTGTGAAGTGGGTACCTTGATCTGAGTCAATGCAATCTGGTAATCCCCATCTGGGAATGAAATCAGTGACAAGACATTTAGCAGTATGTGCAGCTGTAGCACGCCCTGTTGGATAAGCTTCTACCCATCTTGAGAACTTGTCTATTACTACCAAAACGTCAGTTTTTCCTTTACAAGGGGGCAACGATATGTAATCCACTTGCAGGTGACGAAATGGCCCTGGTGGAGCTGGGGTATGTGCTGCTGGTGTAGTGGCTGCTGGTACATCATTATTTTTCTGACATGTAACACATCTCTTGACTGTTTCAGTGGCTGTGTTTCTGAATTTTGGATTCCACCATTGATTTGAGAACCTGTGATTCATCGTTGCTGGACCACTATGACCCAAACTGTGTATTTGTTGAGCCAAATATGGCAACAGTGATTCGGGAGCAACATACTTTCCCCCTTTGGTCCAGCAGCCGGATGAATCCACAGTGGCTCCTTTGTCTAACCATGTCCATGCTTCATATAGAGGAACGTCTTTATACAGATCAACGATTGATTCAGGAGGTAGAATTATCTTCTGTGCTGTACTACCTGAACACACTTGTACAGTTGCATAGAAACAAGCCTGTTTAGCTGCTACATCAGCAAGAGCATTACCTTTAGCTTCTGTAGTATTAGTTGTGAGATGTGCTTTCACTTTGATCACCGCTAATTTCTTTGGGAGTTTCATGGCAAACATTAAATCTTTCACTAATCCAGCATGCTTAATGGGGGATCCAGCAGAAGTTAGAAATTTTCTGGTTTGCCAAATGACACCAAAATCATGAATTACCCCAAAAGCATACCTGGAATCTGTGTAGATATTTGCAACCGATCCTGAAGCTAGCGTGCATGCTCTAGTTAAGGCTACTAGTTCTGCAGCTTGAGCTGAAAAATGATCTGGAAGATGACCTGAAGCAACTACTTCAGTGGTGGAAGTTACTGCATATCCTGCTCGTCTGTTACCTTCAATAACTTGAGCTGAACCATCAACAAACAACTCCAATTCTGCGTTCTCTATGGGAGTTTCTGCTATTTCACTTGTCGCTGCATATGTAAGCGTAACACAATCATGAGTCATTTCGCCTTCATCTTCTAACACAAATTCAGTCATTGCAGACATCATACATGAGGATGGGTTCGTGACTGGTGCACGCTGTATAACAATATTCGGGGCTGTGAGAGTTGCTAACCAATTTCCCCAACGGGAGGAGGTGACAGAAGTGACTTTTGCTTGATTCATTAGTGCGGACACTGCGTGAGGGCATTTTACGTTTACAGTCTGACCTAACACCATTCCTGATGAAGCCTGAAGCGCTAGATGAACTGCCTGTACTGCTCTGAGGCATGGGCCCATACCTTGAGCGACTATGTCAAGTTTACCGGAATAGTAATGAATTGGGCGTAAGCTGCCCCATGATCTTGCATTAGACATGCAGTCATAAAGCCTAAGTGTTCATGGACATAAAGCACAAAGGGTCTATCAGATTGGGCAACTCCTAATGCTGGTGCTTGACATAGTGCTCTCTTCAAATCATTAAAAGCTTTGAGATGAAGTTCTTCCATACAAACAGTATCTGAATCTTTACCATGGCCTTTCAACAAATCATAGAGAGGCTGAGCAATCGAGGCATAGTCTTCAATCCAAGGTCTACAATAACCTGTTGTTCCTAAAATGAGCGGAGTGTTTTAATGGTATTAGGCGGAGGTATGGCTTTGACTGAAGCCGCTCTATCCTGTGTAATGGATCTATTTCCTGCACCAATTGTTTGACCCAGAAATGTGACTTGCTTTTTAGCGATTTGAGCTTTGTGAAAGCTGCATTTGTGTCCTTTTTTATGCAAATAGTCCAACAATGATGCCAATTCAGTTTGATGTACCTCATGATCTGTTGAGGCAATCAAAATATCATCGACATATTGGATCATAGTGGACTGTTTTACCGGACATTCTGGGTCACACAAATCACGCCTGACAGCCTGATGATATATGGTTGGGGAGTTTTGAAATCCCTGTGGCAATCGTGTCCACTGGTATTGTTCATAGTCAACTGTGAAAGCTAACCATGGCTGGCTGTCAGAGTGCAACGGTACAGAAAAGAATCCATTAGACATATCAATTACTGAAAAATCTTACAATCTAATGGTAAGCCATTACAAATTGTAGATGGATCTGCCACTAGGGGTGATTTTTTCAATATGTTTATTGGCTACTCTGTAGTCTATTGTAAGTCTCCATGTCCCATTAGATTTCTTGATGGGCCATATGGGTGAATTACATGGACTGTTGGTTTTAACTAGCACTCCTTGCGTCAGCAAATTTTCTACAATAAGTTTGATTCCCTGTATAGCTTCCTTATTAATCGGATATTGTTTGGTGACCGGAGGTGGAGTTCCTGTCAATTTAACTGGTTCTACACCTGTCAACAACCCACAATCATCCTTGTCTTTAGCCCAAATTGGATGATTCTGTAAGAAAGCATACTCGGGAGGGGTTGCATTATTGGTAGAAATCTGTGCTGAGGAAATTTTATGCTAGTAGATTCTGAGGACATGTCTAAAGTTAGATTTATTTGTCTCAGAAGATCCATGCCTAAAATTGCACCTGTATTTAATGGAGCGCATAGCAATTTTGTAGTCAGAGTTTTTGGGCCAAATTGTACCTCTATGGGCGGAGTTTCATACAAAACAGAATCTTCACCTATTACACCAGTTAAACAAAGTTTGGTTTTCTTGTATGGGATGTTTAAACCTTGTGCCAATTTTGTAGGAATTACTGTAATTTCTGCACCTGTATCAAGCAAAAAATCAATCTCTTTCTCTTTTATGCTACCTTTCACAAAAATTATTTGGTCATTGTGTTGGATTACAGGGGAAAGGTAGCTACTCACAGCCCCAATAATTAGTTTTTTTCCTGATCTTGTTGTGCTCTTAGAAGAGCCAGAACTATCTGTACCACAGTTTCAGTGGTCACTGGAGGAACTACTTCAGGGTTGTGTGCAGGCTGAGAAGGAGCAGAATTATGCATAGCATTTATTTTACTATCTTGCAACTTCTTCCTACACTCTTTCTCCCAATGTCCTAATTTTTCACAGTATTTGCATTTGCTTTCTCTTTAGACCATCTATTGTCTTGTTTCGTTGTGTTAAACGTAGCTGCTACTCTTACTTTTGCCTTGACATCAGCATCTCTTTCCCATGTAGCTAACCTGTCTAGGTTACTTCTGAGAGTTCTGTTAGACCAAGTTAGATCTAAGAATGGTAAAGCTTTTCTGTATTCGGCTACAAGGCCATCTGACCAGATACGAACCAGGGGTCCCTTGTCATTTAGCACACTTTCAGGATTCACTCACAGTTTCTTCTTTCCTTTGCACACAGGTAGTAATTCTAGACCAATCTATTTTGGGTCCTAAGATATTCTTTAGGATTTTCAAAATACCTTCTCTTAAATCACCCTTACTGACATTTCGCAGTTCAGAAGTGACAGCAGATTCAAAACTGTTGAATTCAGATTCAGTTAGTATTTGTGACATCAGCTGCGTGACTTCTGCCAACGACATGTCATAAAGACGCATTTTACTGATCAATGTTCTTCTAAATTCAGAAAATGTGTGCGTGTTGACGGTAAACTCTGAGATAGTCTCTCTATATCTTTAGGACATAAAGCTTTGGCAGCAGTTTGTATTTGCACAACAGAAGAATTGAGAGGAACACTATCAGTTTCCTCAATCCCCTGAGATCTTCTCCTAGCACCACACACATTGACGGAATTTACAGGCACATCAGTTACTGATTGGAGAGCTACATCTGTTTCAAAGAACGCTTGTAAATCAGGGTAAATGTTATCAGGCTGACTTACTTCCACATCAGTGTTTGCTGCAACTTTCTTGAGGTTCAATTTCTTAGTCAAAGTGGATACTCTCGCACGGAGTTCATTGTTCTGTTTCTCTAGCTCTGAATTACGCTGAGACTGTTGTGTCGCTAGCGTTACACTGAATTCTCTGTGACAACAGATAACGCCTTTCACATTGTTCTTACGAATGCTTGCTCCTAGTACCTTTTTACACTCATCTACTGACCAAGTCTTGTCTGGATGAATCTCATATTTCTGCGTTAGTTCTTGTCTAACTTTTTCAGTGACTATTAGGTCCATTTGTTCCCCTAACAGTGTTTTGAATTCACTATCTGACCACAACGGAGTCGCAAGACCCATCTTTTCTGTGGTTGGAATCAGCCTAGCATTCATTCTAACCATTTTGTAAGTTTCTTCGGTACCACACAAACAAAACAAACACTTCTCTGATCAACAGAGGGTACACTTGTAAAAAAAAAAAAACTTAACTATTGTTACATTTCCAAATTACCAACACTTCACACTTAACTTCCCTGCCTACAAAAAAAACAGAGGATAAAACTAAATTATTAGCACGAAATGCTAACCTTCCCTGCCTGAAACAGAGGATAACTCATTTTTAGCACGTAATACCAAAAATCTTCCCTGCCTGAAAGAACAGAGGATAAACTTTCATCTCTAAAATAAAAAAACTTTAGAGGATAAACTCTTCCCTGCCTGAAACAGAGGATAAACTTTAGTTAAACAAACCCTACAGATGTATGTTAACTCTTCTCTGACGGCACAGAGGATACACTGGTCTTAGGTTCTTTTGGATTAGAGACAGCACTCACCACAACCCTTGGTTGAGAGAAAAATTCAGTCTGGGAATCCTTGTTCAGCTTGAAGTTTCGCTGGATTCCAAAAGATGCAGATCTTTGTTTGAGCTTGAAGTTTTTCAGGTGAGGAAGCTGGAACTCTATCCGGGTCACGGCAGCATCTGTTGAAAACTCTGTTCTTCTAAAGTGTAGAAAACTCAGAAGAGAAGACCAGGAGACTTCGGATTGGATTGTCAGCAGAATTTCTTTATTCTATGACATGTCATTGGTATCTGTAGTCATCGAAATCTCATTCTTAAGTAATTTACAGGTTGTCTTATAGGTATTTTTGGAGGAGGGACTTTTTTTAGGTGGAGACAAACATCAAACAAAGCAAGCCTCTGAGGGCAATAAACCTAACGAATCCACGTCTGGCCAGGACAAAGACATTTGCAGAACAAAGGTTAAATCTCTCAGTAGTCTGACTCATTGATCTTACCATTATCATAGAGAAAAAAGCACAGCTGTCCCAAGCCCAAATGGTCAGGAAACGATCTCAAGCACCTTTGCCCCGACACCTCTTAGTCAGGAAGTGAATTCAAATCAAACATAGAATAAAATTTGTAATCTCACACGTCTTTGCATTGACTTAACATGTAAATAACTTGTGCTAAATGCTTCATTCGCATCTGGTGTAATTATAATCAGTAATTATGTCGAAAGTGGATGCAACAAATGCCTCGTGTATATAGTGGGTTTTATTGTTTTAGTCTCGTCGCGCCGGGGCACGGCATCACAAAACGGTAAGGGGCTTAACATTTCGGTTAACACGCTTGAGGTATTCGGCCAATCGCAATGCACTGGATAGCTGGCCAATCAGAGCACCCCTCGCTTCTCAGAACGATGAGCTTTGTAAAAATCGACGCATTTCAGAAAAGCGAGGCATAGAGGAGACACAATAATGTACAGTATGTGGAAAATAATGTTTTTTGAACCTCGAACCACATAAACACAATGCATTACACCAAATACACAACATAATGTTCCCTTTAGCAACATCATATGACCCCTTTAAGAATTCTTAGATATTTTGACTAGAAACAAGACAAAAATACTATGATAAGCCTTTTTGCAGGGATTTTGTGTTCTTTTTTTCCATTTGTAGTGCTAGTTTTCAGTGTTTTTTGACTAATCAGATCATTTAAGGCCATTAATTTTCACTCTGACTGACTCCCTTGTTGAACTAATTCTGTTAATTATTATGTTTTGTTAATTATTCTCATCTTAAACAGGACAAAGTGTCCACATGAAAAACTCCTGCTGAAGCAACTGAGATCCACATGACACTATTATAAAGATGGCGTTTATTAAAGAGGTGAGTGAAGACATGAAGATTGAAGAAGTCATAGTCAAACAAGAAGAAACTGATGAAAAATAGGTTGGTTCTAAAAGCTGAACGAAAAATTTCTGAAGAATGTCTCTGAGTGTCATAATTAAAATGTTTTTTTTAAATCACATACTCTTGCTCACTCATACAAACACACACATACAGTGCAGACTAGGAGTGTGCGATATATATATCGTAATTGTTGATTTAACGATATGCAATTTGACGTAAGGGATAATCAACGGCTAGCCATGCATGATGTGGAGGCAAAGTGGTTGCCTCCATGAAGAGCATTAGAATCCTTTAATGCACGGCTGTTGACTATCCCGCTTATTTCATGGTCAATTGGTCATTTCCAAGTTCTAGACAAGTTCAAACTTGTATTGCTCTTTGCAGCACAATATTTGACCGAATGGGTAAAATGACAGTTATTTTCACCAGTTATGGCTCGTTAGCGCTAGCATTCTGCCAGCTTCAAAGCAGACACAGAGATGAAATAGTGCGGTAAGACCACATTTATTTGAATGAAAAGCATGTATTTCAAATAATTATCAATCAATCAAAAGAGAGATGACAGTTGTGTGTACCTGTTTGCTGTGTCTGCGCATCTCTCTCTACAAACAATTAACCTTACTTCAAAAACAGCAATTTTATCACCTCGTTGCTGGGGAATATAATGTAGCAATCTAGTATCTTTCTTTTATTTTAGTAATAAAAATTGCGGGGAAGCGTTGACAACAAGTTTATGTGTGTGTATTAGGGTTGGGCGATGTCTACAAAATCGTCCGGTGCCAATGTCTACAGTGAAACATCGTGATGGACGATGACGCCGGGGCGGAGTTAGGGCGGCGTGAATCCATACGTAGAAAGACACTGGGACCACATAACGATTCCTAACGGTTGCCTGTTACATTACAGTACATAAAATTTAACTTACCACATAAACAGAGTAAGGAGAGATGACTGAGGACTTTGGGCGAATGGTTTGCAGATCCTCAGCACAACTGACAAACATCTAATCTTGTAAAATGTGTGGTAAGTACTCAATATTATAAACAGAGTAACCCAACACTGACTGTACCTGCACCCAACACTGACGGCACCTGTGCTGTCTGTCGGTGGCACTTTGAGCGCGCGCGATCAGAAAAAAAGACGCAATCTGGGGCGATCATCAGCAACGCAGATCCTCTCCTATGGACACTAAGACCACGTCCACTCCTGCCACCCCCATCCCCGTTGGGTAAAGGGATGAAATGATCACTTGTTTGTGCTTTATGAGTACTCTCGCCATGCCCGGCGGCACGATTGCGCAGCAGAAATGTACCGGGAGAAGCGCGATCATTAGACGGCCGATCGTCATTTCCAAATCGTAAATATTCCCCTTCAGAGTCAGAATCGGCGAATAACATTTGCAACACATCCTCACAGTACAACTTTGTATTAGTCATTTGGCGATTTTCTGTCATAAATCTCACAATTTACTCACACGCTATGAACTGAATTGCTTCCGCATCAATAACAATTTCCTCGCACACTTTAAATAGGAACATGACGTCATTTTGGTCTAGAATCGAAGTACTACATGTCTGCCATCTAGTGGTAGGGAATACAAATGCAATATAACACCATATTATAAACCACAGCCTATTTAATGCATTGTGACGTCTTGTCGCAATTTTGCGACGTTGGCGCTTAGAGGGTTAATACACGAGTTTCACAATTTGAGTTGAATTACTGAAATATATTAACTTTTCCACGACATTCCAATTTATTTAGATGCACCTGTATGTAAATCTTTGTCATTTATTTGTATATTTTCTGAGCCATCTTAAGACTAAAAGTAGCCCATAACTGGCCAATTGAGGATAAAATCTTAAAAATAATGGGTGTCAGTCCTAAATGTAGGACTTATACATTTTAGCTGTAAGATAATTTCATAAATAATATATAAATAAATAAAGTTTTTTAACAATAAAATGTGTTCCTAAATCTATGAAACGTTAGGAGTAGTGAAGAGGACTTCTAAGTCACTAAGATCAAACCACAAAATCTATTTTAAAATTGTTATTGCCAGCAATCTGCCTCGTAACCTAAATATTTTAGGAATATTTGATGATAATGTGCTTTTAAAAAGGTATCGCCTTTTGTTTCGGAGGTTATTCCAACTCCAGATTTTCCTATGATTATACAGTATGCTTGTTTTTATTAACCAGTTGGGCAAGAAGTAACAACTCTTCTAGCATCCAGTTTGGCTTTCTTTTGTTTGCATGTCTTACTGTTAGCCATGATTATTCCACTCTGTTAATTAAAATGCTGTTTATATGCATTTTCACTTATTGCTTACAAGAAGCATATATGTAAGAGGCTGACAATTAGCTGAACATATACTTGTTTAATTAGTGACCCTTAGTCTGCATTATTAAGTATTTATTTGAATTTGGCAATAAAATCGTTGACTACAATATTTCTATGTATACATCTCTGACAGAGCTGCCCTTATTAGCCAATTACAGTGTGCTTAGTTAGTAAGCATGCTGATATCATCCATAGCAATGTGGTCAACTCCACCGCTTAATCTTAGCTTAAGACTTCTCTCTATTTCTTAGTAAAAGTTTCTCTACAAATTGGTTAATTGGTTTTAAAAGAACTCTTGGCTAAACTTTTACTGCCATTTTGGAGAATTCTTAGTGGTAAGTTAAAATGTTTTGTGAATATGGGCCCTGATTTTTATGTTTCTCTGTTCAGAATACCTTATAATTTAAATAATTTGCTTAAAATAATTTTGTCTGATTTATGAATTTATTGGTCTCTTTTTAATCCATGTATCAAATGCTGTACATTTTACGGGTAGCGTGAATGTAAAATATAGTCATTAATTCATTGTAATCCAATTCGTAAAATAGCTAATTGCTGTTGTTCTAACTCGATCTTATACAAGAGTGTATGGCTATAGCATTATTTTCTGTTTCTATTTCGTGTAATATTTATATACAGAAATTGACTTTGGCATGCAAAAGACTGATAAATTCACAATTGTGCTTCTGTAAAATAAAGAAAACTAATAGGATGTGCTTGTTGTCCTGGTCTTGAACAGGAGTGCTTCACAAAAATGAAGCGAAACTCAGTGAATATGTTTTTACAGATATGAACATGCCTATAGAAAGCTTTGAATTAGTACAAAATTAAATTTATATTTAAAATAAAAACTTCTAAAGGTGTGAGGAGATGAGATTGTGAGTTAGAATTTTTAAATTGATCTTTGTGACACTGACTCAGACCACACTAGTTTATTAATAATTCTAACTTCTCCTTGCTACTTTCCCCAGACATATTCAGTGTAAATTTTGCTTTATGTAAGCTGTAGCCAATTAGTGCGTTCGCGTTATTGTGTGCCATGGTCATGAAAACTCCTTATTTGTAGGCATTTTTAAGCATTAACAAGTGTTTTAAGCTATTGAAATGCAAATAACACTATATGCGCGAGTTGTGTTTCTGTGTGTGCTTTCTGCAATTGGGTCAGATGGAGGCCGGTTCTTATTTGGCTAATAGGGTCAATATTTGGTATTATATAAGTGTTTGCTTATTTTTAGAAGTCTTAAAATGTTTTACATTTGTTAATATAAAAGGTGATAAATTTGTATTATGTGTTACATGCATTTGATTTTCCTTGGTTTTCTGAAATTTTTGCTATAACTTTTTAAACTTATAAGATATATATTTGTATGTAGGAAATGTGGGTGATTGAGAAAGTCAAATGCTGAATGTGCTTGATAAATTATTTCAATTCCAAATAAAATTGTATTCGTTACTATTTATTTATTTTATGTTACCTAAAATCTCATATTTTAAATGTGATTTTTCTGTTTTGTATGATTGTGTAATGGAGGTTGTTTTTTGTTTTGTTTTTGCAATTGTCTGAAAGACTTTCTCTTGTTTTTTGGGGGGGTTGCTGTTGTCAAGGTGAAAGCAGTTCATGTTGGTTCTGCCAATGAAATTGTTCAAATGAGGGAGTTCCAGTAGAAATGCAAACTTGCTACATAGCTGATCAAACAGCTCCTATAAAGCTTCAGCTGTGGGAGACCCAAGTGGGAGCATTGGAGACTGGTAAATCATTACATTACATTAATAATGTGTCAACCAGAGAGTTTGGGGGTGATCTATATTTGACAGCCACTCGATCCACAGAAATGAAAGAGGTGGCAGCTTCATGTTGTCCAGGCTTACATTTGCCATTTACAGTTGATGAAGGAGATGTTACAACAGTGACTGCTCAGATAAATGGTAATCAGGTTAGTGTTCGTCGTTCCTGTGTCAAGTGTTATGCTTGGCAGGCTGACTTGGATGCAAAAGCGAACTTGCACCGTTATATGAGATGTGGGCTGCTGCAAAAGATTGGCAGTTTTCAGCCAATTACTGCCTAAATTCTCTGTGTTAGGTGACTTTGGGGAAGATGAATTCAAACTGTCCAATTCAGTTTTGAAGAATCATTTAGAGGATGAGGGACTAGTACATTTGCTGTTGGATGAACAAAAATGTTGAGGAGCATTTACTGGAAATTGGGATGTGTTCTTTCAAGATCCAAAACCATGTTGTGAGTGCACTCAGGAAGGTGAAGAATGAACGAAAGGGTGAAGCTGAAAGTGAAAGAAAGGGCGATGCTGAAAGTGAACTTGAAGTTGAAAGTTTGTTTGGAGAAGCAGGTAATTTGCTTGGAAAAGGTCAAGAAGGTGAGATAGAAAGTTGGTTCGATGAGTGTGCAGAAACAGAAAGTGAGGTTTTGTTGGTTGAGCCTATGACCACTGAACCTAAGGGTTTGTTGGATGAACCTGTGTTAAGTGAAGGTGACAAATGAAAGTGTGCAACACTACAACACTGTGTTGGTTTATTAATGTTTTATGGGATTCTTTATTTAAATTGCAATTATTAATTTGCTTGCCCACCAATTCTTCCAAAGTTTGTTTTGAACATGGTGTTTTATTGGTTGGTTAATTGAATAAATGTGTTGCTATTGATATTTTAAGTTCAAATATTATAAATCTTGTTTTTATTTATATCGTTTATTTTTATAAAAAAACATATATAAAAGCATTGTTTGCATGTTTCTGAGTCATAGTCAGTGTAAAGTGTTTAAAGGTTTGATGTTATTTGTGTTTTTAAACCCGTTTAATATGGGTTACACTTTACTTTGATCTTGCTTACATTGTGGTAATTGTAATGTCTGTTTTATGAAGCAAAAATATGTGTTTAACTTGTACATTTTGTATCTAGATTTTGTTTGAGAAGTGCTGTGTAAAGACACAGTTTGTTTGTATGCCATTAGTGTTTGATAGTTAAAGTTTTCAAGGTGTAACATTTAAAGGCCAGAGGTTATTTGTGTTTTTAAACCTATTTAATATGGGTTACACTGTACTTTGATCTCGCTTACATTGTGGTAATTGTAATGTTTGTTTTTGAAGCAAAATATTTGTACTTAACATGGTTAACTTGTACATTTTGTATTTAGATTTAGTTTGAAAAGAACTGTAAAGTGACAATTTGTTATGTTATTAGTGTTTGGTAGTTAAATGTTTTTATTTTCAATGTGTAACATTTAAAAGCAAATACAGTTTTAAGTATTTTTTGATTATTATTTGAAGGTATTCTTTTAATAAATTGTGAGCATTGTCATTTTTTATCTTACTTGAGTTTGTAACATTTTAATTGTTTCAGTAAAACTTTCTTTAAATCTGATTTGTTTGTGGTGTTTTCATAGTATTATTATGAAGGGGGTGTAATATAAATTTTATTTAAAAATGTATATGGGGGGGGGTAGGGGGGTTAGCTTTGTTTTTGTTCATTTATAGCATTTATATATTTTGTTACAGTAGTTAATGTTTTTAAAATTGTTGACAGGACTATATTGTTTTTGAGGCAAGTTGGAACTAAACTGTTGAAGACTGTGGCCTTCCAAGATGGATTATGGACACTTCTGGGTTTGAAGTTGGTGTCAGGAGGGGTTTATAGTTTCAATAAGGTGTCATTGATTTAATAATTTTAATAAGTATAATAATTTACATGAATAAATCATAGTAACTACAGAATAAAATATGCTTTAATCATGTCTTTGTAGTAAAACTATATAAAATATTGGGTAAACGTACCTATTCAGCTTATGTACCCATTAAGCACATTTTCATTTGAGCTGGGATAAAAAAAAATAAAAAAAAAACATTAATTATCCTACTTAATATCTTGACCAACTTATGTGTTAGTTACTACTTGCCTTTTGTAATTTGAGGTCAGTTGGATCATTGCACATTGAGATATGAGTATCCATATGTTCACACTGTTTGGAAGCCATTTTAAAAGCTGTCTAAACTTTCGCCAAAACAGTAGCCCCTTAAATGTGCATTTTTTAGGGGGATGTTTAAGCCTTTATTTTGGGTAAATTTCACTACTTACTGTAAAATTAAGATTACTGTTAAGACTTTTGTATATTATAACCTGGAAGTTGGAAATGATTACATTAGATTCAAAAGATAGTTTTAGCAATGAATGAATGATGCACTTATATAGCGCTTTATTGTGTATTGTTGTACACCCAAAGCACTTCACAATCATGGGGGTCTCTCCTCAACCATCACCAGTGTGCAGCATCCACTTGGATGATGCGACGGCTGCCACAGGACAATGGCGCCAGTGCGCTCACCACACACCAGCTACAGGTGGAGAGGAGAGAGAGTCAGAGAGCCAATTCAGTGGATGCAACACAGTGCAGATGCTACAGAACATAATTAGCTGACTAGTTGTATAAGACTGTGTGCTATGCTAGCATAACTTCACAGACATTACTGGCTTGTACTTTTACATCCATAATATAATAAATTTACAGTATTGCTGGTCTGTGTTTTTTTTTTAGGTGAGCTTAAAGCTTAAAACTACTATGAAAATCGAACAGCTTTGATGTGACATCAAAAAGGAAAATTTCATAGATATTGTTAATAATAGTTGTTCATATTAAAATGTTTTAACTTAATGAACTACATTATTTATTTGTCAATTTTGTCATTTTAATAAATGTTACATAACATGTCATAAAAATAGTTGCTGCTTCAATTAAGTTCAGTGTACACTCTTTAAGCTCTTTCACATTAACCATCTATGTAAATACTTCATAAACAGGCTTTAAATAATAACTGATGGTTTAAGTTAATCGTTATAAAATATCTAATAACTTATTTTAACTGCTGCAAGATGACAAAATCAAGACATAACTATAGTTTTGTGCCCTAAGATGAAAGAGGCATGTTGTCCATCAGAAACCTGTCATATCTGTCCAGGAAAAACTAAATGTTGGAATACACTACACTACTTTTAAAATGTGAACACATTTTTAAAAAACCAGGCATCATATACTTAACAACTTTTTTAATAGTCAAAAGAAAACTGACCATCATACACTAAATGACTGAGGATAACACACTAGCAGACTTTAAATTCCTTCTGATCACAAGAAATTCACACAGAAATGTGCACATTGTTTCTGTGTTCATCCCCATGAAGGAAATGCTTTATTGGTGCGTTTTATTTCATTTTGAATGTGTTATTTAGCTGAATGTGGATTACTGTTGATGTTGCAGTGTACTTAAATGACACTTCACTATGTATATATAACAAATCAAATTGAATGCTCTGTTGCTTGGTTTTAGTGTTTAGTGGTTTAAAAAAATTACTTTGTACCTTCAAATAAAACATTTTTCAATTATTCTTTAAAAAGTTTTTTTAAAATAAACAAGAATTTTTAATAAAACATGATGTGAGCTTAATAGGATAAGGGGTGTGCTTAAAAGGGTACAGGAATGTACCTATTAAGCACAGCCAGACTTTTTGTATTTAGAGATGTATATCTTAATTTAAATTGTTTTAACATTTATGAATAATAAAATGTAATATTTGTATGTAAAAAAAAATAATTTAAACAACTTTTTTTACCGA
The DNA here is from genome assembly GCA_027564155.1 of Gymnocypris eckloni scoliostomus. Classification (NCBI taxonomy): domain Eukaryota; kingdom Metazoa; phylum Chordata; class Actinopteri; order Cypriniformes; family Cyprinidae; genus Gymnocypris; species Gymnocypris eckloni. The sequence continues at coordinate 34,679,943 of CM050422.1, forward strand.
AACAAATAACTGTTTGAAGATGACCAGGATGTCCTGAAGAAGGCTGTTTTTTTGTTGAAACGTGTACATCTAATTTTAAACATTTTGCAATGATTTAAGTTCAGTACATTAAAGGCTTTTTATGTTACCACGTGAGTGCCTTGGAAGTATTTCATCTATATAATTACTATATATAGTCACTGAGGATACATCATACATTAACTTGTTCCATGCCATGTAATCAATATTTTGTTATAAAAATAATTTGATTTCCAAATTTTTAACACAGTTGTATTTTGGCCAAATATTGTCCAATCCTAGCAAACGATATCAATGGAAAGTCTATTTATTCAACTGTGACATTGGTGGTATTTTTAAGAGACTTTTATTTTGATATTCTGTTGCCCCGTTTGCTTGCCCCGTGCTATTAAACTCTTGTCAGTCAAGTTGTCATTTAAAATTAGAGCATCATTGGTAATGTTATTGTTTAATGATTGTGCAAACAAAAAGTAATTTTATTTGTTGATTTTAAAATATAAAACTTGAGGTGATTTATATTTTGGTACTTTTTAAACATTTCCAGCCCTTTTTAACAATATTGTAATAATACTGATAACTGTGATAATTTCGGTCACTATAATTGTGATAATAAAAAAAGTGTGTGTGTATGTATTTTTTATTTTTTTTGTGGTAGTGTGAAATGACCATAATGCTGTATGTTAGTCGGTGTGAGATTCATTCAACTTGGTTTGCTATAATACATCTATTCATAAATGCATCAGTGTGAATTATCATTTCCCTCACATTTGCTGTATGTATATCCATGAAGTGATGTCTTTTTCAAAGTATTCTTTCAGTGCTTAACTAACTCATTAAGACAGTCCCTTGCTGCTACTTACTGGCATAACAATGTAAAAATGAGCGTTGTGATTGAAAGTAACCCAGGCATGATGTTGATATTGTTTTGTTTTTTGTCTGTTTGTTTGTTTGTTTGTTTGTGTTTGAAAAAGCAAAATAATTGTGCATGATTTCCATTTAATTATTGGAAGTGGATTGGTTAAGGGCCTGATTGACTGATGTGTTACAATGCTTGATTTGGGTTCAATAGGAGAGCATGTGATTAGTTGAGAAATTGTGCATAGTTAATGATGGCTCTTAAATATTTAAATACAGTATGTTTGTTTTCTATTTGTTATTAAGGTGAACATTATCATTTCTATAAAATACATTTACATGTGAGGAAATGTAAATTATTTATAAATTTTAGTAAACAGAATATATTGTATGAAACATGTTTAAGTTTATTTAACTGAATATTTTAACATTTTAATATATATTTACACTTATAGAAATGTAATATATTTACATGTACAGAAATGTAATATGTGTGTATGTATATATATATTAATATAAAGTATATATACATACAGGTGCATCTCAATAAATTAGAATGTCGCTGAAAAGTTAATTTATTTCAGTAATTCAACTCAAATTGTGAAACTTGTGTATTAAATAAATTCAATGCACACAGACTGTCACTGCTTACTGGGTTGATCCTAAGTGCTCAGTAGCACTAGCATGCAGGCAGCTCAAAGGCCCACACACATTTAAAGTTTTGGCTTGTGCTCTAAATGACATACATTCTGAATTTGTTATACAGAACAAGGTTCTTCAAACTACTACGGACAACGGGCCACATTTTTAAAGGCATTTTGTATATACGGAGAGCAATATGAGAACAACAACTCTGCTTCAGATGAGACTGAAAATGAGATAAGTGATGTGATGTGTGATGGAGATGATGAGGATGTGGATGGTGTCGAGGTGGACTTTGTAGAGGTCACAGCTGTTTTAGTTGAGGATGATGGCTTCCAATTCCAACTTCCAAAGCATCATCGTTGTTCCTGTCACTTATTAAACTTGGTATTCACAGTGGATGCAGCCAAAGCCTGTTCAAATTAAGCCTACATGAAGCTGTACAGGTCAGCATTTGCAAAGTGCCATGCACTATGGAATAAGTGTTGCAGATCTGTGGCTGCAGCAGAGATTATAGAAGACGTGCAAAATTCAGCTGATCTGCCCCAACACAACAAGGTGGAATTCCTTATTTCTTGCCATTGAGAGAGTGCTTATAATCATTAAAGATCAGGAGAAGGGGCTATCAGAACTGTCTGCACTTCGCTCAAGTTGCCAATGTAAGTGCTGTTTTTTTATAATTCCTTTAAATTCATGTTCCAGTAATGTTTATAGTAAAACTATTTTTTTAAACGCATTACTTTGAGTAGTAGCTTAACTATTCAAGGATCTGATAGGAGTAGATACAGGGAAACAGTAAAATTACACTTCCTCTCTCTCACACACACACACACACACACACACACACACTCACAAACACATGCACACAAACATGTCTGGTTTGCTATCCTTGTGGGACTCTCCATAGATGTAATGCTTTTTCTACTGTAAAGACAGTATATTCTATTCTATTCTATATTCTGTAAAGACGTATATTCAATTGCACTACACCAGCCCTACACCTAAACCTACCCCTTACAGGAAATGTTCTGCATTTTTAGATTTCCCAAAAACTAATTCTGTGTGATTTATTAGCTTGTTTACCCGAGGGGGGCCTCAATTTAGGTACCCACCGCTGTGGAAACATACTGGTAGAGCCAGAGTTTATTGCAGCTGAAATCCTTGTCCCGAAATGTAAAACATCCTGGACATCAGATGACCACATTGTCAAACTAGGTAAGATTATTTTAGTTTTTGAAAAGTGTCATCAGTTAAATATTTAAAGAAACTAAGCCAAATCATTTTTTAAATATATCCAACTCAAATTTTATCTTGACATTCTCAATTTGTTTAGGTTAGTTTTAAATGCACTTTGGAAATACATGGGACAATGCTGTTCTTTTGATATTTTTATCTGGAGAAATGTGTATGATTAAAGTAAAGTTTTATTCTTAGCATCTGTGGAAATGTCCATTTCAGGCCTCCACTACATCAAGGACCATCTGGAGGAAGAGACTTTGAATCAAACACCAGTTGATGGTTCCAGTGATTCTGAGGAAGAGGACTTCTTTGCAAGCATGTAGCCTACTCATGGTCAGAAAGGTATCAAACAGTTAGATGGCTACCTTGCCTGCAAAGCTGATGACAAAGAAGCTATGAAGTCCTTCCCATCAGTCTGAAAGTTGTCTTTGAAGGTCAACGCTGCTTTACCCGCTTCTGCAGCGTGTGAACGTATTTTCAGCACAGCAGGGCTTATTTTCAGTCCCAGGAGGGCAAGAATGGACTCGGGAAACTTTGAGAATCAGCTCCTTCTTAAGCTGAATAAAAAATATTGCCACTTTAGTTAGATCATCAGGGTCCTACTCTACTAGCACCCTCACCAGAGGCAGAATTAATGACATGCTGAGTAATGATGTTTACTGCCACAAATTGTTCATTGCCATTTGAGGCTTGTTATTTGTAATGACAGTTTATGTAATTTGTTTTGAGATGTCCACACTATGTTGAGGTCACCTTAGTTTTATATATATATATATATATATATATGTGTGTATATATATATATATATATATATATATATATATATATATATATATATATATATTCTTTTTATATATATTTACCAAGTTATTTTATTTACCAGGTATCACCAGGTTTTATGTGAAGCAATATAGGAATTAATGCACAAACACTGACAATCACACATCCAAGCATTACTTAATTGATATAACATTCTTCTTGACTTTGTGGAGACTTTGTGTGTTTCCTCTGATACAAAAACTAGATCCTGTTACATTAAATCTGATATGACATTCAGATATATTATAGTAAAAGAAAACTCATGTGAACCTGTGTATAAAACAAGTTTTTATCAAACTTAAACTTGCAACTGTTACAAACAAACCTTAAATATAAACATGCTCTGAAATACTGTTATTTATTTTTATTCTAAAGAAAATTGTTTAGCTTCAAGGTTGAGCTCATTATAATTTTAATATACACAAGTGGCTGACTAATTAATATAATTATATTAATAGATTGGTGTGTTAAGAGTAACATTAGAGTCTTTTCACTATTGTTGATTAAACATGAGTCTTGTGACAAAATGATAACAGGATATTATGGCCATATAGTACATACTTTGGATACTTAAGTACATTTGAAGGCAAATACTTTTGTACTTTTACTCAAGCGAAAGTGTAAAGGGAGCACTTTACTGGAGTAATATTTTACCTAGTGTATCTCTACTTTAACTCAAGTACTTCTCACCGAACATGTCACCCATTGAGCATGTTTGGGATGCTCTGGATCGACGATACGACAGCATGTTCCAGTTCCTGCCAAAATTCAGCAACCCGGACATTGAAGAGGTGGACCAACATCCCACAGACCACAATCAACAACCTGATCAACTCTATGCGAAGGAGATGTGTTGCACTGCGTGAGGCAAATGGGGGTCATACCAAATACTGACTCTAAATTTGTCCCACATTTTAGAGTAGCTTTTTATTGTGGCCAGCCTAAGGCACACCTGTGCAATAATCATTACAGCATTACAGTCTACAGCATCTTGATATGCCACACCTGTGAGGTGGATGGATTATCTCAGTAAAGGAGAAGTGCTCACTAACACAGATTTGTGAACAATATTTGAGAGAAATAAGCCTTTTGTGTACATAGAAACAGTCTTAGATCTTTGAGTTCAGCTCATGAAAATGGGAGCAAAAAAAAAAGTGTTATGCGTTTATAATTTTGTTCAGTGTGTAAATATATATATATATATATATATATTAGGTGTGACGAGACACTTATCCCACGAGAACGAGACGAGATTTTTAGACTTTTTTTGTAATCCTCAATGATGAAATATATAGGGAAAAATAGACTTTTATTCAACTGAAAAACACAAAATGCTAAAAAATGGTGCATTTTGAAATTAACTTGTACTTTATGAAATTAAACTTATATTTTAATTAATTATATGCAGTATTAACAACATGTAAACTAGAGCTGCACGATTCTGGATAAATTGAGAATAACATTATTTTTTATAAATTAGAGATCACGATTCTCACAATTCTGAAAAAAAAGATTATAAAACTAAACAAAATAAAGTAATTTACTAGTGGTTCTGACAAAATGTTCATTGCTTAAGTCTTTTAAAATATATATTCATTTGAACAAAATCCAAATTCAATGAAGGAGTCAGTGTCTCACTTCATAAAGACTCCTTTCACTATTGGAATCTCCTGAATGAATGATTCAATGACAAATACTTTTTAAATGGGTTGTCTTTTACAGTACAAGTGTTAAGATACTTTCATTTTGATCGCTACTGCAGACAATAAGTGTTTATACCCAAACGATAAACTTTTATCCCAGTACATCTTAGGGATGCACAAATAAAATGTCTTGGCGAAGATGAAGCGAACACGGTTTTTCACATTGTTTTCCCCATGTAGGCCTATTTTACCATTTTTTCACCATTGCATAAATTAAATAGCCAAAAGTGTTTTTACTGTTAAATAAAAATCAATTACGAAGCAATTTAAAAATATTTACTGAACACTTAACTTTTTTTTTACTTTCTATCAGACATTCTATACCAACAAAGCACATTTTTGGACCCCTTTAAATCAGGCACGTATTTATTTCTGTATAAATAAATGCAGCCTTGCTGAGATGAGACTTCTTTTAAAACATTACAATATATTACAGATCCCTATTTGAACACTGTGTGAATGTTATAATAAATGTATTAATCGAGCTGTTGTAGGGTAACTTATATTTTCATTATTATTGTCTTACTTTACTGTTTAATTTTACAGAACAACATTAAAATTACAATACTAACATTTATGAATGTTGATGGAGCTTTTATTTTGGCAGAAACCCGAGGAACCAGGAAGACATCAGTGCTTCTTTTTATTGACAGCAGATTTATAAATGATTCTGATGTGTTTGGGAAGATGTTTGTCACACGTATTGCATTGGCACATGCCTCTAAAAAAACTAATAAAATGTTACTGAGCAGCTGACGTAACAGTGTTTTAGCGCAGATTTTTCTTGGCGCTTTGGACTTTGAACCCTGGCGCCGTGAGCTCGTGCAGTGCTGTCAGTGGACAGTGCAAAAAATAAAAATTAAATAGAAAGTAACACAACACAAGAGCATATATATAAATATAAGTAAAAAGAAGAAGATAAATAAAGAGTAAAATGTGCAATAGAATAAAAAGTGCAAAACAAATAAGATGTGCAAAACAGTATACTGGGACTTAATAAATAGTAATATGAACAGGCATGTGCAAGAGAAATGTGCAAACGGGTTGTACCGGGTATATACATGTAACAGCAATACGGATGATGAGAATATGAATGTTTTACAGTTAATAAATGAGCCTTGTAAATGTTTATGAAACTGAGTTTGTGTTAAGGAGCCTGATGGCCTGCGGGAAGAAGCTCCTCCTCAGTCTCTCAGTTTTTGCCATCATGCTCCTGAAGCGCTTGCCAGATGGCAGTAAACAGAAAAGACGGTTATCAGGGTGATTTGAGTCTTTGATGATTTTAGCAGCTCTGCTTTTGCAGCTTTGAGGTAGATGTCCTGCAGAGAGAGGAGAGCAGACCCTGAGATGCGCTCAGCTAAGCGCACGCGACTCTCTGTAGAGCTTTGCAGTCCTGGTTTGTGGCGTTACTATACCACACTGAGATGCACTGAGTCAGTACGCTTTCTATGGCCCCTGAATAGAAAGTTTTCAGGATTGCTGGTGAGACCCTGAATTTCCTCAGGTGTCGCAGATGGTACAGTCTTTGCCTGGCTTTCTTAACCTGAGTCTGAATGTGTGTAGTCCAAGTCAGGTCCTCGGAGATGTTTACACCGAGGTACTTGAAGCTATTCACCCTCCACAGGGGTCCCACTGATCATAAGAGGAGTGTAGGCTGCTGCTGTCTCTTCCTGAAGTCCACAATCAGCTCCTTAGTTTTGCTCACGTTCAGAGAGAGACAGTTGTCCTGGCACCATGATGTGAGTCTCTCTACCTCATCCAAGTATGCGGCCTCATCATTGTTGTTAATGAGGCCCAGAACCACTGTATCATCAGCAAATTTAATGATAGAACTGGAGCTGTGAGAGGACACGCAGTCGTGAGTGTATAGAGAGTAGAGCAGGGGCTCAGGACACAGCCCTGTGGGGCTCCTACGCCCGGGTGATGGAGTTGGAGGTGAACTGGCCGACTTTCACCACTTGTGGTCTGGCGGTGAGGAAATCTTGAATCCAGTCACAAAGTGAAGAGGTTATGCGAGGTCTTATAGTTTAACAGCCAGCTTGGTGGGTACTATAGTATTGAAAGCGGAGCTATAGTCGATGAAAAGCAGCCTTACATAGTTGCCATTTTTGCTGTCAATGTGTGTGAGGGACGAGTGCAGGACCTGAGAGATGGCATCATCAGTAGACCTATTTGGCCGATGGCAAACTGACGAGGGTCCAAAGTAGCAGGGATGGAGGAGCAAATGTGGTTCTTTAATATTCTCTCAAAAACCTTCATGACTGTCGATGTGAGGGCAACTGGACGATAGTCATTCAGGCAAGAGGGTTTATGACAGATTTTTTAAAGGAGGTAGGAACAACAGAGGTAGCGAGGGACTCATTAAATATGGATTTAAAATTTTGGTTTCCCAAAATGGCGCTGCTGTGTTCAGTTGCTGTTCAGGTAGATCTGAGTGATTGTGCTTTTATCTACTTTTTTACATATTTTTACTTTGTCTTTTAACACGCACAATGTCTGCACTGATTATTTACGACAAAAGAACACTTTTGTACATTGGACACCGCTACACTAACCTGTTTCAGGACACTTTATCCACGAATCCAACGTGGCCATTGGAGATTCTTCAGAACACTGAGGAGAACAATGGCCACCTGAATAATCCCAGGAGGCGAAATAAACACCACGAGAGAATCCGCAACAGACTGAGAAAAGGGCTCACAGTCCTCCTCTACTGAGTATTCTTGCTAATGTCCAATCCTTGGAGCATAAGATGGACGATCTTAGAGCCAGGATAAGTTTCCAACGGGACATAAGGGACTGTAACATCCTCTGTTTGACTGAAACATGACTCACGCCTCGGTCCCGGACACCGCTGTAACGCCGTCTAATAAGTTTTCTGTTTTACGGATGGACAGAACAGCCGAGGCCAGTAAAACCAAAGGAGGTGGACTGTGTTTCATGATCAACAAGAAATGGTGAGACCCCAGGAGCATCTCCATTCTGCCGTGTTCCTGCTCGCCTCATCTGGAATATCTCTCTATTATCTGCCGCCCATTCTATCTGCCCCAGGAGTTTTCATCGATCATTGCTACTGCTGTTTACATTCCACCACAGGCAGACACTAGCTTGGCTTTGTCCAAACTCCACGATGTGCTCAGCGGATACATTAACAAACACCCTGAAGCTACCTCTATCATCGCGGGGGACTTTAACAAAGCCAACCTCAGGCAGGTCATGCCGAACTTTCATCAACATATATCCTGTCCAACTAAAGGACAGAATAAACTGGATCATTGCTACTCTCAGTTTAAAAATGCCTAAAATGCCCGCTCACTACTGGCTTTTGGCAAATCGGACCATGCCGCCATTTTCCTCACACCGGAACATAAACAAAGGCTCGTTCAGGAACCCCCGGTGGAGAGAGAAGTCCCCCCACTCTGAAGCTATGCTACAGGCGGCTCTTGATGACGTCGACTGGGACATGTTCCGGGCGAGTTCTTCTGACGTTCACGGATGTAACATTAAGCTTTGTCAACACGCTAACCGAGCAAGCCACTGAAACTGTAACTATAAGGACATTCTAAAATCAGAAACCGTGGGTGGACAGAACATTCCATGATGCGGTTAACCAATGCACTGCCGCATACAATGCCGGTCTTCTGTCGGGAAACATGAGCGAGTACAAAGCATCATGATATGCTCTCCGACGGGCAGTTAGAGCTGCTAAACTCCGATACAGGTAGAGAATTGAGTCACATATCCTGATCAATGACTCTCGACGCATGTGCAGGGACTGAAGACCATCTGTTCCTCTGGAAATAAACCCTCCGAAGAAGTGAGAGCAGATCCGTTGCTGGCCGAAGAGTTAAACACCTTCTACGGCCACTTTGAATGCAATGGCGGCAGCGTGACTCTGCCGATCAGCGCGTTAGAAAGCAGCAGACAGATGTTGTAAACTCTGTTCTTCTAAAGTGTAGAAAACTCAGAAGAGAAGACCAGGAGACTTCGGATTCGATCGTCAGCAGAATTTCTTTATTCTATGACATGTGTTGTTATCTGCAGTCATCGAAGATCTCATCTTAAGTCATTTTTACAGGGTATCTTTATAGTCAGGATTGGAGGAGGGACTTTTTTAGGTTGAGACAAAACATCAAAGCTGAGGGCAATAAACCTAATCCACATCTGGCCAGGACAAAGTCATTTGCAGAATAAAGGTTCAATCTCTCAGTAGTCATTGATCTCATTGACAAAAGGCACAGCTGTCCCAAGCCCAAATGGTCAGGAAACAATCTCAAGCACCTTTGCCTTGCCCGACACCTCTTAGTCAGGACGTGAATTCAAATCAAACATAGAATAACATTTGTGATCCTTCAATCCCCTCTTGAGAGTTCTAATAACTCTCACAAAATACAAATTTAGACACTTAAAAGTTAATTCTTGTAACTTGTAATCGTTACAGGCACAGTGTACATGTTCTGTGTTGCTTATATGTAATTGCATGCTGACACAGAAACAAAACATGCAATTAGGGTCCGTGAAGATTTTACGGGTAATAGTCTCATGTGTATTTTATTCTTTTTCTTCTTCTTTCTTTTCTCTTTCTTGTGTGATAGTTGGCTCGGCGATGGGTCTAGTTGTTTTCTAGAGGTTGTGGCTTTATCCGCAGGTGAGAAGGGTGGTGCATATGGATCTCAGGACAGCCATCAAATGGTATCTGCACAGAGGAAGAAAGAAACACAAACAAGAGAGAACTAACGGCACAGAGCAGTATTTGTAGAGTCTGCATACATTAGGGTTGTATCCTCTGTTCAAAATATAGTCTGCTATGGTTGTTCCTTCTTTCCCTATTTCTCAATTCCTGCGACACCTAAAGAACAGTGAGGAAAGGATGGACTAATGGAGGGGAAAGGCCTATGAGGAAATCTTCACCTCAGGGTTGGCCCCCGAAGCCTGTTGCTTTCGGTTCTTCCCTGGGCTCCTCACTGGTTCTTGTGTCTGCCCTATCCTATCCCTGCAGGGGGAGGAACAACCTTAATATGTGACACATGAGTCCAAGTTTTCCTTCCTGACACAATACTGCAGCTGCTGTAATCAACATCACTTGATGTGGTCCGTACCACTTAGGCTCTAATGGCTTGTTTTGAATGTCTTTATCATGACCCATTGACCTGGGACGATTGTGTGTCCCCTTCTGGTGGAGTCTGCCAACACGACTCAACTCTCTCTTGGCACTCTGCACTGCCTTTGTGAGGTTTTCACAGTGATCAGGGCATCTGAAGCAATGTGCACATCAGCATTTCTAAGATCAATCACACCTGGCATCTGCATTGGGCGCCCAGTAATAATCTCATGAGGGCTCAGTCCTACTGATCTGTTAGGTGATGCTCTCATACTACACAGTACTGCGGGCAGTGCTTCAACCCATGGTACTCCTTCCTGATGCATTTTGCTTAGCCTGGTTTTGATTGTTCTGTTTGATCGTTCAACCTGTCCTGATGCTTGTGGCCTATAGGGGCAGTGAAGGTTCCACTTAATCTTCAACATTCTAGACACTTCCTTGACTACCTGTCCTGTGAAGTGGGTACCTTGATCTGAGTCAATGCAATCTGGTAATCCCCATCTGGGAATGAAATCAGTGACAAGACATTTAGCAGTATGTGCAGCTGTAGCGCCCTGTTGGATAAGCTTCTACCCATCTTGAGAACTTGTCTATTACTACCAAAACGTCAGTTTTTCCTTTACAAGGGGCAACGATATATAATCAACTTGCAGGTGACGAAATGGCCCTGGTGGAGCTGGGGTATGTGCTGCTGGTGTAATGGTTGCTGGTACATCATTATTTTTCTGACATGTAACACATCTCTTGACTGTTTCAGTGGCTGCGTTTCTGAATTTTGGATTCCACCATTGATTTGAGAACCTGTGATTCATCGTTGCTGGACCACTATGACCCAAACTGTGTATTTGTTGAGCCAAATATGGCAACAGTGATTCGGGAGCAACATACTTTCCCTTTGGTCCAGCAGGATGAATCCACAGTGGCTCCTTTGTCTAACCATGTCCATGCTTCATATAGAGGAACGTCTTTATACAGATCAACGATTGATTCAGGAGGTAGAATTATCTTCTGTGCTGTACTACCTGAACACACTTGTACAGTTGCATAGAAACAAGCCTGTTTAGCCGCTACATCAGCAAGAGCATTACCTTTAGCTTCCGTAGTATTAGTTGTGAGATGTGCTTTCACTTTGATCACTGCTAATTTCTTTGGGAGTTTCATGGCAAACATTAAATCTTTCACTAATCCAGCATGCTTAATGGGGATCCAGCAGAAGTTAGAAATTTTCTGGTTTGCCAAATGACACCAAAATCATGAATTACCCCAAAAGCATACCTGGAATCTGTGTAGATATTTGCAACCGATCCTGAAGCTAGCGTGCATGCTCTAGTTAAGGCTACTAGTTCTGCAGCTTGAGCTGAAAAATGATCTGAAGACGACCTGAAGCAACTACTTCAGTGGTGGAAGTTACTGCATATCCTGCTGCCTGTTACCTTCAATAACTTGAGCTGAACCATCAACAAGGAAGATCGTGTGTTGTATTTCCTGAAAAGACTGGTCATTATTTTACAAATTTGTCTGGAAGGATCTGAACAGCGGCGAAGAGCCTTTGTACATTTCAGAGTGGGACGGGTAGCCCCGAATGTCGGTACCAGCGTGGTAGGTGACCACGCTAAAAGGAACCCAGATGATTCTGTCTACATATTCTGCTGTAAAGACAAGACAAAGCTCAACAAAAATCGGTCAGGGTCGTCCTGCCTAACGAGCATAACGATCTGTATGAAATGCAATTTTTGTTCAAGTGGCGCGATCTGGATCTGCTGGCCGGTATTTTTCAATAATAAACAAGATGTTCAAATGGTGCGAGCTGCATGACGGCTACAACAAAATTAAAGTGCAGCTGTTCCACCCTGAGAGATGCGCGTGCAGCAGTACATACGCCGCTATTCCGCCCCCATTTACTACGGACATCCGGAAGCTCGCCGGTCAGACCCTCCCAGGCGTCGTTTATAAACCATGGCTGCAGTGCTATGGCGTCCCGCCTTTACTACATTTGCCATAAAGTCAGTGACCAGACCCTCTCAAGCAGCATTTATAAACCATGGCTGAAGACGGCGCTTCATTACCCGCTCATGTGTGTAGCTGCGGCATCTCCTTCGGCAGCATTCTCGACCCTCCTGGCGACAACGCATAGCGACCATTGCCTGACTTTCCCCTTGGACCATCGGACCTCCACAAAGATTGGGAATCGGACCTCCAAAACGACTGGGGTCCGGCTAACATCGTCAACCCTCCGAAGACTGGCTGGATAAATTGGGCTCAGACCTCGGATCACACAACCTGACTTACCTTCCCATCGCTAAAGCCGGTCTCGACACTAAAGCCGGTCTCGGCGCTGACGCCGGATGTTTCAGCATAAAAGCAGCGACCGTGGTGCTGCTGGAACATCTCATCGGCGATAAGCTGAAGGACGCGAGGGTGTGCGATTGATCATCCTAGCCAGCTGCAACATTCCTGTCTGTTTGACCCTCCCAACTTCTACTTGACACACACTTTGACGAGCTGTCAGGCAAGCTGTTTAAGCCCTTTTTCATTCCATCATCGGTATTCTCCTAAACCGCTGTGGGTTAAAATCTCACCCCCATCGTATCCAAGGAACAGTCGGGACTATTCTGCACGAATTAAAAGACGAACCATTCATAGTTGCCAAGCTAGAAGAAATCAGGCTGAAACTTCTGGACAAACCCTGCAAGGAAATAGTCTCTGACGTCGTTGATCTCTGGCAAGGTCTTTCAATTGTGAATGGCGCGACCAAGTCAGCTCCAGGATGGGTGTAGCCTCTAGCCTAAGGAGCTGTATGGAATTCATGTTTAAAGAGCATTACAGACGGCAGATGACTGAGCTGCTGTATAAGATTATTGCGGACGCAGCCCACCCCGATATTCCAGTTGACCACAACACTACACGTCAGGCAAATCTCAAGAAAAATATGGTGTTAATAAGAGGACTGGCTAATTCATGGGACGATTTGACGGATAAATGTGTTGATGGTACCCCTGATGTAATGATAAAAGAGGTTCTAGATATGATGATTGAATCACAATGTACGATCGAAATCACCGATGTGTTGTGTACTTCTACCTATGTGGCGGATGTATGTACTGAGTTGATCTTGAATGAAAGCGATTATGATGAAATTCAAAAACATGCCGATATTCATGAGACCGTTGACAAAATTGTCGTAATGTATGTTGATTACATCCTAGACAAAAACATGATGGCCTTTCTTTTCTGGTTAGACTATCATTGATGTCATTATTACTAACTATTTGCTACATTATTCTTTTTACTAACCATTCTTAGTTAGTGTGTTGTATTATATCCATTTTTACTTTACGTGTATCATTTTACTTAGATTGTATTAATACCATTTACTTAGATTTTGCATGCATCCTGTAACGTTTTTAATAAAAGATTGATTCAAACTACTTGTACGTTATTCTTTTGCATCGGTTGAAACGACAGCATGTCGGAGCTCATGAAAAAGGCTTATTATACACCGTCAACCCGGCTCTCTAGGGGTAAAAACGATTAAAAGACGCCGTCTTAAAAGATAGCGGCGTCCGTCTAAGCGATAAAGAGGTTTCAGAATGGTTGGCTGGTGAGGATGCTTACACGTTACACAAAACAGCACCTATAAAATACAAACGAAATAGAGTGGTTGTGTACGGATCGATACACAATTCCAGGCCGATCTTGTCGACATGAGTGCCTACGCCAAGGATAATGACGGTCATAAATACCTACTGACATGCATAGATGTATTTAGCAAGTTCTCATGGGTTCGAGTTTTGAAGAATAAGAGCGGCATTGAGGTTACTAAAGCGTTCCAGTCTATACTCAAAGAGGGTCGTGTGCCTCAGAAATTGCAGACGGATCAGGAAAGGAATTTTTAACAAACATTTTCAAGATGTGATGAAAAGCACGACATTAACCACTTCGCTACCGCTACGGATTTGAAAGCCAGTGTCGTGGAACGATTTAATAGAACATTAAAAGCCGCATGTGGAGATTTTTATCGGCTACAAATTCCCGCCGATACATAGATGTTTTACAAGACATTATTCAAGGGTACAACACCAGTTATCACCGGTATCAGAATGAGACCCGTGGACGTCGACAAAGTAAATGAGGGTCAAGTGTTTCAAATCTTGTATGCGGCGATATAAAGAAGCAGAAGAAGACCGTATTTAATTTCAAAGTCGGCGACGTCGTCAGGATTTCTAAAGTGAGAGGCCCGTTGCCAAAGGTTATGAGCAGAACTACACGGAAGAATTTTTCACCGTATCCTCGTGTATTCCACGTCAACCCCGGTCTACAGACTCAAGGATTATGATGGCGATGTCATCGAGGGGTTTTATGAAGAAGAGCTGCAAAAATAATTGTGAATAAAACAAATCTTTTAAGGTGGAAAAGATTTTAGGTCAGAAAAACAAGGAAATCTACGCTTGTTTTAGTGAAATGGCTAGGATGGCCTTTAAAATTTAATAGTTATATAGATAAAAAACTCTGCTGGACTTGCAATTTCCTTAAAACGCACCGTCGTTAACGGATGAGACCATACGAGCCGAAGGACCTTCATGGAGGATCACGGTTCTCACGCCACGCTGCCGCAATGCGTCGTCGTCGGTTTATCCTGAAAATCGTATATCCAGCTATACAACCAGGTTGGCTAAAGCTATAAACTTGAAAGGACAATGGGAAGTCGGACTACTCGAATATCCTAGAAGTTGGTACAACTTTAATGACGAAGATGGGCATTTCATCCTACATACGGCTCCGGAACCCCCGGATAGCAATCCCTCAAATATTGTTTTTTCTATAATTACAAAATTATACATAAGCGGAGGGTACTACGCAAACATTCGTGCGATCCTCCGGGCTATAAATCAACTCATCACACCAGCGGCCGTATTGAATCATGATGAATTAAAAAACAAGGTGTATCTGACCGCGAAACCCAACATTTCAGTGAGTTTCCGGGGGAGACTCGCCACTATTTTAGGAATGACGCTAAAACCTCTCGGAGGTTTAAACTATCATAAAGAACCCGATTTTACCGCAAACGTCATCATGTACGCTCCTCATCAATGCGATATCAACACAGGGTTCTACACAATGTACGTTTACACCGACATCATCCAATACCAAGCGGTCGGAGATTCTTACGTTCCCCTTTTGAGATGCATACATATAACGGGTAAAGGCAACGACGTGGTCATTGCTAGATACGACAACCCCCATTACGCATCGATCAGCAAGGATCACATCACCAGCATCGTCATAGAGTTGAAGGACGATCAAAACCACGAAGTACCATTTTCTTATGGGAAAGTCATCGTAAAACTACACTTTAAACCAAAAAATATTTATATTCTTTAAAAATGGTTTATTATAGACCCGGAGAGCCCAATACCGCGGACTATGTGAGCTATTACCAAAATCAGGCCGGCTGCGGTTTACCGGGTTATTCGGGATCGGGAGTTATGTACGGTGCGGGTTAGAGGAGGCCTATTCAGAGGGCTGTTCAGGATGGCGTACCATTGTTAAAGAGGATTTAGCTTCGCGAAACCACACCTAAAATCGGCAGCTAAAAATATAGTATCCGACGTCGTCTCAAATGTTTTGACGCACTCGCATAGCGATAAAGCTCAAGACGGGTCCGGTCTGATGGTCATGGCACGTAAGAGAATGTCTAAACCGCCGGGTGTGAGGAGGCGTGGTCAACGGGCAGCGCCGAAGAAGAAGAAGAAAACAGTGCGCGGGTCAAACAAGCGCTCACTCGTACGCAGAAAGCGTAAGAGGTCTGTCAGTCGAAACGTGTCGATCAAGAGAGCCACAAAATCCATATTCTAACATGGCGCTACTGCATGTCGGAGAATGCATCAAGTCCGAGCTGGACTTATTTTCGTTCCCGCTGACACAGACCGTTATTGAGAAAAACGGCTATTTAGAAGTAGCCCCATTATCGGCCATATCGGGCTCTGCACCATTGGAATTTTTTATCGCAGGCAACGGCGATGATTATGTGGATCTCAATAACACGATGCTCTATCTACGGGTGAAAATCACGAGACCTAACGGGAAGAGATTGCACACCCTGCGAAGGTGGGTCTAATCAACTACCCCGAGCCACTATATTTTCACAAGTCGACGTGACCCTCGGCGATCGCCTGATTTCTCAGAGTTCGAGCACTTACCCTTATCGCTGTATCATCGAGAGTCTGATCAACTACGGTAAAGATACGTTGGAATCTGTCTTCAGCGCTGGATTGTTCCATAAAGACACAGCGGGTCACATGGATGTTCAAGACCCGCAGGCCATAACGCAGGGTTATCGAAGAGATCGGGTTACACCAGCGAAAGCAAGGAGGTGGAACTACTTGCCCCATACACAGCGATATATTCTTCCAAGAGAAACTTATGATAAACGGGGTTGATATCAAGATACGACTTATTCAAGCAAAAGATGAATTCTGTCTGATGAGGGCCGACGATGTGGCTTACAAATTAAATATAGTGTCCGCATCCCTATTTGTCAAGAAAGTTACTGTATCACCACCGGTGAGACTGGCTCACTCAGACGTTACTCTCGACAACGGCCAAGTACCCTGTCGATAGGGTCAGTCTAAAATCGTTCTCCATACCGGCCGGCTCGTGTTTCGAATCAGGAAAATCTGTTTTAGGAACGCTACCAAAGTCTATCGTCATTGCCATGGTCGACAACGACGCATTCACCGGTTCCTACACAAAAATCCATTCGCTCAAACATTACGATCTGAATTCTTAAGCCGTCTCACGCCGACGGTCAACAATATCCCTCCAAGCCTCTACAACCTAATTTCAAGCTGGTTCGGCAGTACGAGAATATTATCAGTTGGTGATGACGACCGAGACACCTTAAAGACCAACCGCTCTGTATTGGCAGGAATGATTTCCTGAACGGATACACACTTTACGCATTTAACCTCACGCCGGACGAAGAGTGCAGTCAGCACATTTCCCTCATCAAGTCCGGGAATATCAGAGTCGAAGCTCGTTTCAGAAAACCACTGCGAATACCATTAATTTAATTGTTTACGCGGTATTTGACAGCATCATTGAATTGTCTAACCGCCGCCAGGTACTGATAGACTACTATTGAGATGAACACACTGCAACTCACCGCCATCATGGATAAAATTACATGCAGGACTCATTTTCTCGGCGTTCTACCGAGCGATCAACTACCCAAAAAACCCATAAGGATCTTACCGTCGGCCTGTATCATTAACACTCACCCTGCTAGGCTACCAGGTGAGCACTGGATCGACGCTTATTTAACCCAAGACGGGCCCACGTGTTTTTCGACAGCTTCGCAATCCGCCCAACAGCCATCGCTTTCAAACCACCATCAATAACTTTCTAGCTGCCAACGACGCCGACGTATTATATTCCGACAGACGAGTCCAGGATTATTCATCGGATACCTGCGGTCAGCACTGTGTGTTCGTGCTCTTTTAGAAGGTCTGACACGGGGCGGGGTGTCGGGTTTACTCTTTAGAGATTTAATTGTGCTCCTGACCTGTTGATTCGGCACTGTAGAAAAAGGGATGTTTAATTCGGCAAAGGCACGTAGAAACTCTGACCATCCTACAGGTCTCCGGTTATCACGAACCTTTTGCGGGGCCGTGATATTTTTTAACAAATCGACCATGTGTGAGCCTTGTATGGCTTTACCCCTGAACACAAACTCCCCCGATTCGTTCCACACGCTTAGTCCCTTTAGCTTTAGACATCTTGTCTAAAATGTATCTGCTGTTTTTCACACTTCTCGAAGGTACATTCTTCAGAACTTCATCCACCACATGCTCCTCAGCACCGTCGTCTTTGACGCTAGCCACGGTCGGTACTTCATCTTTATGAGTGGGGTCGGGTAACGACTGCGTTAAAACACCGCTCTCGCGATCGCCTTGTTTAACGATGGTCAAAAACCTGCTCAGGGTATTTGTGTAAAGTTTTGCTTTTTCGTACGGGTTCAAATCAGTGCGGAGTAAAATATTTCTCATGGCGACGTCCAAATCGTTTTCCACGCTCTGTTGAATAGTCTCGCGAACATTTTCAGTTCTCGCCTTATCCAGTTGATGCTGCGGGACTAAATACATCTTCTCGGCGTACTCCATCCTATCTGTTTGCTATCAAGCTCGAAAGAAAGGGTACGGCGACGCTCAGGAGCGGTAAAAGGAATCCACCCTTCTGGTTGAAGACTCGTTTCTTTGCCGCTATGCCGATTTTTTTATCGGCTACAAATTTAATTTCGGCTTTTCTCTTTTCAGTTTTCGTTACTGTTGCGGATTGACCGGAATAGTCCCGTAGAGGATGTTAAGCGCCACTTCACACAGCGATAAAATGAATTCGTCGGACGCCGATTGTAAAATAAGTCGCCGTTGTTTAGGAGATGCTTTATGTAGCAGTTTTAACACCGGCAGATGTTTACAAAGTCTGGCGGACATGGTGATTTGATCACGTTCTTCTTCTTTTTTTCGAGATATAAACCACTTGACGGTCGGAAAGCAATCCTGTTCTGAGACGGTACTGCTCGGGAGTTTTTGCTTTATAGTCTATCATTATGTAGCCGAAAGGTTGGTTGACTGCATCGTGGTAACACTCCATAAAGTATTTTGTGTTTCCGGGTACATTTGGCGCCCTAGCATCGCTACTTGATTGACGTCCGAGGATTTTTAAACAGAATCATATAATTGGCGTTTAAGCTGATGGTTCGCTGGATTTACCCTGTACAAATAAATTTTGCACTATATAAATAGCGCTAAGATTGCGGTGATGGACGTACTGCGTAAACACCCTTTGAAGCTCGAATTTGCGCTGGCTTGCTGCATCAAATCATCCACGATGAGAAGATTTGGTTTAGTGACGGGTAGCAAATCATCATCATTCAGACTCTCTGGTATTCCTTGCACAAATTTAATGTCGTACAATTTAAGCACATCATCGTACAAAGGCTGCCAACAATCATACAACCAAACAATGTTTTCAATTTTCTTGGAAATTAAATTCAAACCTTTTTCCAACAAAAGTTTCACAAAATAAGACTTTCCAGAATTGGACGGTCCGCTTATAACACAACTAAATGGATGTTGTAGTCTGAAATCAAAATCGTAAACATCCATCGACCCTCTGTGCATCATCATCTGATCAGTAGCCATAAAGAAGCGTGGTGAAATCGGGCAAAAGTCTGCGTTTATTATACACCACCTTAAACCTTTTAACGACTGATTTGTTGTGCAACGTGAGAGTCTTTTTATCCCTCACAATGTTTTCTGTGTGAGCCAGGATGTATTTGGTTCTATCATGCGACGTCACATAACTGTCAACCAGACCAATCAGGGTTTCCAGGCGGATGCCTTGGGAATTTTTAGCATTCAGCGTTATCCCCTTAGCTTTCATACACACTTTCCCTTTGGACGTCTGGAAACCGTACGATTTAGGGCCGCTAGTGCAAAACTCCGTAATAAAATCCCCATCGTCTATTTCGCTCGTCAGCTCGCCCAAATTATCACCCAGAGGCGGCTCCCAGTCGCCGTCCCTAGACACGAACACGACGCTGTCTGTGTCCGAGTAAAGAAGATGGTCACCGAGTCTGTCCATCAATTCGCAATTCCAGTCGGGCGTGAGTGAACGCACCAATAAACACGTTAACGCCGCGACCCTTACAAACATCCTCTTTGTTGGGTTTATGCTGGACGAGAGCCACGTCGTCCTGAGACGAATGAGAAATACGACAAGGTGTCGGTATTACGAAAACGATTCTGGTGAAATCTTCGGGCTCGCTCACCAGAGTCGTTTGAGGTAAGTTTGGTCTTAAAGAGAACCTACCCCACAAGCTGTTCAAAATAAGTTTGGTGATCGCTCTCTGGGCAGCGTTGTGCTTGATCTTTTCGGGTCGAGTTGAATCCTCTTTTCAAAATATTCGCGAATGTAAGTTTCTCTCTCAGCGTCCGTGACAACATTCGACGGGTAACCCGACGCTTGTTGTTTCAACCGCAAAAACGTTTTGACGTATTCGACAAACAATGTGTCTGACTGTTGTGGAAAATGCCAAACCTTGTCAATCTTGGCTACCACATAACCCTTCTCGATGGCTTTTAAAAGCTCAATGGATACCCAGGAGCCGGAGAGTGATCTTTCCTCATCCGTGTGGGTACAGCTCGTGGTCTGGTTTTGATCGTGAGCGCAGGTTCGGCATAATGGAAACATGAGTTTTCCTTGGCATCTGTAAGGGAGAACAGGATGCAGTAATTTGCGGGGAGGGTACACGGTCGCTTTGATAAGCCCGTAATAATTTTCAATCGGTTCAAAATTTTTGAAAATGATTTCTGGATGTTCAATCAGGTAGCTTTTCCTAGCCTGGCAGAAGGGGTAGAGGCTGGTGAAATCGAGATACCTTATTTTCTCATCTCCGCTCACTTTGTGATAGAGTTTATAAGCGTTAGTGCGCCCGCCAAACAGGGTGTCTCGAGGGTTCATTCTCTCTGGGGCGGAATAACCGGTCATAAATTCTATCACAGAGGGATCGGTCTTTTTCATGTCGTTCCATTCACATTCCCAAAGAACCTCGATTTGCAAACCGTACGCTGCGTTCTGCAGAATTTCGATCTTATCAAACTGTCTCCTGAGAACCCCATAGGGTACTCCCGACAAGGGGTGAGACTCATGGGGTTCAAAGCGGCAGCAGTGCCCGTGGAAGATGCACCCTGCGTATTATAAGCCGTGCCGCACAGCGTCCTGCTGGTAGTAGCCGTCTAAAAAGTACTTACCGATCGATACTTCGCCGTGGTTTACGGCGTGGTAAACGTCCACGTTTCGAGTCTTTTTGACATACTCGAGCCATTCGATCGAGCCGCTTGAGTAGGACTTATTCTGATTGATGTACGCTTTGTTATGCGTGAGAGCGAGCGTGTTTCTGCCGAGATAATGTGTTTTAAAGACCCCCATCGGCGGCGTCGCGAAGCCAAAAGGTCAAGTCCGGCGCATTGCATGAATGCCTCGGTATTTCATGCAACCTTCGGCGTAATAAGACGACGTCGTTAACGCCGTACGCGTACAGTTCTTTCCTAAAGTCAAACCACTTGCCCTCAACTGTGCTGTACCACGCATCAATCTTTTCACGGTCTTTATCCGACATGTTATCGTAGTTGTAGAACTTTTTGTTTCATAAGCTGTATGTTTTTTTATTTATTTATCTATTTTCTTCTTCAACTCTCTAAACATGTAACTGATTGTTTCATAACCTATATGGTTTTTTATTTTTTTATTCTTCAACTCTATAAACATTTAACTGATTGCATTTGTTTTATTTTTAAACTGAAATAATGTTCAGTGGATTTTTTTTTAGTAAGCTATTTTATAAACAATCAACTTTTGTTTTAAAAGAACAGATGTTTGTGGGAGATGCACTTCACAGTTTTTCACAGCACAGCCCCAGATACACTGCTATGGGATGCGGCGGGTGGGAGGGGAATTATACCGCCTTCAAAAAATCATCAAAACCTACTGTCAATAACATGATTTATTATTGCAGGGTCAATAGGTCAAAAACCTCCTGTCAAAAACATCAAAATCTACTGTCATGATAACATGATTTATTATACAGGAAGTCCCGCCTTATACAGGAAGTCCCGCCTATACAGGAAGTCCCGCCTACACCGGAAGTCCCGCCCCTACACCGGAAGTCCCGCCCCTATGCCGGAAGTACCACCTTATACCGGAAGCCCCACCCCTATACAGGAAGTCCCGCCTATACCGGAAGTCCCGCCCCTATACCGGAAGCCCCACCCACCTGTCAATCAATCATTTTGACAGTTGGTGTATGGTACTTACTACTCGCCTCTATTTGATTGCGTAACGTCATTGTTCGGTCCAAATTATTCAGCCTTTTCGCTTATTCGGCCGAACACCGAAAGAGGGTTTTTTCCTAGTTTCGTCCGAACATTCGGTGCATCCCTACTTTTGTTACACACTTTGATGCAATATAATTGTAAATAGTGTAAAGGAATTTTTACTTATGTGTATTAATCAAACAGTGAAACATAGATTCAAGATGTATGCATTATATGTTTTCTCACTTGCAGTTAGATAAGCATTCCTTGTGTGATGATTTACTATGATTGGGAAGTGATAGAGGTAAGGAAACGCAGATGGCCTGGGGGTCAAGGGGGCATCTGCCTCCCTTTTCTGTATAACAAACTGGTATCTCTCCCTGTAGGGGAGGGAAGGAAGAAGGCCTTGAAGGGAACCACTATAAAAACAGGCTGGCACTGCCTTTCCTTATCTCTCCTGACTGACTCACAGCTCATGTGTATTAGTGACGAGAGATCTCTCTTGCAAGAGAATAAATACTTTATTACCATAATTTGGACTCAGAGTTGTCTCTTACTCAGTGATGATGTTTGTATGAAAGAAATTGCCACAACAATTTGGTGTCAGAAAGTGGGATTCCTTGGACGTGACTTCTGGACCTGACAGCGGACGGAGGCTGATCACCTTGGAGCTGAAAGTTCCAACCCTACCTCGCAAAAAGATTCAGAGACGAGGGACCGTTTCCGCTGTTGGGACCGGAGGGATCGACCACTGGAATCAAAAAAAGAACCCAGGTGGCACAAAACGACATCTCTGGTAAGAGTCAATTAAATTCAATTTAATTAGGGGGAAAAGAGTGAAATTGAACCATATTGGCTGAGAACTGTTTCTGTGGTAGAGTAATCTGGGCACGAACGTCCAGATAGGTAACCTGAGATTAACTTGAGATCTGTACGGATCAAGATAGGTTTCAAACAGGTACAGAGGTTAATTGGGGTTGGCTAAAAATCGAAAGATTTTGGTAAATCACAATTAAGAGGGCACTGATAGTGCAACCCGATCCGATTGCGGGATAAGAGAAAATCGGATCTGCTGGAGACGTCTAGCAGATTAAAGAGACGCGCATGAGTAAATCCACAGAGAGCAGAAAACAGCCAGTATGGGGAAGTCTCAGAGCAAGCTTGTGAAATATGATACACCGGTGTACTACCAAATGAAAAAATATTATGGTCAGAAATGTATGCAAGATATTGAAAAATTAATCAAGCATCATGATTTTCCCGAAGAGGGAACATTGAGCCTCCCAAGACTGAAAGTGGTGAGGGACTCAGTTGAACAAAGTAGCGACAAACAACCAGATTGTTGTTGCAAATGTGTTAAACATGTATGTAAAAAATTTGAACAAACAGTAGATTGTTGGCTCAAGGAAGTAGATTGTTGGCTCAAGGAAGTAGATTGTTGGCTCAAGGAAGTAGATAAAAGAGAAAGAAAGCAAGTGCAGAAAGAGTTAGCAGGAAGGAAAAATGAAAAGTGTGAAAGTCTATCTGTATGCGTGTCTGCACCACCAGAACCGATTAACTCACAGTATGTTTGTGTGTCCCACATGAAAATACGGTGAGGTCGGCACCGCCAGAGTACAAAACACACATCTACCCAGTGGCTCAGCTGGATGCATTGAAATTCGACCCCGACCTCGACTGTTCTCCGCCAAGACAACCGCAGCAGGACGCACAAGCACGAGCAGCGCGAGACGCTGAATGAACAAGCACGAGCAGCGCGAGACGCTGAATGAACAAGCGCAAGCAGCGCGAGAGGCAGCGCAAGAAATGTGGACTGTGTGTGCAAGTAATGAACATGACTTTTCTAGCTGCACGAAGTGCAGGTTGTGCAAGAACCACGGACACTGGGCACAGGATTGTCCAGAGGCGCGTAAGGCGGATTGAAACGAGAGGAACGGAGAACAGGAGAGGAGAGGGCGGGTGACAGGCATTCAGCCAGCTACGAAAAAGGGAAGTAAAAATGTATTGACACACACACACAACACGCTCACATACACTGATTCAAATACTGCTATCTGCAATGAAGAACATGCTTGCAACCCTTTATGTGTGACTGTTGAAGTTTTGAATAATGCTGTTACTGATGAATGTCTGAGAATGTACAAAGGTTTAGGGTTTTTAAGGCTACCGAGATATCCCATGTTAGTTGACGGGACAATGATAGACTTTATGGTTGATTCGGGAGCGGCGCGATGCACCATAAGACCATGTGACTTGCCATGTGAACCAAGAATGACGGATTTAGTGTTTGAAAGCACGTCCGCGTCAGGGCATATAATTTCAGAAAACTATACTGTGCCATTGAAATGTGAGACGGAGGGGGGCAGGGCATTGAAACATGCATTTTTGGGCTCCTGAAACCTGTCCGGTTCCATTAATGGCCAGGGATCTAATGTGTAAATTAAATCTGAAACTCACTGCTGGTCCGTTTGGAATCGTTATTGAAGAGGAACAGCAGATGAGTTGTGCAAAATTTGAGCCACAGTGGGCATAAGAGTGGCAGATAAGTGATTCTGATTGGGCACAAATGATTTTGAAATTGGGAAAGGATCGAACAGTATCAGCTAACACAGAAAGTATGTTGCCTGACAGATTGCATTGCACGTCACATGTTGTAATTGAGCGTGAATCACAATATGAGTAAGAGTGGTTTAACGGGGCAGAAAATGAGAAAATAAGGTTTGATAAGATTTTCTGGAATGAAAATGTGTGTGCGCTTTCAGCTTGCCTGTCAGAAAAACGAATGCAGCTGTTTTTGATAACGGGAAGTCTGCGCCACACTTATCACTAACCAAGCCACCGAGCAGACATGGGCTGCTTTAGGCCTGTTTGTGAGGAAAATGCATGAGAGCCACAGATTGGGCGGAAAAGGGAAACGGGGTGAAACAGTGAAAATGTAGGGGCTTTTATGGCTAACTGTGATTTTGAGGTTGTATGTAGATGATTTATTGATTTGTGCACGAGATGAGGTTACGTGCGTGGCTGACACTGTAACTCTCTTGAACCACCTGGCGAGAGAGGGTCACAAGGTCAGTCTGACCAAGCTGCAATTTGTGAAGCAGGAAATAACTTTTTTGGGTCACACTATAACACCAAACAGTAAAGCTATCTCTGAGAAACGAATAAAAGCTATCAAAGATGTACCAAGACCAATAACAAAGAAACAATTGTTATCATTCTTGGGAATGTGTGCATATTGTCGAACGTTTATTCCAAATTATGCATTTCTTGAAAAGCCCTTGAGAGCCCTGACAACAGGGAAAGGGCTGAGGTCATGTGACAAGATTTATTGGCCCACAGAAGCACAGGAGGCGTTTGCAAACATGAAACTGCAACTGGCTCAGGCTCCAACGTTGGGCCTCCCTGTGCTTGAAAAGCCTTTTACACAGATGGTAGACGAAAAACATGGATTTATGAGTTCGGTGCTCTTGCAGACCCATGGGGACAGATTACGACCAGTCGCATATTTTTCAACGAAGCTTGATGCAGTTGCAACAGGCTTGCCACACTGCCTGAGAGCTGTGGCGGCTGCGGAGCTGGCTGTACTGGCTTCAAGGGAATTTGTGGGGTATTCTGATTTGACTTTGATGGTCCCACACGCGGTCTCCATGATTTTGCAAGAGCAGAGAACGTCACATTTATCAACAGCCCGATGGCTGAGGTATCACACGATTTTGCTTGACATGCCAAATGTAACGGTGAAAAGATGCACAACTTTGAATCCTGCCACATTTCTCCCTACAGAGGAGGATGGGGAGGAACACCATTGCTGTCTATCAGTGTTGGAACAGGTGTGTAAACCACGTCCAGACCTGTTGGACACACCTTTAGAGAATCAGTGACAATGTCCTCTTTGTGGATGGGTCGGCCCAAAGATCCACAAACAGGCTTGAATAAGGTTGGTTTCAGGTGACCACTGAATTTGAAGTCGTAAAGTCTGGCAAATTGGCATCAAATTATTCGGCTCAGGGAGCTGAATTGGTTGCTCTGACAGAAGCGTGTAAACTTATGGCAGACAAATGTGTGACAATTTACACAGACTCGCGTTATGCTTTTGGGGTCACACATGATTTTGGCGCATGGATGGACATGCCATGCCATCCAAGTCGGATGGACATCCGATATTAAACGCATCGCTTGTGTCTGAGCTTTTGGAGGCCATTCTTTTACCAGACAAGGTCGCGATCTGTAAATGAGCAGCGCACACTAACGATAAAAGTTTTATCTCCACAGGAAACGCCAGAGCAGACGCGGCGGCGAAGGCCGCGGCAGCACAGGAGACAAAAGAAACGACTTGTGCTTTAGTATCTGTGACTAACCCTGATATTTCCCCTTGTTTAAAAAGTATGTAGACTTTTTCCACAGGAGCAGAAAAACAACAATGGAGGTCGTCTGGCTGCAGCCTCCAGGGGGGTGTATGGATGAGTGTTGATGACATTCCTTGTTTGCCCAAACACTTCTTTCAGCATTATGCTAAGTTGACACATGTGTTGGATCATGTGTCAAAGGGGAGTATGATAATGCAGATGAAGGAATTATGGTTTACAAAGGGGTTTACAGTGTTTGCTGAAAATTTTTGCAAAAGA
Source organism: Gymnocypris eckloni scoliostomus (assembly GCA_027564155.1). Classification (NCBI taxonomy): domain Eukaryota; kingdom Metazoa; phylum Chordata; class Actinopteri; order Cypriniformes; family Cyprinidae; genus Gymnocypris; species Gymnocypris eckloni. The sequence goes on from CM050422.1 coordinate 34,706,821, forward strand.
TGTGTCACTTGTAACACACACAATGTGGCTAGGGGAATAAAAACACCCTTGGCATCTCAACCAGCCCCGGCAGGCCCATTTGAATATCTAATGATGGATTTCATCGAATTAACCCCCATGTGGGAAACAGAAACACTGTCTGGTGATGGTTGACATGTGGTCAAATGGGTTGAGGTTTTCCCAACCTCGAAACAAGATTCGCAGCAGTGGCAAAGGCCCTGTTAACCGAGATTGTTCCGAGATGGGGAATTCAAGAAAAATCAGTTCTGACAATGGCAGACACTTTGTCAATGATGCAATAAAGCAGGTGGGTCAGTTCTTGGGAATTGACATGAGAACACACTGCAGCCACGCCCCTCATCAGGAGGGGCAGTAGAGAGACAGAACCAGACAATTAAGAACAAATTAGCAAAATGCTGTGAAGAGACGGGTCTGACTTGGCTTAAAGCCCTCCCAATTGTACTGATGTACATGAGAATGAGAAAGAGAGTGAAAACAAATCTGAGCCCATTTGAAATTTTGTTTGGTAGGCCACCATTCATGGGCATAGAAGGGGGTAAACAAAGGCTGCCATCAACGGATGTGTGTGAGAATGACATGTTGAATTACTGCAAAGAAATGTCTTGTCTGTTATCAAATATTTCTGTGCAGGTAAAAGCTGCCCAGGGTAAGGTTGCTGAGACATTCCTGCACGAGGTCAGACCTGGTGATTTCGTGGTGATTCGTGATCACAGGAGAAAGAGCTGGAAATCGAAAAGGTGGCTTGGGCCTTTCCAGGTGCTTCTGGTGACGACACGCAGCGGTGAAGGTCGCAGAGAGGGCTACCTGGGTTCACGTAAACCATTGCAGGAGGGTGCCGCCCATTGCGGAGGCAGAGCAATGGGAGGAGGTTCAACGCGAGTGTCAATAAATGCTAAGATCCATTTTGAAAACCCCTTGCATTGCAGCTGTGTGTTTAGGCAGAACCAGATATCAGCAGCAAGGAGGAGACTGAGGTAATCAACAGAATGATAAGACTTCTTAGTGTTTCGAAAAACAGCATCACATTTTGAAGTCATATAACAGTATCTTTTTGATAAAGAGTAACTGGAGAGAACTTGAGCTGCCTCCCAGAATCGTGGCAATCTATATTCAGGGCACAGGGTATAATGACAGATTGTTTAAAGGGGTGGGGACCACAGAGGTGGCGAGGACTCATTAAATATGGATGTAAACAAACCAGCAAGCTGATCAAAGCCTGCAGGACCTCAAACGGCCAGTAATCCCGCCAGGTCCTGCTGCTACAGTTTCTCTCATAGTTCCCTCGAACATCATCCTCTGAAAGGGTGATAGCATAGTCATTGCTACTCTGTCTGCTGCTTCTTGGCTATCGGCAGAATCGCCCGCCATTGCATTCAAGCGGCCGTGAAGTTGTGTTCAGCTCTACGGCTGTAGCAGAGATGCTCTCACCTATCCAATGTCTGTTGTTTCAGAGGAACAGTCTATCCGGTCTGTTAATGTTGATGACCCTGCCACATGCGTCGAAGTTACATTGGGCTGGAAAATGTGACTCAATTCTCTCACTGTATCTATTAGCGGCTCTTACTGCAGCCGAGCATAACAAGAAGGTTGTAAAGCTCAGCATGTTATCCGTGTACAAGAATACGCCAAGGCAGGGTTATCGGCAGTTTCGATGACTTTTACATCCTGACATTATTCTGTCACCACGGAGTAACTTCCTGATTTGGCGAAAGTCTGATATGCTTATTATCCTACCAAGTTTGATTTGCCTGTTCGGTTAGTGTGTTCACGAAGCATTTATGCTACCTCGTGAATTAGCTGGCGTCGAATGAACTCGCCCGTGCAACAGCAGTGTCCCGTCAGCGTCAAGAGGCAGCCTGTAGCGTAGCAGAATTTTACCATGCGTTGCTAAACATTCCCTCTCCACGCGAGGAGTTCTTGAAGGATCAGTTGTCAAAAACTTACTAATCAAATTGTGAGGAAGATGGCTGCGTGGTCTGATTTTCAGAGCATGACGAGCATAAGGTGGGCTTAATGTAGGCATTTATTGAATATGGGTGTAGCAGTGATTAGTGTATTACAGTCCTCTGGTTAATCAGGATATGTGCTGATGAAACAGAGATGAATTTTTGAGGAATTAGCTTATGTTAAAGTCTCAAACAGCGAGACTTAGCGTTCAGGATGTATATTGATATATGGGTTTCTTTCCTCGTATAGATACATTATTAGTGATGATTTACTATGAAAGAGAGTATAGTATGACAGATGAAGTGAATTATATGGTTTGAGGGCATTTACAGTGTTTGCTGTAGTGCAAAGATGTGTCACTTGTAACACACACACAATGTGGCTAGAGGGATTAAAAAGAGGCCTTGAACTCTCCTTCAAGTAGCAGGCCCATTTGAATATCTAATGATGGATTTCCCTCATGGAATTAACCTTGTGGAAACAGAAACCGCTGTCTGGTGATGGTTGACTACTCTTAAATTCAAAATGGGTTGAGGCTCTTCCCAACCTCGAGAACAAGATTCTCTCAGTGTCTTCCCTGTTAACCGAGATTGTTCCGAGACTGGGGTAATTTTCCAAAGAGAATAATCACTAGTTCTGACATATGGCAGACACTCAGAGTTGTCTCTGCAATCAAGTGAGTGGGTCAGTTCTTGGGAAAATTCACGCGAGAACAGCTGCAAAAAGCTACAGCGCCCTACAAAATCAGGAGGGCTTAGAGATCAGAACCCCTCGTAATTAAGAACAAATTTAGCTGAAATGCTGTGCAAGAGGAAGCGGGTCATGATGGCTTAAAAACCCTCCCCAATTATGCACTGATGTACATGAGCTCCCAACCTGAAGAAAAAAGAGTGAATAACATCAACCTGAGCTACCATAATCAGAAAGATATTCATTATTCTCCACCATTCATGGGCCATGTATAAGGGGTAATACAAGGCTGCCTATCAACGGATGTGTGTGAATATTGACATGTTGAATTACTGCAAAGAAATGTCTTGTACACTGTTGTGTCAAATTTTATTTCTGTGCAGGTAAAATACCCATACTTGAGGGATAGGTTGCTGGGGCCTTGTGTTTGTGTCAGGCAGCCAGGTGATAACGTGGTGATTCGTGATCACATGAGCGGAGCTGGAAATCGAAAACTGTTGGGCCTTTCCAGATGTGATCTGGTGGCCTTTGCAGTGAAGGAGTCGCATTAGAGGGCTACGTGGGTTCACATTTAAACCATTGCAGGAGGGGTGCAGCCCATTGCGGAGGCCACAAAATCGCTGGAGGATGGTTCAGCAGCATTTGTGTCAATAAATCCCGCTAAGATCAGTTTAAAAAAATCAAAAACTTGCATTGCAGCTGTGTGTTTATGAACCAGATATCAGCAGCGAAGGAAACTGAGGAGGAGGCAACATGATTGCATAAGCGGCACTCTGGTGGACACCGTAAATCATATCAAATGAACAGATTAAGACTCATAATATGGTAACCCGAAAACAGCACTTTCTCATTCTCTAGTCATTAAAAGCACCTCTGATTCAGAGTAACCCTCAGAATTCCTGTGAGCGTTAAATAGGCCGTGGCATCTCGAAGTGCCAGGAGATGTGGCTAGCCCTGTCTCAGACAAACCATAACATATGTATAATAAGCTTTGTTAGTCAGCCAGATGATGGTAATACTATCTTACTTCACAACAGGTCTGGACCAGATGACTGGTTTTTGGGAGATCCAGTCACAAAAAAATTTATGATTCTGACACAAATGCTTGAAGGAGTTACAGTAGTGGAAATGTGTTAGATTGCAGGTTATGTTACACATCTATTTAATAAACATTCCTGAGAAGCAGATTGAACATGGAATAGGTTAAAAAACTTAGCAGTTATCCAGGTATTCTGAGAGGGGCGTACAGAAGGGTGAAACTGAGGATTTTTACATACTTTGGTAGCATATTCCATTTTATATTGAAGTACACTCAACAGTGAATAAATTATTGCATGATGTTTACTTTCCTACTTTGAATTGCTATAGCCTATTTCCTTGTTTATACTACATGGTCAGTACTGAGGGTTCGGTTTAGGCCAACAGGGTGGGAAACAGTGCCTGTGTTCAGAAAAAATAGAATAAAGTCTTTACTATGCTTGCAAATGAAATTCAATATTAGAGGTACCAATGACCCAACAAAAATGCGCTAAGCATTTTTCCAAATTTTCAAAGCTTACTTCTCAGCGGGTTTGGAGGTTGAGATCATTTATGCTAATCAAAGAGATGAAAGTATAAGTGTGAGATGACGAAAAGCAATTTACTTAAACCTTTTATATTAACACAATGTTTGATTGAATCAAAGTTATCAGAATAGTAAAAGACTTGATAGTTTGTATATGGAATTGGATTATTTAACCATGCAGCACAAATATATTAATCTTTAATTGAAACATACATTTCAGATGTATTATATGTTTTCTCACTATATTAGATAAGCATTCTGTGTGTGATGATTTACTATGCATTGGGAAGTGATTAGAGGTACAGGAAGCGCGGATGGTCAGGGGGTCAAGGGGCATTGCCTCCCTAATTCACATAACCATTAAATCGGTAAAACAGACTGGTATCTCCCTGTAGGGAGGGGAGGATAAGAGGCCTTCTCAAAGGACTGTAGTAAAAACAGAATGTTTGTGACTCCTTATCTAACTCATCTAAGCGATCTACCAACTGACTCACAGCTATGTGTGCTGGCTAGTTCATATGCTAAGCAAGCGTCAGGCCATAATTTGGACTCAGAGTTGTCTCTTACTCAGTGATGATGTTTGTATGAAAGAAATTGCCACAACAATAGTATGCAGAAAGTGTAGTGTTATGGATTGAAATATGTTTGTTAAGAATGTTTACGTCATCTTACTTTCACCAGCATATAACAATATTACAGTTTATGGTAGTTCTCATAGTTCTCATGAAATTCTTACAAACTGGTTAATAAATGTTAATAATTTTGTGCAGAGACAATCTTTTTTTTTTCTGCTTTATTAAATATATCGAATATAACAAAAAAAAATATATATATATATGTAAATATATCTTAAAGAGGTTGGGAGGGGGGTCGTGGAGCTTTTGCTATGTTTTTGGGGGGCCTTACCCCGCTGAAGTTTGGGAAGCTCTGCCCTAAAGAATACATCTTGCAGATTAAATGCAGATGTCAAATAGGCACCTCCGAGATGTACGTGTGCTATCGGGGCAGTGACTATTGATCTAGGGAGCTGATTGAGACTGTTAATAATTATCATATTAAACAGGACACAGAAAAACTCCTGCTGAATCATGAGATCCATGTGACACTGTTATAAAGATGGAGTTTATTAAAGAGGAGAGTGAAGACATGAAGATTGAAGAAACATTCAGAGTCAAACATGAAGATACTGAGAAACAAACAGGTTGGTTTTCATTCTCAAAGCTGAATTGTTTTGTCCTGTTCATTCATTTGCTACTGGTGTTTCTGTACCATGACCTGCAGCTTTCTCTCCTTATCATCAGCTTCATTTAAAAAGTATGGTGCATGGGTTCTCAACTCTGGTCTTTTAGCTCCAACCCTAATCAAACCTACCTGAACAAGCTAATCAATGTCTGCAGGATCACTAGATAGTTACAGGCAGATGTGTTTTATCAGGGTTGGAGCTAAACTCTGGAATAAAGTGGACCTAGAGTTGAGCACTATACTTCATCGGCGTAATCATAACTAGTTACCTAGCTAGGGACTACTTTCAGGCATTGCGTAATATCTGCACCCATGGTACGGCATCAAAATTCCTTGATAGTTCCTTGATTATTCCTTATAGTTCCTAGCCATATCAGACTAGAAAATTGCAACTTTTCATTTTCCGTCAGTCTTAGTACACGATGTAACTACAGAAGTTTTAAATAGGAAAATTATCAAAACTCTTTGGTCATTTTTGATGACCAAATGCTAATGGTCTAATCCGATTCAATGATCTATGCCAGGGCTGTCCAAACTTGATCCTGGAGGGCCGGTGTCCTGCAGAGTTTAGCTCCAACACTCATTAAACACACCTGAAGCAGCTAATCAAGCTCTTACTAGGCATACTAGAAACTTCCATGCAGGTGTGTTGAGGCAAGTTGTAGCTAAACTCTGCAGGACACCGGCCCTCCAGGACCGAGTTTGGACAGCCCTGATCTATGCTAAGTGTTAAGTTTGATATACCGATCAGAACCCCTAAAATCTCTAAATCACATTTCTGCCATCCTCAAACAATTAAACAATAATAAATCCGCTATTACCTCTTGTTAGGATGGATGTGATCAGAAGATTCAGGACCTCTGTCCTCACAGAGCTCACTCAGTCAGGTCCGGACTTCTTAGGGCTCGATCAGGATTGTATTCAGGTTCAGATAACAGGTTGTCATAAAGTAATTACTCAGAGGCTTATTTTAGTAAAAGGATTATGAATCACCATAGCAATGGTTTCCTTTTATAAAAATAATAATAACTCATAAGCAAATACAAAAAACACAAAAGTGAGTATAGTCTTCATCACGGATTTTCGGCCTCGTTTTAAATCTCTGGACAAAGCTTTTATAACTTTGCATCTCATTTGCATTATCTTCTAAAACGCCATGCATGTATCGCTCCTTATTGTCCTTTTCCTTTCTACTTGAACAGGCTGGACGTATGACCTTTGTCACAAAATCCTAGACTTGACCGAGTCAAAAGTTCACCATGAGGGGAAAAACCTCCCCCTCTATATGAGCACATCAACTGCCTTTAAAAAGTTTAAGATAATCACATGTTCAAACCATAAACATAACACATCATTACAAGCATAAGGCAGATAATTTATTTGGAGGCTTTCTACAAGAAGATCGTCAAAGTGAATCTCTAATTTCCCTGATTTATTGTCAGGGATGCCTATTTGAAATTGATTAGGAAATGGCATATTTATTGGGCCATCGGACTCGACATAAGCTAAAAGTGCTACCGCCAGACCCAGAGTTCAACTGAATGATTCAAAAACAGTAAAACTCAACTATTCAACTCTAGGGGAGTTGTAAAATGAGCCTATTTCCAAAAAAGTGGAGTGTTCCTCTAAATATAAAATATTCAAAACAGCTAGTTCATATATTCGGCAACAGCAGTCATACATCGCTATTAGGACCGCACGTCGTACTGTGACAAGTTTGCCGCATCAGTGCGGAAGTTATCAATCTATAAATCTGTCAAAAGTAGATTTATTTTAAAGACCAGCAGTTTAACACTAAATATTGGACATAAACGAACACATTAAAGATAAAAGTATTTTCAGGTTAAGTTCATATTTTTGGAGTAAAGTTAAATTAAACGGATACATCAGTCATACAGCGCTCGGACCGCGCGTCCCATGATGAGCCCAGTTTTAGACTGATAACTTATTAACTGCATGTTTTTTGTTAATGTGCTGCATAGAAAACTGCATTTTCGTCATGTTCATTCTCATAGCTGTTCAAGAAGATGCCTAAAATATGTCTCTTTTTGCACTCTTGACATAGCCTTATTTGTAAATAATCAAATGATCAAATCAAAGTTAAATTTTGATGTGGGCTTAGTTTTAGAGTCCTTTTTTAAAAACATTTCCAATGAGGAGAAGCCTAATCCTCATTTGCGCGCGTGTGTGTGTGAAGTGCGACGCTGAGGTGAAATAGCGGGAGAATTTGATAACACTAGCCCAATAATAATAAGCTGCCTAATAAATAATAGTAGTTTTATACATTAATAGGAGAATATCGTCTTGACTATCGGCAATCAGCTTATCACACGATACTATCATCTATCGGCACAACCCTAGTCTGTGTTGTTTTAGATGTAAATGGCAAATTTGAGGTGTCTATAATTAACCAGTTTTCCTTAGTCAATCTGTTTCAAAAGGTGTTCATAACAGCCCGCTTGAAAGCTATTTCGGACATTTCCTAAAGAAAGAATAGAGTTAACAGTATTGAGAAGAGTATTACGGACAACGCCTCTTTCAGTAGCTTGTTGGTGGTGTCTAGAACACGTTGTTGGTTTTGATGGTTTCTATATCTAAATGTATGGATGTCTGTTGCTTTGTGCCATTAAAATGGGGTTAACTTGAGTTGTTTTCTTTTTGCTTTAGACTTGATATCACGTAAAGAGGAGAGTCAAGAACGGAATGAAATGACGACAAAGATCAGTATGAGAAACATCGTGACTTCACTGGAGAAACCGCTAATTTAAGTTGCTCACAGACTAAAAAGACTTCACGAAAAATAGCTCAAAAGACAAGAGCTATACGTCATTTCACCTGCCAACAGTGTGGAAAGATTTTCACTGTAAAAAGAAACCTTGTAGTTCATAATAGAATTCACACTGGAGAAAAGCCTTACAGCTGCCAACAATGTGGGAAATGTTATAGTAAAAACGAAACCCTTAAAGACCACATGACAACTCACACCGGAGAGAGACCTTACACATGCCCTCAATGTGGAGCAAGTTTCACTCAAAAAGGAATCCTTAAAAGGCACATTAGAATTCAAACCGGAGAGAAGCCGTTCACCTGCCAGGAGTGTGGAAATAGTTTTCTTCGAAAAGGAAGTCTTAAAGGCCACATGAGAATTCATACTGGAGAAAAGCCATTCATATGCCTTCAGTGTGGAAAGAGTTTTACACATAAACAAGCTCTCAATGTCCACATAAAAATACACATAGGAGAGAAGCCTTACATATGTGATGAGTGTGGAAAGAGTTTCTATCAACAAGGACACCTTAAAGTCCACATGAAGAGACACACTGGAGAGTGTATTTTCACCTGCCAACAATGTGGAAAGTTTTACTAGAAAAGCAAACCTTGAAGTCCACATGAGAATTCACACTGGAGAAAAGCCATTCATATGCCTTCAGTGTGGAATAAGTTTCGATCAACAAGGACACCTTAAAGTCCACCAGAGAATTCACACTGGAGAGAAACTTTTCACCTGCCATCAGTGTGGAAAGAGTTTTACTAGTAAAGCAAACCTTGAAGTCCACATGAGATTTCACACTGGAGAAAAGCCATTCATATGCCCTCAGTGTGGAAAGAGTTTCAATCAACAAGGAAACCTTAAAGTCCATCTGAGAATTCACACAGGAGAGAAACATTTCACCTGTCAACTGTCATGAATCTGGTTACCACTCACTACAACTGCACATCACCCATGGACTACATCTCCCATCATGCACTGCACACACACATTCCCGTCCACCATTACACCAATCACACAGCTGTCACCATTCACTCATTAGTCTTGATTGCCTCCCCACACCTGCACCTCATTCGCACACTCACATATAAGCAGCACAGATACACTCACCCATTGCGAAGTCTTGTTTTCCCCTGGCTAACATTTCCGAGCGGGTTTCCCTTGTGTGTCTACCTGTGTACTACCTGGACCGTTGACTCTCTCTCCTGATCGTTTGCTGCCTGCCTTACTGACCCCGCCTGCCTAATGGTTATCCTCTCTGTCTGCTGCCTGCCCTGATCCATTGCTCTGCCTCTGTTTATGTATCTGTCTTATCTACGTTGCCCTCGATACCACTATTTGATATTTGCCTGTCTGACCTCCTCTTTGTATCAATAAAGCTGCAAGTGGATCTACTCTCGCCTCTGACCAGTCATTGGTTACATCAACAGTGTGGAAAGAGTTTCAGTCAAAATGGAAACCTCAAAGCCCACATGAGGATTCACTTAAGACAGAATAGTTTTATTTCATGAGTGTGGAATGAGCTTCACGGACAGGAAGGAATATAAGAATCATGTCATAACTCACACTGGAGAGACATGAGAATTCACAGTGAAGTGAAGCCTTTCACATGCTTCCCTGAAGAACGAGTTTCAGATCTAAATAAAACTTAAGTCACATGAGGCATTACATGCCATTTACTTATCTTAAAGTATTCTTGTGGCTCAGTGGTAGAGCATTGCGTTAGCAGCACAAACGTTTGTGGATTAAATTCCCAGGGAACACACATACTGATAAAAAAATTGTATAGGCATCGTACACTTACCAACTTTGTAAATAGACAATGAGAAAAACCGTCCATCATACACTAAACAACTGAGGATCACACTCTGACTACGTTAACATGGACATCAGTAATCTAATTATTTACCTTATTCTGAATAAGACAATATTAATATTAAGGTGTTTACATGAGTTGCTTTTAGAACATTCCTGCCATGTTCTCGTTTTACATGTTAAAGTACATAGATCGATTAATGTCATGTGTTATTACATCTCCTCCAGAATTTCATGTGTAAACATAGTTCGTCTTCATGATGATGAATTAAAATTGTATTAAAGCTTCGAGTGCAGTTAATTATTTGTACGTGCATACAGACTATGGTGGTGTTGAAGCTCTTTTAGTTGCCGTCAAACGGTTGATCACTGCTGTGTGAGTATCCTGTCGCAAAATACGGCAAAGTCCTACATGAGGGTAATAGTTTGATTAAGGTGTTTACATGTCTATACAGCACTTCAATAATGAGACTAAACTAGGAATAATCCACATGTCTTAATTCGATTTGTGTTTACTTCGATTATGACTTTAGCTTCAAAATCTCTGTTTACATGGTAGACTCTTAATCAGAGTATTGTCGTAATCATATGAAAATCGTAGTATTGATGTCCATGTAAACGTACTGACTGCTAAAGTGTAAAGTTGTCCTGATCACAACAAACTAGGTAGTAAAAAAGCCGAGACAAACGGATGCGTGCCTGTGTATTAGATGCGTGCAGATCTTAAAGGGACAGTACTAAACATGCAGCCGACTGTAATTAAAGGGATAGTTCACCTTAAAATGACATTTCTGACATTATATTTACTCACTCACATGTTGTCCCAAATCTGTATTAATTTCTTTCTTTCTTGTTGAATGCAAAATATGGTATTTTGAAGAACGTGGGTAACCAAGGTTGCAAAACAGTTGCTGGTCCACATTGACTTTGATAGAAAGATAAAAATACTAAGTCACTGTGGACCTGCAACTGTTTGGTTTTCCACGTTCTTTAAAATAGCATTTATGTTCAGCAGAAGAAAGAAACTCACTCAGGTTTAAAACTAAACTCTAGTGAGTAAATGATGGTATAATATAAAACACTGTGACAGAATTGACAGAATTATTTTTATATAATGCTAACACTACAAAACACAAAGAGAAAAAATAACTCACTACTTTTGACAGAAAAAAATAATACATCTGTTTTAATAGGAATCAATCTATATAGTGTTTTATTTTTATATTTGTTCATTCAATTTCTTGAATACTCCTGCTAAACATGCCTATTGTACCTGAAAATAAAGCACTGTTTGTTTTATTTGTATATTATGTGTATTTGTAATGTGTATCTTTGTTCTTATTTTTAATAACAAAGATAAAATAATGACAAATAGTTTTATCTTCCCCCACTTTGGTCTAAATATCCACCATACTTTTTTATATTTTGTAACCTTGAAAGGATTTGTTTTTTTAATAGGAAAATTATTTTGGCTGCACTGCTCAGACAAAATAGTAAAATCAACATGACAAAGAATCGTGAAATTGTGCTATTTCTAAAAGCAATTGTGATGATATTTTTGCCAAATCTCCCACCCCTACTTTGACTGCTAGAATAACACTTTAAAGAAACATTTGTTATAATTCATTAACAGCATTGACATTATTATAGCACTTATAAATGTAGGTCAATAATTATTTATAAATTATAAATGTTTACTAATATATGTTTAGTATGTTAACATTATGCATTAAACACATACCTAACATTAACCAAGATTAATAAATACTATATATATATGATGATCAATCACTATTAATTCACTTTTTTTTTATTCACTTAAGTTTATTCTCATTTATTTTTTGAGTCTGGTTATTTGTCACCTATGGTATCGATTTAGTATCGATACCGAGGTATTACATTCCGGTATCGTACCGAAGCCAAAATTATGGTATCGAGCCATCCCTACAACAAACTCAAAAACATGTGCCTTGTTCCTAGGAGATACGTGACAAATTAAAACTATACATGTTCTACAATTGGCTCAAAATATCAATTTTTTATTTATCTCGGATGACTGGATGTGATTTTCTTTGAAATCTGAAAGCTGGCTCTGACTTTCGGCTTCTGAACTTCTCCAGACTGTAAATTGACGGAAAATCGGGGCAGTACATGTGTCAGTATGATTTCTGAAGGCATACATTTGGTGTTTCAGTGCTGGTTTTTGACCTTATGGCCAGCATCCTTGAAATGCTCCAAAGATTATCAGTCTTTTGAATTTGAAGTGTGTTTTATTTAGCAGACACTTATAAAATAGGTTGGTAGCACTTTATTTTACAGTCCTGTTCCTCGTGTACATACTATGCGCTTATTGTAGTAATTCCAATAACTAGGTACTAACCCTAAACTTAACCCTACCCCATGTAGTTACCTTATTATTGGGTAAGTATATGTAAGTACATGTATTTTAAAATAAAGCGTGTCGTAGCAAAACGAGCAAAGGATGGATTTCTTCAATGTAGTCAATGAGGCTCAAGAAAACAGGAGTTCCAGATGTCAAAATTAGACTTTATTATCAGAATAATGAAGCCGAGATGGCAGGCCCGCAACATCTGAATCTTTGTCTGTCCTCTCACCCTTTATACCTGTGGCACTGCCCAAACATGGGAGTTCCTGTTTTTAATTGGCTATGCTTGTCTGACTTGCCACCAATAATTTATTACCACACCTGGTCATCTTTTAATTGTGGCGAGCATTTTTATCAGTCGTTTTTTTAAAAAGATAACCAGCTCCCTTCTAAACACCAAGTTAGTTCTCTCCCTTCAACCAAGGACCTTGACAGTGTCAAGAAGACATACATCAAAAGAAGACATACATCAAAACTGCTCACGGGTGTTTGTCATATTCTGGGACGCCAGCCAAAGTTCATAGGGCTATTCAAGTTCACTGATACACTCCAGTACTGCCCAATAGACTGGAATACTTTCAACATATTGATCAGATTGTAGGTTACATTCTTTGAACATACATCATATTTTAAGTAAAATAACAACATATTGAGTAAATAACATACTATAAAGCAAAATAACACAATATATTCCCCCCTCTGAGACTTTACGAAGTCTCACCACTAATAACCCTTGCCCAGAGTGCAACATCACAAGTCCACCCATCCTTCTATCCTTCTATGAACCAATAAAGGTCCTCCATCATATTTTCTCTTAACAAATGGCTTTTTCATGTTGCTGCACTCCAGAGGAAGCCAGATCCAAACATCTCCTCTCACCATTGACTAGAGAAGAGTAAAAGAATCTACTTCCCTACCTATACATTCTTGGGGGTTAATGAACACTTAAAATAAATCAGCAATGTGTTTTAAAGCATGTGCATGTCTTTTAGCCTTGCCCATGGTTGTCATGGTTATGTAGAGTACATGAATGATTAGTCAAATGATTATACTTATCAAATATCAAAATTAGAAAAAACAAAGTAATATAATGCAATATATTATGCACTGGTCTATCCCACGCTGCCAGAGGAACTCCAAACATTTCCGGTAGCTTGGAGCGCTATCTGGTGATGTTGTCCTTCGTTGCCAGAGGAGCTCTTAGGCAGCTTCAATGCCCTTCAGCTCTATCTGGTGTTGGAGTAGATGGTGGGTTTTTAAACCTCCAGTTGAATCTACTCATGCTGCTAAGCACTGAGATGCTCGTCGATCCTTTCTTCTTTTTCATATTTTCCAGTGATAATTCTCCAGTGTTAAAAGAAACAAACTACATACTGATAATGAAGGTTAAATGATGAATACTTGCAAATAAGTAGTAGACATACAATCTTTTCTTATCGTCCCCTTTTCTGGTTGCACTGCCTCGTAACACGGACACTGACCTGCTTAAAACCTTCAATGTTTTCTTTCTGTTCAAAAATAATTATATTTCACATTTGATGTATATAGGAGATTAAAATGCTTCTTTAGAAATAAATGATTTCAGAATAAAATATAAAGATATCAAACCAAATAACTTCAGGAAGGGGTATATGCCAAAGTAAAATACATAAAACCATCTAACTTCCTTCCTACTCTATCCAAATATTCTAATGTCACTTCATAATATGAAAAGAAAATACAATGAAGATACTAACTCCCTTTCTATCAAAAGTTACAATACAAGGTAAAAATAATAAATGAAAATAAAAGGCACCCCTTCCCTACCACTCAGAGAATGTTTTACACAAAATCATCCAGTTCATCCAGTCCAGGTCCCACTGTATACATGTTGGTGCATCCAACGTCAATTCCAGTTGGTCTCACTGATACATTAATCATCTGTTTGGCTGCAGCACTGGCCAGCATTGATCTGATGAAAGGCACAATACAACAGAACAACAAAAGAAACATAACAACAACAATGCCAATTATAATGCCCATTTTGGTTAACCATTGTCCCCAAGACCCAAAAAGTGAATTAAACCAATCCCAGGTATGCATGTCTGCTCCAGCATTCTTGGTTACCTCCTCTCTCAGGTTTTTCAGTTTCCCCATTGCTTTGGTGAATGATCCATCTGGGGCTGTATTGTTTGGAATATAAGTACAACAGTCAGAACCAAACATTACACATACTCCTCCTTTTTCAGCCAGGAGCCAATTTAGAGCTTGTCTGTTTTGCCATGTCATTTTGCTAGTGGGACCCAACTGCTTTCCCAAAGCATCTAAAGCATCATCAGTATAATTTATGAATCTCTGCTGATTATAGTAGATGTAATTGATCCATTCTAAGTTTTTATTTGGGGTTATCCATATCCATATAGACTCAAATCCAGACTTTATCTCATTTCTAGCTTTATATTCCTCTGGGATTCCTCTTGGTTGGCCTATGATATCTAAGGATACATTTGGATCTTTTTCATATGCTCTTTTAGCTCTACGTCTCTTTGGCTGAGGCTGCTTAACCTCATCTAGATCTCCTTCAATCAACGTTATCTCTTGTAGCATTCTTACTCTCGTACACATGCCTTTCCAGTCTTTTGGCAATGTTGCCCTTAGTCTTTTTCCCCCACATACCCAATAGTAGTCTGCCACTGCTTCTAATTGATCTTCCATTGTTCTAATTAGAGGAAAACTAATAGTTGCTTTTGGGCAATTGTCTTTAATTTGTATGATTGACATGTTTGTCGATATAGTAGCTGTTGCATATATCAGACTAAATGATTTGAGTACTCTTGTGTCATAGTACATGTTTTGATCCAGGTGCCAAATTATAACACAATTCCCTTTAAATTTCCCCATGTCATGTTTTCCTTCTGATTTGTTAAAACACTCAAATTCCAATGTGCGATCAATTACGTAGGCTACAGGGGTTTCTCTCTTCGTGGCTTCAATTCTTATGTCCATTCGCTTACATTCATCCCCCCACCCTTGCTGTCTGTAGAATCGGTGGAAATTCTTGTTCCCAAGCATAGTTAAACATTCTGCTGGACAATAGGGGTATACCTTTCTAGTCATATTGTTACAATACTGTGAGTAAAATCTACCACAGTGCATGTAATCATATGGGTTTGGCACAACTACAAGTTTCTTAAGAGGGGATGGAGAACAAAGCACACAACTAATCATTCCAGCTTCTTTTGCAGTATATTCTGCCCATTTAAACCAGTCATTGTGATGTGCTGCATCTAACAGCCCCTCTTTTTGTAAGTAGGATTCCATGTCATAGATTAGGGTATCATTCTCATCATCATATGTCCATCCTGCTGACCTCTTTCTGACATGTATGTTTGCATAAATACCTGGTGTTTGATCAGTCACATTAATGGAATAGATCAGCAATGGTGTCTGGATCAAGTGTGAGGAATTCATCAGGTTGATATCTGGACTGGGCACTAGTTGAGGGTCTTGGTTCAGGGGACCCTGTGGGTTGCCTCGAGTCTTGGGCAATCGTTGCATCAGGTATATCAGCACTAGGACCAGGATCAGTGTCTCCCTGATCGTCCTGTTCTGTTTCTGCAGGCAGTATTTCATCTTCAGTGTGTTCTGTTTCCCTAAAATGAGGTGCATCAATGTTACTTTCCTCAGACTCATGGATTTCAGGGCTTTGTTCCCTTACTGGGGGCTCTATCTGTTCATTTCCACCTTCATCGATTTCTGTTTGCTCTTCTCGCCCTCTGGGTCGTAACCTGGGTACTCTGGTGCAATGACTTAAGTGGTACCAAGTTGTACTTCCCTCTACCTGTACTGCTGTAGGGGTTGCTCTTACAACGGTATATGGGCCTTCTCTTCTTGGCTCATTCCACCTTCGCCTAAATACCCTCAAATATACTTGATCTCCAGGTTGAATAGCAACAGGTGTTTCCTCTTCCTCCCTAGGACCTCTGCTTTGCTCTTGGGCATTAATGGCTTCATGAATAGCTGTTATCTGTTTCATGTATGCTCTCAATTCCATCTGCAACTGTTCAAGAGGCGGTCCTTCATATGGGCCCCTCAAATAGGGGACTGGCATTGGTCTGCCTGTCAACATTTCATGTGGTGTCAAATTTGTTATTCTATTGGTTTGCATACGGTAGCTCATTAATGCCAGAGGCAAAGCATCTACCCAATTCAACTTTGTATCAGCGCAAATTTTGTTCAATTTTGCTTTGAGAGTCCCGTTAACCCGTTCGACGAGGCCTTGCGACTGAGGGTGGTAGACACAGCCTAACCTTTGTTTTATCCTCAATTGTTGTATTACTGTTTTTACTGTTCTCTGAATGAAAGCTGATCCATTGTCTGAGCTGATTTGGGATGGGATACCAAATCTGGGAATTACTTCTCTTGTTAGAAATTTAATCACTGTCTGGGCTCCTTGATCTGCTGATGGAACTGCTTCTACCCATCTACTGAACCTGTCAATTATTACCAACAAGTATCTTTTCCCTCTAACATTTCTTATCATGTCTACATAGTCCATGACTAGATGTTTAAATGGTCCTTCTGGGACTGGTATATGACCAATTGGAGCAGATATTCCTTTTCTGACATTATTTTGGGCACAGACTTCACATTCAGATAAATACTCATCCACCATTGCCTGTAAATAAGGCGACCAGTAACCCTGACGCTTTATTTTTCTAATCACTTCCCCTCTCGCGCAATGGTCAAAACCATGCGCCAGAGAGATCAGGATTGTAAGCAATGGTGTTGGAGCAATCATGTGACCTTCGTGAGAACGCCAAAGTCCATTTGCATCTCGTGTTGCACCTCTGTGCTGCCACACACTAATTTCATATGGTGTGGCTTGTTGTTGTATTCGAACGCCTGCCAATTGAGGTTGAGGTTGAATCAGAACTGAGGGAGCCATTATTGCTGTTGTACAGCCAGAGGATTGTTTAGCATATTGATCAGCTGCATTATTGCCCTTAATCACAAAATCCTTGCCTTTTTTGTGTGCTTGACATTTGATTATGGCTAACTGTTTGGGATGCATCATGGCTGATATTAACTCAATTATCTGGTCACCATGCTGGATAGGCGTGCCATCACTTTTCTTAAAACCTCTTTGTTTCCAGACTGCTCCAAAGAGGTGGCATACACCATGTGCATATGCAGAGTCAGTGTAAATATTTACAGTTTGGTCTTTAGCCAGTCTACAGGCTTCAGTGAGAGCCTTTAATTCTGCTAGTTGTGCCGAGCATGGTTGTTCACAATGCTGCACCACCACTGGGACAAAATCATCATTAGCACGTCTTATAATTGCAAATCCAGCATGATTACCCAAATGGTCCCTAAAACATGAACCATCCACAAAATATTCAACATGTGCATCAGTAATTGGTGTTGATTCTAGATCTGGTCTCAATCTAGTAAATGCTAAGGAATCAGCTATGCATTCATGTGGTGTGCCTTCATCCTGCCATGGTATGAAAGTGGCTGGATTAACTGTTGTGCATCTTTTGATTGTAATGTCTGAAAAGGTTAACAATGTTGAGTACGCTATACATCTAGAGGGAGTCAGAACAAACTTCCCTTGTTCCAATAGCTCTGTTACTTTGTGATGAGTATAGATTGTAACTGGGTAGCCCATACTCTTCCAACGTCTTAGTTGTTTCTGGATGTAGGTGATGGGGTTCTCAGTTTCCTCCATTGGTTCCCCTTCAGGAACCCTGGGTCTGTTGCATTGGGTATTCAGCCCTCAGTGTCGTCCAGATGTTATGTCGATGCTTGTCAAAGGAGATTCCATCTTCCTGAGGCCTATCCACTGCTTGAAGGAGGCTAGATTGCTTGAGGATGTCATTCATCTTGGAGGCTCCCAGGCACTTTGCTAGCAGGGCTTTGATATCACCCAGGGCCAGAAGTTTTCCAACTGTTTCTTCTTCGAATGTTCTGATCCATTTCCCGGCACCTTCATGTATGTCTGGAAGGCGGGAAACCAAAGTGTTATATATTGGGCGTATCCTTGCTTGATGAGGATTGGACATTCAAATCTTGGGGCTTCAGCTTCTCTTGATGCCCTGGTTGATCTGTGTTCCTCCCTCCCTCTTTGTCTTCATGTTAAATGAACTTGTACCTGGTCTTCTGGAGGTTCTATGTCTTGCATGACCAATGTCCCAGCTACTTGTTTGTATTGTTTTCGCAGGACATAATCATGTGGGCTTGAGTGCGACTGCATTGGTTTACGTTTGTCAATTAGTTCATCCAACTCTTGATGCAGTGAGTTCACAGTCTTTTCAAACTCTTCTTGTGTCATGTGATCAGCTTGTTTGAGATCCTTTCTTGTTCTATTGCATCTTTCCTCCATTTCATCTAGTACTTCCTGGACGGAGTCAGCAGGTGACATACTCCTTTCAGGTGTTTCCTCAGGCTCTTCAGCTTGATAGTTTTCCACACTTTCACAACCTGATGTCATATGTCTGTGGCGGCCTACCAGGTCTTCGAGCATTTCTGAAAGATAATAATATGTGGGTGGCTCACCTGTTTTCCCCTCTTCTCTGCAGTTTTCAGCTCTCTCTCTTTCCATCCTTGGCTCCTCCTTGTGGGCTGTTCTCTCTCTCTCTCTCTCTCTGTCTTGGCTGTGACAGCGGTGTGGATGCTCTCAGCCTCGCTCTCGGTTGCTCCAGCCCCTCCCTCATGGCTGTGTGAGTGTGTGTGTTTTCCCTACTGCCTACTGTCCCTCTTACTTCTCTCGTGCAGCTCTGCTCTTTTTCAGCCTCTGTATTTTCATCATGCAGATATCCCTCAAATTCTATTGGCCCCTTTAAATCTATTTTTCCCTGTACTATAGGCATTTGGTTAACTGCTTGATCGCAGGAAGGAGCATATGGAGGTGGCCTTTCTTCTTTTGTTTCATTGTTTTTATTCTCGCTTTCTTGTTTTTCCAATTGGATTAATTTAATTCCATATTGTTTGAACAGGGTTAATACCCCTAATTCTCGTTCTCTTTTCTCCTTTCTCTTTTTGGAGGTGTCAGTGGTCTTGTCATTTTTAATCAAGACTTCCATTTCTTTACACATAGTCACATTAAATGTTCCTCCTGCCGGCCACTTTGTCACCAATTTCTTTGTTCTCTCTGCCCACTTTCCCGAGAGTTCCCTTATTATTTCGTTACAGGCTGGATTTACAGCCGCCAAAACCTCCACTGGGATTGACATTATTGAAAATCAGATTTATTAACTTGTTCAATATACTGAATTATTTTCACTGTTTTTGCAGTGATTTACCTTTCTTAATCCCAGCCTTTTAATTATTTGTTTATCAGGTTTATCAGATAAGGATCACTAAAAATATGCACCCCCTGATTTCCACCTGGATTTTTTTGCTGAGCAGAGGACTTATCACTTCTTATAGAATTTGGTTAGACTTTCTCAAATATTTTAAAATAATAAAAATGTGTTTTTTAGTCAGTAATTTGAAGGGGAACACAAGGCCTTCTGGTTCTTTCTTCTGCCGATTGCTTTTTGTCCAAATTATGTTTTCTCCCAAGCTGAATGCCTCAAAACTCCACAGCCTCCTCAAATGAAATTTGCGACCTGTAGCAGACACTCCTCCTGCCCAAATTGAGTAAGTGAGAGATGGCGTTAACTTTATGCAAAACTCTTCTATTCTGAACACACTAATGTTCAATTCATCTTTTGTACAATATTTTAAGTCTAATGGCTCCATATAGTCAATCAATAACCTCTTTTCTTGTATTTTTAGAATTTGTCTGCCTCTTTTCCCCCTTCTTTCTTTGTTCTTATGTATATCTAATTCACCTGCCATTTTGGTCCTGTCTTTTTATTATTATTATTATTACCCTTTAATTAGTTAAGCAGTGATCTCATTAGATCCACCTGCGGTGTTTCTGCTCTTTCTCGATCTCTTTGAATTTCCACCCACAGATACTGTGTATATTGTGGCTGACTTTTCAGTTCAATTGTCACCAACAAACGTCTCAGAGTTATTCCAGGTATATACATTGGTAATGCATTTCCCATTTCATCTGTGCTGAACAGAACATTTGACGTCCAGGCCACTTGTCGTGTGGTCGCTGACACTCTGAGACGAACGTTGTTGAGGATTGTAGCCCCTAACCTATCCCTTATCCACTGACCTGATATGTTGCGCTTAAGATAGGGTGCTACAATTGGGTCAACTGGGATGTTAATTACATTTAATGCAGCTTCCTGTTGGGAAGATGCTGGGGTGCAGAGCCCCAACAAGTTA
Organism: Gymnocypris eckloni scoliostomus; assembly: GCA_027564155.1. Lineage (NCBI taxonomy): Eukaryota > Metazoa > Chordata > Actinopteri > Cypriniformes > Cyprinidae > Gymnocypris > Gymnocypris eckloni. The sequence goes on from CM050422.1 coordinate 34,727,524, forward strand.
TCTGCCAATTGTCGAATTTTTATATGTCTGAAAACCACATCCCCCCAAGGTATATCTGGCCATTCAAATGCTATTTCTCTCAAATTTAGAATTGTGGTCTATTTTCTGAGGAAACTATTTTTCCTATACTCTGTCAATGTTTTTTCCTGCCCATTCAAATCAACAAACTCTGATTCCAACCAAAAGTGGTTGTGGAGGCCCTGTGTCTGTACCAAAGCCTCCACAAATGCCTGATCATCTTGCTCACTCCTCCATTCATTTGGATAATCATAACATTTCTCAACTTTGTACATTTTTACTTTGCTTTGAATGAGGCAGAAGAAAAATGATTACTTATAATTTCTGCTCCTTTTCTCTCTCTCTCTCTCTCTCTCTCCTGTATTTGACCTTCACTTTCAGCAGTGTTCACTTACACACATTCATTCACTCGCACCCGTACACACATACACAAACTACCACAGTGAGCTCACTTTTTTTTTTTTCTCTCTTTCTTCCTTTCATACACGCACAGTGGGTCGTACACACACTTGCTTACACACACGCACACACAGTGGGGCCCCCTTTTCTCTCTCTCTGTCTCTCACACACACACAGATCAAAAGAGAAAAACACCAACAGGTCTCATTCTCTTTTTGGGAATGAAAAATCAATCAGTTTTTATCTTTTTTCTTTATCAATAATTCAGTTTCACAATTTGGATCACAACGTCGGCAACTTGGATGATGTCCAAACAGCCGACAAAGCCAATTTCTTGGTATATTTTTTGTTTTTTCAACTCTTATATAGTTTTTAACAAACTCTTTATTCTCCATTCAATGTGTTTACATTTATAGATATTGTTTTTTCATTCCAGTTAAACCAAAAACCCTTTAACATAGAACATGTATCACGCACATTTAACACAAAACAGCAAAACAGCCAGCACAGATAGTGATTAAATCAAACCTGCACTGCTTCAATGCCTTAACACACACACATAGTGGACAGACAGACAAAAAGACTAACGATTCAACTTTTTCTGGTCTGCAGACACCTGCGCTGGCAAACCTCCGAAATGGGAGCCCATCAGAGCCACACTCAGCCAACCTACGAGTCGCTCTCTGACTTCCTGGGCGCCCCCACCTCTAAAGGCCGCGGCACAGGATTTTGTGCCTCTCTCTTGGGCACCACTTTTGCCTGTCCCTAAGGCAATGCGCAATACACCTCTTGTGTATATAAATCTCTTTACCACTCTTCCATATGAGTGTCTTTTGAAATCTGGAACCCCTTAAATCATACTTGCCTCTTCATTTACTTTTCCTTAATTTTAATTCCAATCCAATTTCTTAGATTCTGGTACTGGTGAAGCCCGTCTCAGATCACCATCCCAGGCATGACCTTAGTCAACCACGCAAACAAGCTCTTTATTTCCAATTTAAGCAAAATATTGCTTACCTTTTTAGGCGCGCCTTGGTTTTGTGAGTTGTTTGCGTGTCAGCCAGGCCCTCCGCCCGCGACGGCTCTCAGGACCCCGGACCTCAATCCAGTCCCTTCGTGGTCGCCAAATTATGTCGTAGCAAAACGAGCAAAGGATGGATTTCTTCAATGTAGTCAATGAGGCTCAAGAAAACAGGAGTTCCAGATGTCAAAATTAGACTTTATTATCAGAATAATGAAGCCGAGATGGCAGGCCCGCAACATCTGAATCTTTGTCTGTCCGCTCACCCTTTATACCTGTGGCACTGCCCAAACATGGGAGTTCCTGTTTTTAATTGGCTATGCTTGTCTGACTTGCCACCAATAATTTATTACCACACCTGGTCATCTTTTAATTGTGGCGAGCATTTTTATCAGTCCTTTTTTTAAAAAGATAACCAGCTCCCTTCTAAACACCAAGTTAGTTCTCTCCCTTCAACCAAGGACCTTGACAGTGTCAAGAAGACATACATCAAAAGAAGACATACATCAAAACTGCTCACAGGTGTTTGTCATATTCTGGGACGCCAGCCAAAGTTCATAGGGTTATTCAAGTTCACTGATACACTCCAGTACTGCCCAATAGACTGGAATACTTTCAACATATTGATCAGATTGTAGGTTACATTCTTTGAACATACATCATATTTTAAGTAAAATAACAACATATTGAGTAAATAACATACTATAAAGCAAAATAACACAATAAGCGCAACCAATAGGTTTTTGGTAATAAGCCAAATATACCATTTCAGAATCAGAAGGACGTTAATTCGCCAAGTGTGCACAAATTGTGAACACAAGTGAGCCCTGGGCACATTCATATATATGTTATTTCTATTCTTCTGGGTCATATAAGTAATATTGAGAAAAAATAAAAAGAATAAAGTAATATGTATCTTGATATGAAGGTTTATGTGCAAGTGTGTGTATTCTGTACTGTAAATAAAGTGACAAGACGTGTAGTGTAGTAGGCTTGCCGCAATAGTCAGTGTTGAATATTAAGCACAGAAACTGCACTTGTTAAAATTACAAATGGCTTGCTTCTTGCGTCAGACCAAGGCTGCATCTCATTGCTAGTTTTACTGCGTTCGACACTATAGATCATGACATACTCATAGTTCGATTACAAATCTATACAGGCATTCAAGGGCAGGCTTTAAGATGGTTTAGATCCTACCTGTCCGATCGCTACCACTTTGTTTATTTAAACGGGGAGTCATCTCAATTATCACCAGTAAAGTATGGAGTACCACAAGGATCTGTCCTAGGTCCTCTGCTATTTTCAATATACATGTTCCCCTTGGTAATATTATTAGAAAATATGGGATTAATTTCCATTGTTATGCTGATGACACTCAACTATATATCTCAACAAGACCAGATGAAACTTAAAAAATATCTAAGCTAACAGAGTGTGTTAAAAATATAAAAGTATTCTCCTATTAAATTCAGATAAGACAGAGATATTACTTATTGGACCTAAAAACAGTACACAGAATATCTTGGATCACAATTTGAAACTAGACGGATGTACTGTTACTTACTCTACAGTCAAAAATCTGGGTGTTATATTAGACAGCAACCTATCTTTTGAAAATCATATTTCACATGTTACAAAAACAGCATTCTTCCATCTTAGAAACATTGCCAAGCTACGGAACATGTTAAGTGTTTCTGATGCAGAAAAGTTAGTTCATGCATTCATGACATCTAGACTGGACTATTGTAATGCACTGCTAGGTGGTTGTCCTGCATCTTCAATAAACAAGCTACAGATAGTACAAAATGCTGCGGCAAGAGTCCTTACCAGGTCAAGAAAATATGATCATATTACTCCAATTTTACAGTCTCTGCACTGGCTACCTATTAAGTTCCATATCAGTTACAAAATATTATTACTTGCCTATAAAGGCCCAATAATCATTTAGCTCCTGCGTACCTAACTAATCTTCTATCACGCTACAATCCTACCCGCTCCCTAAGGTCACAAAACTCTGGACTCTTGGTAGTACCTCGGATAGCAAAGTCCACTAAAGGAGGTAGAACTCTGGAATAGCCTTTCTGATAACGTTTGACAACCCCTCGGAGGACCTCAGAGGAAGCCAACCATCAGCGATTATACAGAATTAACCACATTTTGCCATAAGTTAATTATATTGAGTTTCTACAATATAAATCTATTTTAGAAACTTAATTTCTTGTGAAGTTGCTTTGCAACGATTGTATCGTAAAAAGCGCAATACAAATAATCTTTAATTTAATTGAGGGAGAAGTGAAGGAATTTGTTGACATATAAGACATTAGAGTTTTGGTAACAGGAAAAATGCATCCATCTTATACTTAGAAAATGGTGTAAAATATTTAATTAACCCTATAAGCGCCAAAGTCGCAAAATTACGACAAGACGTCAGACTTCTTGAAATAGACTGTATATCCTAATATGGTGTTATATCGCATTTGTATTCCCTACCACTAGATGGAAGACATGTAGTACTTCGATTCTAGACCAAAAGTGTTCGAGGAAATAGCAGAGCAAGTGAGCTATCGTGTCATTAATGCGTGGCAGGGGTGGACGTGGTCTTACATTTACATTTAGTCATTTTGCAGACGCTTTTATCCAATGCGACTTACAATTGGGGAATACATAAAGCGATTAATCTTGAAGAGGCAAACAGACAGAGGAAGTGCCCCTAACACCAAGTCTTAGGTATTGTTAAAATAAGTACAAGCTATCAAGGGAAGGAGAGAAAGATAAAGAGAAAGATTAAGATTTAGAAAAAGGGAAATTAATATATATATATATATATATATATATATATATAATTTTATGATGAAGTCAAGTAGTGTTGAAAGAGATGAGTTTTCAGTTGTTGCTTGAAGATTGACAGGGATCCAGCATTCCGGATGGGGGGGGGATCATTCCAGCAGCCAGGAACAGTGAACGAGAATGTTCTGGTTCTGGCCTTAGTGTCCATAGGAGAGGCTCTGCATTGCTGATGATTGCCCCAGATTGCGTCTTTTTTTCTGATCGCGTGCGCTCAAAGTGCCGCTGGCAGACAGTACAGGTGCAGTCAGTGTTGGGTAACGTTAGGTCTGTGCGCTGTGCATGCAATAAGAAGTACCATACTCTCAAGAACTATAAACTGTTATTTAGATACCTGATTGGGCAGATAGCTGGGCAACTGATCCAAAAATGGGCACATGTATTTTACTATGGCACAGTAATATATTAATAATTTACTACTTTCTCCTGTTTTACTGTTATTTCCTCTTTTCCTGATAATTATAAAAAGACAAAAAAAAACACATGCAAATAAGTTCAAACAACCATTCAATATCTATTATTTCCTGAATATTACTGATGAACTGATCAAAAAGTAGGCTACTGGTCACATACGTTTTACTATTATATAGTATAGTAATGTAGTAATAATTTTGTACTTTCTCCTGTTTTATTGTTGGTTTCCTCTTTTCTGATCATTTGTAATGAGGATAAAAAGACAAAAAAACATAAACAAAATGCAAATAAGTTCAAACATCAATTCAATATCTACTATTTTCTGAATATTATGAAATTCAAGAGGGCCACCCCATGATGGCGTCATAATATGCAAATTATATATATATAATGTCAATCTTTATTTGACCCTCTAACTCTAGCAATCTCTATTCTAATTTTATTTGATCTAATCTGTCTTCTTTTTATTAAAAAAACCCACACATTTGACTCTCTATCAAATGCATATTTATTCTCTAACTGCTAGCTTTTCTATATACTCGTTTTCTTAAAAAAAAAACTTCCTACGTGTAATGCGTTCGGCTAACCAGGACTTGTAATAGCACTTGCATGTTGTTGCTCTTTTGTTGGTTTTGATTGCTTCTATAATGTCCTCATTTGTAAGTCGCTTTGGATAAAAGCCCTGCTAAATGACTAAATAAATAAATAATTTTTTTACAAAAAATCCTGGCGCCTAAAGGGTTAAGTTACTAGAGATGGACAATACAGATTTTGAATAGTTAAATATGTGTATTACTTCAGTCTTAAAAAAAAATATGAAGAGTTTTCGAAGCAAATGGCACCCGTTCGGAGGAATAGCCCGTGTTTGTAATTTTCTCTGCGTGTTAGTGATTTTCGAGAGCAGCGAGTAAACGGGACTTTTATTTTGGTTTTGTGGCATGACGTCATAGGGCTGCGCTCCTGCATCTGTTGTGATTCGGATGAGGACAGGTTTGTGTTTTTAAGCATTTAAAGGGTTCTGTCTATCTTGTTGTTTTCACAGTAACTGTTAAATTAATGAGTTGTTTTGCATCCACTCACGAGGAACAGAAAAGGTGCGTCTCGTTTCTCTGCATATCTCGTGAATCAGTCGATAATAAAGATGAATTCAGTCACTGAGCAGAAGAGATTTTCCAAACTTTCCTCAATTGAACAAACGATTCTCGAAATGATTCAGTGATTCGAATCAGACACTGCTGCTCAAAACAACAAACACAAACATATGTGATGACTCATTTTACAAACCAACTGCAAATGTTTCATGAAAGTGGAATATATTAAATGCAATCTACAAATCAATACTAACTGTAAACAATAAATTGCTACAAATGAATTAATTTGAAGCACTAATTTGTGTTTTTAATGGCCATTTAAGTCCATTAACTCTCACTCTGACTGACACCCTTAACAGTGTGCTGACTAAAGGGAGCTGAGATTTAGTTTAGATTTATTTTTCTTTCTGTTAATTATTCTCATATTTAACAGAACAAAGTGTCCAGACTCATCTGCTGAATCATCAGAGATCTACGTGACACACTTATAAAGATGGCGTTTATTAAAGAGGAGAGTGAAGACATGAAGATTGAAGAAACATTGAGAGTCAAACATGACGATACTGAGGAACAAACAGGTTGGTTTTTCATTATCAAAGATGAACTTACTCCTTTGATATTTACTAAAATATCCAGTGAAGCAGCCGATTTCATTCCCCTCAGAATGTCTGTTTCCTTTTATCATACTACAATTCTTGCATAGTTGCTATTGACCATACGTACGATCAGAACTGACGTGCGCTAGAAGCACAGCTGGATGTACGGTTAGTCAAATGGTTCAAAATACCGTCTTTTCTCCAAACTTGAAAATAGTTTTGAGAAGAGATGTTTTACAATTTAAAATTCAATTCCACTTATCTTTCCTATTTATTACCAATTTCAACGCAATGTTTACAGCTTTGGCACTTCTGTCTTATACTTAATCATTTATATGTGCGCACTGGAAGCTAAAAATTGTTTTCTGTAATAAAGTGTATTACACATCATTGTGTAATGATTCTGTCTGAATCTGATATAAAGGATAAGCCCCTGGCGGGCATATTTTGACCACAACTACCATCACGGGTGTTTTTAATGTCATATTTTACATGTCATAAAAGACAATGCTTGTTTAGAAACTGATTTCCTAAGAATTTATCCACAGTCAAAATTTTAAGGGGAAAAAAACTCCAGAAACAAAGGCTTCATAATTTAATTACAAGAGAAGCACTTGTAGTAATCCTCACTGGATGGATTGCCTACACGTCAAGTGGAAGTATTGCCTACAGCCATCACAGGGAATCTGTAAAAAAGTAACAAAACCAGTTTTACAACAATTGTTAATATTTCTGCTGGTTCATTCATAATTAAAGAGGTCATTATTTTATGTATTTGGTGGAATGTAATGTGTTTATGTGGTTTAAAGTAAAAAAAACACATTATTTCCCACATAATGTTCATTATTGTTGCTCCTCTATGCCCCGCCTTTCTGAAACGTGTACATTTTTACGAAGCTCATTGTTCTGGGAAGCGAGGCGTGCTCTGATTGGCCAGCTATCCTGTGCATTGTGATTGGCAGAATACCTCAACCGTGAGACGGAAATGTTACACCCCTCACCGTATTATGATGGCGTTTCATGGTGCGACCACACAAAAACAATAAAACCCACTATAAACGAGGCATTTGTTGCATCCAGTGGGGACATACACTGAACAAAATTATAAATACAACACTTTTGTTTTCCCCCCCCATTTTTCATGAGCTGAACTCAAAGATCTAAGACTTTTTCTATGTACACAAAAGGCCTATTTCTATTGTTCTCAAATCTGTCTAAATCAGTGTTAGTGAGCACTTCTCCTTTGCTGAGATAATAACATCCACCTCACAAGTGTGGCATATCAAGATGCTGATTAGACACCATGATTATTGCACAGGTGTGCCTTAGGCTGGCCACAATAAAAGGCCACTCTAAAATGTGCAGTTTTATCACACAGTACAATGACACAGATGTCGCAAGTTTTGAGGGAGCGTGCAATTGGCATGCTGACTGCAGGAATGTCCTACAGAACCGTTGCCCGTGAATTGAATGTTAATTTCTCTACCGTAAGCTGTCTCCAAAGGCATTTCAGAGAATTTGTCAGTACATTCAACTGGGCTCACAACCGTAGACCAAGTGTTACCACACCAGCCCAGTACTTCGACATCCAGCATCTTCACCTCCAAGATCATCTGAGACCAGCCACCCGGACAGCTGCTGCAACAATCGGTTTGCATAACCAAAGAATTTCTGCACAAACTGTCAGAAACCGTCTCAGGGAAGCTCATCTGCATGCTCGTCGCCCTCATCGGGGTCTCGACCTGACTGCAGTTTGTCGTCGTAACCTACTTGAGTGGGAAAATGCTCACATTCGATGGCATCTGGCACTTTGGAGAGGTGTTCTCTTCACGGATGAATCCCGGTTTTCACTGTACAGGGCAGATTGCAGATAGCGTGTATGGCGTCGTGTGGGAGAGCGGTTTGCTGATGTCAACATTGTGGATCGAGTGGCCCATAGTGGCGGTGGGGTTATGGTATGGGCATGCGTATGTTATGGACAATGAACACAGGTGCATTTTATTGATGGCATTTTTAATGTACAGAGATACCGTAATGAGATCCTGAGGCCCATTGTTGTGCCATTCATCCACGAACATCACCTCATGTTGCAGCATGATAATGCACGGCCCCATGTTGCAAGGATCTGTACACAATTCCTGGAAACTGAAAACATCCCAGTTCTTGCATGGCCATGTCACCCATTGAGCATGTTTGGGATGCTCTGGATCGGCGTATACGACAGCGTCTTTCAGTTCCTGCCAATATCCAGCAACTTCGCACAGCCATTGAAGAGGAGTGGACCAACATTTCACAGGCCACAATCAACAATGTGATCAACTCTATGCAAAGGAGTTGGCAAATGGTGGTCACGCCAGATACTGACTGGTTTTCGGACCCCCCCTCAATACAGTAAAACTGCACATTTTAGAGTGGCCATTTATTTCAGCTCATGAAAAATGGGGGCAAAAACAAAAGTGTTGCATTTAAAATTTTGTTCAGTGTAATTACTGATTATAATGACTTATACTGCCTTTTTATGCGTTGCGTCGCGTAAACATTACCATGTCTGCAATTGTGATCGGAGAAACTAGCACTACTCTACACTGCTCAAAACTCACGTGTGAATCGTCAGTGGCAAAGATGTACTTGCAGCCTGTGAGTCAGAAGCGCCAGACTGTCCTTGCACAGTTAGACTTGCCCCACTTTATAGAAACAGCCTTTGTGCAAGTCAACACTCCAAAGAAAAAGGAAAATTTGAAATCGCATCATATGACCCCTTTAACATTATGCTACACCAACCAAAAATCACAATTACCTAAAGAACATCCACAGAGTCGTCAAATGTCTCTCTCACCACAAAAGTGGCACAGGTCTCTTAGATCATCTGTGAAGTATGGGGCAATGCAAAGGGTATGATTAAATAATTTCCCCTTATTTTGTCAAGTTTTCAAAACTAGAAAGTGATGCACATCAATAACATTCATGAGTTTACAAAGCCATAACGGATTGGCAGAGTAGAGTTGAAGCAATCTCGGTTCTGAATATTGTTATATCTTGAGGCGCATTGGAAAAGATAATGACGGTATTTTGGAGAATATGCTCTGCAAACTAAGGAAGTAACAAGCAAACTTAACAGTGCAAACCACAGGGTCAGCACCCACCTACTTCCACTCACTATTACGAATCTACATCCCTTCCAGAAGTCTAAGATCTGCTAGTGAGTGACGCCTCGATGTACCATCACAGAGAGGCTCAAAATCACTCTCCAGAACATTCTCGTTCACCATTCCTGGCTGGTGGAATGATCTTCCCACGCCCATCCGGAATGCTGGATCCCTGTCAATTTTCAAGCAACAACTGAAAACTCATCTCTTTCAACACTACTTGACTTCATAAAATAAAAAATAAATAACCTTTTTCTATATCTTCATCTTTCTCTTTACCTTTCTCTCCTTCCCTTGCTATCTTGTATTTATTTGACCAATCAAATCAAATCAAATCACTTTTATTGTCACATCACCACAGCACAAGTGCCTTGGTGAGTGAAATTCTTATGAGCGTGCTCCAGACAGTGCAGAAAAACAACAGACAATTTACATATGGACAGACAGTGCAAAAAAAAACAATTTACATATGGACAGACAGTGCAAAAAACTGCACTGGAGCATTTACAGTGCTCCAGACAGTGCAAAAAAAAACAACAACAGCAATTTACATATGGACAGACAGTGCAAAAAAAACAACAACAGCAATTTACATATGGACAGACAGTGCAAAAAAAACAACAGCAATTTACATATGAACAGTACATATTTACAGACTGTACAGAAGACAATGTGCAAAATACACATACATGCACTCAGTACGCTTAGTGTACTATAGAGACATACTCAATTATCAACGACACATTATACACCGTATGGGCACATCTACATTATGTACAGTATCTATACATAATGTGGTCTATATAGTAATAATGTGAGGTGCAACAGATCATAAATTAACAGCAGATTGGTTGAGCAGCAGATAGATGTGCAAAGGTGCAACAGATTATTCATATGCAGTGTCGTGGATGTGCATCGTATGGTGTCCAGTGATAGCAGATAGGTTGTGTTAGTGCAGTGTGTGTGTAGTCCAGTTGAACGGTGTTAAAGTGCAGTGCATGGCATGTTGTGTGAGTGGGAGTGTGATGTAGGTGAGTTATTTGTGACTGTTCATTAGCCTGATAGCCTGAGGGAAAAAGCTGTCCCTCAGTCGGCTAGTGCGGGATCGGATGCTGCGGAAACGTCGCCCTGAGGGCAGCAGCAGAGAGCAGTCTGTGGGACGGGTGGCTGGAGTCTTTGATAATCCTCCGGGCTTTCCTTGTACACCGCCTGGTGTAGATATCCTGGAGGAGGAAGCTCACCTCCAACAATGTGGCGGGCAGTTCGCACGACCCTTTGCAGAGCCCTGCGGTTGCCAGCGGTGCTGTTTCCATACCAGGCGGTGATACAGCCGGTCAGGATGCTCTCCACAGTGCAGGTGTAGAAGGACCTGAGGATTCTGGGGCTCGTTCCAACTTCCTCAGCCGTCTCAGGAAGAAGAGACGCTGATGTGCCTTCTTCAGCACTGCATCTGTGTGAGCAGACCATGTGAGATCCTCGGTGATGTGAACGCCGAGGAACTTAAAGCTGGTCACCCGCTCCACAGGTGTCTTGTCGATGGTGATGGGTGTGTGTTCTCTGCTCTGTCTCCTGTAATCCACCACCAGCTCCTTGGTCTTGTCGATGTTGAGTGAGAGGTGGTTCTCCTGACACCATTTAGTCAGGGTACTCACCTCCTCTCTGTAGGCCGTCTCATCGTTGTCGGTGATCAGGCCTATCACCGTTGTGTCATCAGCAAATTTGACGATGACATTGGAGCTGTGTGTAGCTGTACAGTCGTGTGTGTACAGGGAGTACAGGAGTGGGCTGAGGACGCAGCCCTGCGGTGCACCAGTGTTGAGGATCAGGGGAGATGATGTGTTGTTGCCCATTCTGACCACCTGACTTCTGCCTGTCAGGAAGTCCAGGATCCAGCTGCACAGAGATCTGTTCAGTCCTAGAGTCTATGGACTCTAACCAATGCCTAAGACTTGATGTTAGGGGCACTTCCTCTGTCTGTTTACCTCTTCAAGATTAATCACTTTATGTATTCCCCAATTGTAAGTCGCTTTGGATAAAAGCGTCTGCTAAATGACTAAATGTAAATGTAAATGTAACAGTGTGTCTTCTTTAAGCTTGAGATAGTCTATATTGATTTTGGGGTATACCACTCCTTTTTCATCCTTTAAATCTGCACTTTTGACTTTAGATTTGTTGTTTTTAAACAAGTAACCTGCAATAACATTCTGAAGGCCTAATAGAAGAAATGACACCTATTGTCATGTAGTCTGTGGGAAACACCTAGTGGACTTAATAAATAATAATATAAACAGGGATGTGCAAGAGGAATGTGCAAACAGGTTGTACTGGATATACTGTATACACATAGCAGCAATGCGGATGATGGAGAATAGTGAATGTTTTACAGTTTATTATATTGAGTCCTGCAAATGTTATTAGACTGAGTTTGAGTTTAGGGGCCTGAGGGAAGGAGCTCCTCCTGAGTCTCTCAGTTTTTGCCATCATGCTCTGGAACCGCTTGCCAGATGGCAGTAGAAAGAAAAGATGGTTACCGGGGTGATTTGAGTCCTTGATTATTTTAGCAGCTCTGCTTTTGCAGCGTTTGAGGTAGATGTCCGTACCCTTAAATCATTCCCTTAGGTAAGGGGAAATTACGCCTTAAGTCTCATTCTTAAGGGAAAAATTTAAGGTGCTTTATGCAACCCAGACCTGGTCTTTAATGGGGAGTTTTGCACAGATCGTCTCCCAGAATCCCCCACAGCTGCTCAAGAGTGTTAAGATTGAGTGAAATACATGTCCACTGAAGGATTTTCACCCTGAGGGAATGAATATCTTCATTATCGTGCTGAAAAAAATGCCCGGGAATGAGGGGAGGATACATTTACATTTATTAATTTAGCAGATGCTTTTATCCAAAGCGACTTACAATTGAGGAATACATTAAGCAATACGTTATAAATAGGCAAACAGACATAGCAAGTGCTTGTAATACAAATTTCTAGGCATTGTTCAGAGCAAATTCTAGCCAGACGGTGAGAGTTTAGGGAAAAAAGAGCAAAGTTGAGGAAAGGGAGCGAAGGTTTTTTTTTTTAAGAAGGTGTCAAGTGATGACGGATGAGATTAGTTTTCAGGTGTCGCTTGAAAATTGTCAGGGATTCAGCATTACGGATGAGTGTGGGAAGTTCATTCCACCAGCCAGGAACGGTGAATGAAAACGTTCTGGAGAGTGTTTTTGTGCCTCTCTGTGATGGCACCACGAGGCGTTTCTCACTCGCAGATCTCAGACTTCTGGAGGGGATGAAGATTGTCATAAGGGAGTGGAAGTAGGCGGGTGCTGAGCCTGTGGCTGTTCTATATGCAAACATCAGTGTCTTGAACTTGATGTGAGCTTCAAACGGGAGCCAGTGCAGGGAGATAAAGAGAGGTGTGACATGGGCTTGTTTGGGTTCGCAGAAGACCAGTCATGCCGCTGCATTCTGAATCATCTGTAAAGGTTTGATTGTGCATGATGGAAGTCCAGCTAGAAGAGCATTGCAGTAGTCCAGTCTAGAAATGACAAAGGCCTGGACAATAAGTTGTGCTGCATGCTGTGTAAGGAAGGGCCTGATCTTTCTGATGTTGTGCAATGCAAACCTGCAAGATCGAGCAGTTTTTGCAATGTGGTCTTTGAATGTCAGCTGGTCATCGAAAATTACACCAAGATTCCTGACTGAACTTGATGGGGTAATTGTAGAAGAATCTAGCTGGATGGTGAAATCATGCTGTAGAGTTGGAGTGGCAGGGAAGACAAGACGCTCAGTCTTTTCCAGGTTGAGCTGTAGGTGATGTTCTTTTATCCATGCAGAGATGTCTGCCAGGCAGCCTGAGATCCGTGCAGCTACCGTTGGATCATCTGGTCGAAATGAGAGATAGAGCAGTGTCATCAGCATAGCAATGGTATGAGAAACCATTGGCCTGTATGAAGGGACCCAGTGATGTAGTGTATGTGGAAAAGAGGAGGGGTCCAAGAACCGATCCTTGAGGAACCCCAGTGACCAGTTGATGTTCTCTAGATACCTCCCCTTCCCAGGCCACCTTGAAAGACCTACCATTGAGATAGGATTCAAACCAGCGAAGTAGAATCCCTGAAATGCTCAGTGATGAGAGGGTGGTCAGGAGGATCTGATGGTTGACAGTGTCAAAGGCAGCAGATAGATCCAACGGAATGAGAACTGATGATTTGGAATCAGCTTTTGCAATTCACAGGGCTTCAGTGACTGGGAGTAGCGCAGTCTCAGTTGAATGTCCACATCTGAAACCTGATTGGTTAGCATCCAGTAGGTTATGCTTTGACAGAAATGATGATAACTGGTTGAAAACAACTCGTTCAAGCGTTTTGGCTTTGAATGGAAGGAGAGAGACAGGTCTGTATCTATCTGTAAGTGAAGTGTTTAATGTAGGTTTTTTGAGCAGTGGGGTTACCTGAGCCTGCTTGAATGCAGTTGGGAAGGTGCCTGTGAGGAGAGATGTGTTGAAGATGTATGTGAGTGCTGGTAAAGTAAAGAGTAATTGCTATATTTAAGTTTTAGAGGCGTTATACTAATTTATGCTGTGTACAGTATATATGTAAATTCATTCTCTGCCAGCAGGAGGTGATTAGAGCAGGAGAAATAGAGGTTTCCAAGGTAATGCTGTACACAAAGCAGCGCTCTGCTCACAAAATTCTTCAGCCGGTATTTCTAGTTCTGAAGAAGGATGGGGGTTTGTGTCCTATACTAGATCTGCGCAGGCTGAATTACTCCCTCTACAGAGGGAAATTCAGGATCCTGATGCCCAAGAGCATTCTTTCCCAGGTCCAAGAGGGGGACTTGTTCATCACAGTTGACCTGAAAGAAGCCTACTTCCACATCCAGGTGGTTCAGAGGCACAGGAATTTCCTCAGGTTCGCCTTTGGGGGAAAGGCTTACCAGTATAAGGTTCTTCCCTTTGGGCTAGCTCTGGCCCCAAGGACGTTCACCAAGTGTATGGATGCTGCTCTGGCCCCGTTGAGACTCCAGGGTATCTGAATCCTCAACTACCTGAATGACTGGCTTATTTTAGCCAGCTCCAGGGAGCAATGGGTGATTCATCAGAGGGACTCTCTCCTTCTCCACCTTGGGTGAAGCCTGGGAAAAGCCTATAATAAACCAGTATACTAGATGAGGTAAAATAAACCATGAGTCCACATTCTATTTATTTGTGCTTGTATGTTCTATTTTATCCTAACATAACTATGATTATTCTAAATTGAAGTATGTTGCATTTATTGTATTATATAGTCCATGTTTAAATTATATAATAAAATAATTTAATACAATTTGATCTTAAATGCATTCCATCATATATAGTGAATGAGTGAGAAAAGCTGCATCATAGCTTCAGCTGTGAAGTTTCTCTGAATAACGCAGATATACCTGCATGTACAACTGGCTAATGGGAGGTCTGTAAGCTGGGTCTAAGGAGTTTTTTGTCAGAACTGGTGAGAATGACACACTTAGCATTGCTTGAGGATCGGGCGAGTATGGAAGCTTGTTTCCGCTATAAGGTAATTTTGAAGGGACAAAATAAAAGTTGTTAACATTGTTCTAATGTTTGTGTTTTATGAAAACTAACCTTGTGTATGCAGCCGCTCATTTAAAATACAATGTTAAGAACAAATTAATGTACGTACTAGGGATGTGCCGAATAGCGAATCCGTATTCTGAAAGGCATGGAAAACTAATAATGCATTCTACGGGAGCCAAAAAAGGGACAAAAGCCGCTCCTTAGTAGATTACGCTGTGTGTGATCGCGAATCTCGAAAGTAAAAAGCAAACGTGCATTCTTAAGTGATTTCAATGTCTCGCATATTAATAACGGCTCCTTGAAAGCACTGAAATATTTGTTCTCGTATATCTCATATTTCACCTTTGCGTACAAATACAAAACAATTATGCAATTATTAGTGAATGAGACACAATTTTTGTGTCACAATTCACTATAAATATAATAATTCCATTTAAGGTACATTTACCGGTTTTCCTTACAGCAAAGTAAATAGTAGTACATGGAAATGGCTTAACTTCCCAGAATGCTTTGGGGTTTTTAACAGTAAAGTACGATTTTAGTTGAAAACAGTAAGTTACTGTCACTTTTTACAATGTTAACATGTATTACATTTTTTCCCACTGTAGACCTGATCTCGCTGAAAGAGGAGGGACAAGAACTGAATGAAATGGAAGAGAAGGATCAGTGTGTGGAACTTAGTAATTTTATAACTGAAAAAACAAAGACCGCAAGGACTTCCTCACGAAAAAGGGCTAACACCTGCCATCAGTGTGGAAAAAGTTTTATACATAAACAATCTCTTAAGGCCCACATGAGAATTCACACTGGAGAAAAGCCTTTCACCTGCCCTCGGTGTGGAAAGAGCTTCAGTCACAAAGGGAACCTTACAAACCACATGAGAATCCACACTGGAGAGAAACCTTTTACCTGCCAACAGTGTGGAAAGAGCTTCAGTCAAAGTGGGAACCTCATAAACCACATGAGAATTCACACTGGAGAGAAGTCTTTCACCTGCCAACAGTGTGGGAAACATTTCACTCATAAGTGGAGCTTTTTAAAACACACAAGAATTCACACTGGAGAAAAGCCATTCAAATGTGATCAGTGTGGAAAGAGTTTTGCACATAAAGACACCCTAAATGCTCACACGAAGAGTCATTTTGGAGAGAACAGCTATGTATGTCAGCAATGTGGAAAGATTTTCAGTCATAAAGTAAGCTTCAAGACTCACATGAGAGTTCACACTGGAGAGAAGCCTTACACATGCTCTCAGTGTGGAAAGAGTTTCGGATATAAACAATCCCTTGATTCCCACATAAGAATTCACACTGGAGAGAAACCTTACACATGTCAACAGTGTGCAAAGAGCTTTACACATAAAGTATCTCTTAAGACTCACATGGTCGTTCATACTGGAGAGAAGCCATTCACATGTGATCGGTGTGGAAAGAGTTTTGGACGTAAAGCAAACCTTAATCATCATGTGAAGATGCACTTCTGGAAAGATTTAGTTACATAGTTTTAGATGTTATCTGTATGGAATAATTTTCAGATAGGAAACACCTTATGTATCATGTTATAACTAGAGAGAAGTGTGCTAGTGGGGAGTAGACCTGAATTTAATTTTAATACACAGCAAATCATTGCTGTTATATTTCCAAAGACAGTGTAAAATCGGGAGAAGCCGATTAGTCACCAGAAGAAACAGACCGCAGATTGTAAGTGTTCGTAATACTTGTTCATAGATCTGTTGTTTAAATTATATACTTGCTGCTAGGAAGGAATACTTCGTTTCCTACCTATTTTTAGTCTGAATTTTCATTGAGGTTTACATTTTTGATTGCACTTACTGGTAATTAGAATCATTTGCGCCTCCATTGCTCCTTGGGCAATGTGTTAGTTTCGTCTCGGGCTATTAACACTCTGTTAGTTTATTGGCTGGGCAAATCAGAAGCTGGTCACAGCTGTTTTCACTCTAGCCTATTAGACAGTGTATTTATTTATTTGATGTCCGAGCGCTGATGCGGAAGCGTTCAGCCTGCTCGTGTGAAGACAGACGAGGGTAAAGACCGACGACTTTTTCCTGCGCGACTTTACCCGAGCAACGACACCAAGCAACACACTTAGGTATCATTTCTATCTTCCCTCAAACACTCTCCTTTGCTATCCTCTATCATGTGTTTCGAAACCATTCCGGTTGTCTCTGGACCACGCTCTAACATCACACACAGACGGCAACGTAATCCTGCTAACCTACGCCCTATCTCTACATCTTCTACTACACCTCTTTCTTTCTCCATGGCTCTCTGGAATTGTCAGTCAGCTGTCAACAAAGCAGACTTCATTTCCGCTTTTTCTTTACAATCCACACGCAGCATCTTGGGATTGACTGAGACCTGGATTTGTCCAGAAGACTCAGCAACTCCAGCTGCTCTCTCTAACAATTTATCTTTCTCTCACACCCCACGTCAGGTTGGCCGGGGTGGGGGCACTGGTCTGCTCATTTCAAATAATTGGAAATACTCAACCTACTCTCCCCTATGCAATTACAACTCATTTGAATCTCATGCGATTACTGTAATAGCTCCTATAAAACTCCAGATTGTGGTAATTTACCGTCCCCCTGGCCAAACTATAGCCCCCTTCCTAGAGGAGCTGGACGGGTTGCTGTCCTCTTTCATGGAGGATGGCACTCCAATCTTAGTTTTTGGCGATTTCAACATTCATCTAGAAAAGCCTTATGCTACAGACTTTCATTCACTCCTAGCTTCATTTGATCTCAAACGTCTTACCACTACTAGCACTCACAAATCAGGCAACCAACTTGATTTAATCTACACACGCAATTGTACTGCTGATAAAATTCTGGTACAACCACTACATATCTCTGACCATTTCTTCAGTAGATTTACATTACACTTTGCTACCCAGGTGCCACCAACCCCCTTACCATTTACCTTTAGACGAAACCTACGCTCCCTTTCTCCCTCCTATCTTTCCTCTGTAGTATCCTCCTCTCTTCCCTCACCTACACATTTCTCATCTCTGGATGTGGATGCAGCTACTGACACTTTGTGCTCTACCTTAACCTCTTGTCTAGACGACATTTGTCCTCTCTCCTCCAGGCCAGCACGAACTGCCCCTTCTAACCCCTGATTATCTGATGTTCTTCGTGAACATCGGACAAGACTCCGAGCGGCAGAGCTCATCAGTTGGTCACTGGGGTTCCCCAGGGCTCGGTTCTTGGACCCCTCCTCTTCTCCACATACACTACATCACTGGGTCCCATCATACAGGCACATGGCTTCTCCTACCATTTCTATCTCTCATTTCGACCAGATGATCCAACGGTAGCTGCACGGATCTCAGGCTGCTTGGCAGACATCTCGGCATGGATGAAAGAACATCACCTACAGCTCAACTTGGCAAAGACTGAGCTTCTCGTCTTCCCTGCCACTCCAACTCTACAGCATGACTTCACGATTCAGTTGGGTTCATCAACAATTACCCCATCAGCTTCGGTCAGAAATCTTGGTGTAATCTTTGATGATCAGCTGACCTTCAAAGAGCACATTGAAAGACTGCTCGATCTTGCAGGTTTGCACTTCACAACATTAGAAAGATCAGGCCCTTTCTGACAGAGCATGCTACACAACTTCTTGTCCAGGCCCTTGTCATTTCTAGGCTGGACTACTGCAATGCTCTTCTGGCTGGACTTCCATCAAACACAATCAAACCTCTACAAATGATTCAGAATGCAGCGGCACGACTGCCTCTCTTTGTCTCCTTGCACTGGCTACCAGTTCAAGACATTGATGCTTGCATCTAGAACAACCACAGGCTCAGCACCCACCTACTTCCACTCACTATTACGAATCTACATCCCCTCCAGAAGTCTGAGATCTGCTGGTGAGCGACGCCTCGTGGTACCATCACAGAGAGGCTCAAAATCACTCTCCAGAACATTCCCGTTCACCGTTCCTGGCTGGTGGAATGATCTTCCCACCCCCATCCGGAATGCTGGATCCCTGTCAATCTTCAAGCAACAACTGAAAACTCATCTCTTTCAACACTACTTGACTTCATCCTAAAAAAAAAAAGTCTTCATCTTTCTATCCTTCCCTTGCTAGCTTGTACTTACTTGAACAATGCCTGAGACTTGGTGTTAGGGGCACTTCCTCTGTCTGTTTGCTTCTTCAAGATTAATCGCTTTATGTATTCCCCAATTGTAAGTTGCTTTGGATAAAAGGGTCTGCAAAATGACTAAATGTAGAATTGTCATTGCTAAGTGTACTGTCTCTTTGAAAGCACAGAAAGCAATGGTCCGAAAACAAAAAATGTTGTACCTCATTTATATGAACTGTCAATAAATGTTATGAAGATAACATGACAGTTATACCAATGTCATTTACGTGAAAGGATATCTCCTTACATGCTTTTTTCCTGATAGTGATGTCTACTTTTTAAACTAAAACTATGCTGTCAATGTAATATTTGTTTACTGAATTAAACAGGGCTTACCGTTTTCCAGTTTCACTAATAAAACCATGTATTAATGATTACTGCATCAGCAACTAATGAACATTCTATATGATTTATAGATTAAGTAATCAATAAATTGTTAATAACATATTAACTAATTAAGTACATTCATTACCACATTGGGTCCAAGCCATGCCTTTCAACTTTCAGTTATCTGCTTTAATTAATCATTAGCTAATGATTTGCAAAGGTATCATTATGTTATGACTTTGCTTGTTGAGGCACATAACTATTAGTAACTATTATAACTAATTGTTAAATAAGTTGTCATTGTGGTTATGGATTTTGAATTAGTTAGTTAGTCATGTGCCTCAACAAGTAAAGTCATAAAGCTGACAGTGACAAAGTTAAGCTTGTTAAGCTGACAGTGACAAAGCCTAACCACAGTCACCAACACAAGCTGCCCAATGAATGGTCAAAATGTATATTAGCACCCAAAAAGGTGAAATCACTGAATTTGATGATCATATACAGATACATCATAAAAACAAAACAAATTATTTCTGAAAGTTTGGGCCAAGAATACCATTTCACTGGCCCAACAATCCTTAAATATAAAACAATCCCCCTAATCAATTCTATAGAGACAAATAATGCCTCATCCTCGTTCAACATCAGCGTGTGATGAGACAGACCCATTCACCTGAGGTCTTATGTATACAACTCTCCATAGATTTCATCCTAAAGGTTCACGTAGACACAAAAGCATATGCATAAAAGTTTTCAGATTTATAAAACCACACCAGAACCTGTGGAAAAATCCCTTTATAAATCCCAGTCAGAGGAAGATTGTGTGTACGTGCTGTTGAAAACTCTGTTCTTCTAAAGTAGAAAACTCAGAAGAGAAGACCAGGAGACTTCGGATTCGATTGTCAGCAGAATTTCTTTATTCTATGACGTGTTGATGGTAACTGCAGTCATCGAAATCTCATCTTAAGTCACTTTTACAGGGTATCTTATAGGTATTTTTGGAGGAGGGATTCTTAGAGGTGGAGACAAACATCAAACAAAGCAAACATCTGAGGGAGGCGTTAGTTAGTTACAGGAACCTTCCCGTGGTCCAATAAACCTAACAAAGGTTGAATCTCTCAGTAGTCTGACTCCTTGATCTTACCATTAACATAAGAGACAAAAGGCACAGCTGTCTCGAGCTCAAATGGTCAGGAAACGCTCTCAAACATCTGTATTTCCTGACACTTTCTTTAGTCAGGAAGTGTATCTAAATTAAACATTTAAAATAAAATTTGTAATCCTTCAATTCCCCGTTTGAGAGTTCTAATAACTCTCACAAAATACAAATTTAGACACTTAAAAGTTAATTCTTGTAACTTGTAATTGTTACAGGCACATCGTACATGTTCTGTGTTGCTTATCTTATATGTAATTGCATGCTGACACAGAAACAAAACATGCAATTAGTTTTGCTGAAAGATCGTATGTGAGTCTCTGCGTTGTGTATTTTTTTTTCTTCTTTCTTCTTTCTTCTTTCTTTCTTGTGTGATAGTTGGCAATGGGTCTGGTTGTTTTCTAGAGGTTGTGGCTTCATCCGCAGGTGAGAAGGGTGGTGCATATGGATCTCAGGACAGCCATCAAATGGTATCTGCACAGAGGAAGAAAGAAACACAAACAAGAGAGACCAACGGCACAGAGCAGTATTTGTTGTAGAGTCTGCAAACATTAGGGTTGTATCCTCTGTTCAAAATATAGTCTGCTATTGTTGTTCCTTCTTTCCCTATTTCTCAATTCCTCGACACCTAAAGAACAGTGAGGAAAGGATGGACTAATGGAGGGAAAGGCCTATGAGGAAATCTTCACCTCAGGGTTGGCCCCCAAGCCTGTTGCTTTCGGTTCTTCCTGGGCTCCTCACTGGTTCTTGTGTCTGCCCTATCCTATCCCTGCAGGGGGAGGAACAACCTTACAATGTGACACATGAGTCCAAGTTTTCCTTCCCTGACACAATACTGCAGCTGCTGTAATCAACATCACTTGATGTGGTCCGTACCACTTAGGCTCTAATGGCTTGTTTTTGAATGTCTTTATCATGACCCATTGACCTGGGACGATTGTGTGTCCACCTTCTGGTGGAGTCTGCCAACACGACTCAACTCTCTCTTTGGCACTCTGCACTGCCTTTGTGAGGTTTTCACAGTAGCGATCAGGGCATCAGAAGCAATGTGCACATCAGCATTTCTAAGATCAATCACACCTGGCATCTGCATTGGGCGTCCAGTAATAATCTCATGAGGGCTCAGTCCTACTGATCTGTTAGGTGATGCTCTCATACTACACAGTACTGCGGGCAGTGCTTCAACCCATGGTACTCCTTCCTGATGCATTTTGCTTAGCCTGGTTTTGATTGTTCTGTTTGATCGCTCAACCTGTCCTGATGCTTGTGGCCTATAGGGACAGTGAAGGTTCCACTTAATCTTCAACATTCTAGACACTTCCTTGACTACCTGTCCTGTGAAGTGGGTACCTTGATCTGAGTCAATGCAATCTGGTAATCCCCATCTGGGAATGAAATCAGTGACAAGACATTTAGCAGTATGTGCAGCTGTAGCACGCCTGTTGGATAAGCTTCTACCCATCTTGAGAACTTGTCTATTACTACCAAAACGTCAGTTTTTCCTTTACAAGGGGGCAACGATATGTAATCAACTTGCAGGTGACGAAATGGCCCTGGTGGAGCTGGTGTATGCGCTGCTGGTGTAGTGGCTGCTGGTACATCATTATTTTTCTGACATGTAACACATCTCTTGACTGTTTCAGTGGCTGCGTTTCTGAATTTTGGATTCCACCATTGATTTGAGAACCTGTGATTCATCGTTGCTGGACCACTATGACCCAAACTGTGTATTTGTTGAGCCAAATATGGCAACAGTGATTCGGGAGCAACATACTTTCCCTTTGGTCCAGCAGCCGGATGAATCCACAGTGGCTCCTTTGTCTAACCATGTCCATGCTTCATATAGAGGAACGCCTTTATACAGATCAACGATTGATTCAGGAGGTAGAATTATCTTCTGTGCTGTACTACCTGAACACACTTGTACAGTTGCATAGAAACAAGCCTGTTTAGCTGCTACATCAGCAAGAGCATTACCTTTAGCTTCCGTAGTATTAGTTGAGATGTTAACTTTCACTTTGATCACGCTAATTTCTTTGGGAGTTTCATGGCAAACATTAAATCTTTCACTAATCCAGCATGCTTAATGGGGATCCAGCAGAAGTTAGAAATTTTCTGGTTTGCCAAATGACACCAAAATCATGAATTACCCCAAAAGCATACCTGGAATCTGTGTAGATATTTGCAACCGATCCTGAAGCTAGCGTGCATGCTCTAGTTAAGGCTACTAGTTCTGCAGCTTGAGCTGAAAAATGATCTGGAAGACGACCTGAAGCAACTACTTCAGTGGTGGAAGTTACTGCATATCCTGCTCGTCTGTTACCTTCAATAACTTGAGCTGAACCATCAACAAACAACTCCAATTCTCGTTCTCTATGGGAGTTTCTGCTATTTCACTTGTCGCTGCATATGTAAGCGTAACACAATCATGAGTCATTTTCGCCTTCATCCTCTAACACAAATTCAGTCATTGCAGACATCATACATGAGGATGGGTTCGTGACTGGTGCGCTGTATAACAATATTCGGGGCTGTGAGTTGCTAACCAATTTCCCCAACGGGAGGAGGTGACAGAAGTGACTTTTGCTTGATTCATTAGTGCGGACACTGTGTGAGGGCATTTTACGTTTACAGTCTGACCTAACACCATTCCTGATGAAACCTGAAGCGCTAGATGAACTACCTGTACTGCTCTGAGGCATGGGCCCATACCTTGAGCGACTATGTCAAGTTTACCGGAATAGTAATGAATTGGGCGTAAGCTGCCCCCATGATCTTGCATTAGACATGCAGTCATAAAGCCTAAGTGTTCATGGACATAAAGCACAAAGGGTCTATCAGATTGGGCAATTCCTAATGCTGGTGCTTGACATAGTGCTCTCTTCAAATCATTAAAAGCTTTGAGATGAAGTTCTTCCATACAAACAGTATCTGAATCTTTACCATGGCCTTTCAACAAATCATAGAGGCTGAGCAATCGAGGCATAGTCTTCAATCCAAGGTCTACAATAACCTGTTGTTCCTAAAAATGAGCGGAGTGTTTTAATGGTATTAGGCGGAGGTATGGCTTTGACTGAAGCCGCTCGATCCTGTGTAATGGATCTATTTCCTGCACCAATTGTTTGACCCAGAAATGTGACTTGCTTTTTAGCGATTTGAGCTTTGTGAAAGCTGCATTTGTGTCCTTTTTTATGCAAATAGTCCAACAATGATGCTAATTCAGTTTGATGTACCTCATGATCTGTTGAGGCAATCAAAATATCATCGACATATTGGATCATAGTGGACTGTTTTACCGGACATTCTGGGTCACACAAATCACGTCTGACAGCCTGATGATATATGGTTGGGAGTTTTGAAATCCCTGTGGCAATCGTGTCCACTGGTATTGTTCATAGTCAACTGTGAAAGCTAACCATGGCTGGCTGTCAGAGTGCAACGGTACAGAAAAGAATCCATTAGACATATCAATTACTGAAAAAATCTTACAATCTAATGGTAAGCCATTACAAATTGTAGATGGATCTGCCACTAGGGGTGATTTTTTCAATATGTTTATTGGCTACTCTGTAGTCTATTGTAAGTCTCCATGTCCCATTAGATTTCTTGATGGGCCATATGGGTGAATTACATGGACTGTTGGTTTTAACTAGCACTCCTTGCGTCAGCAAATTTTCTACAATAAGTTTGATTCCTGTATAGCTTCCTTATTAATCGGATATTGTTTGGTGACCGGAGGTGGAGTTCCTGTCAATTTAACTGGTTCTACACCTGTCAACAACCCACAATCATCCTTGTCTTTAGCCCAAATTGGATGATTCTGTAAGAAAGCATACTCGGGAGGGGTTGCATTATTGGTAGAAATCTGTGCTGAGGAAATTTTTATGCTAGTAGATTCTGAGGACATGTCTAAAGTTAGATTTATTTGTCTCAGAAGATCCATGCCTAAAATTGCACCTGTATTTAATGGAGCGCATAGCAATTTTGTAGTCAGAGTTTTTGGGCCAAATTGTACCTCTATGGGAGTTTCATACAAAACAGAATCTTCACCTATTACACCAGTTAAACAAAGTTTGGTTTTCTTGTATGGGATGTTTAAACCTTGTGCCAATTTTGTAGGAATTACTGTAATTTCTGCACCTGTATCAAGCAAAAAATCAATCTCTTTCTCTTTTATGCTACCTTTCACAAAAATTCTTTGATCATTGTGTTGGATTACAGGGGAAAGGTAGCTACTCACAGCCCCAATAATTAGTTTTTTTCCTGGTCTTGTTGTGCTCTTAGAAGAGCCTGAACTAGCTGACCTAGAGTTTCAGTGGTCACTGGCGGAACTACTTCAGGGTTGTGTGCAGGCTGAGAAGGAGCAGAATTATGCATAGCATTTCTTTTACTATCTTGTAACTTCTTCCTACACTCTTTCTCCCAATGTCCTAATTTGTTACAGTATTTGCATTTGCTTTCTCTTTTAGACCATCTATTGTCTTGTTTCGTTGTGTTAAACGTAGCTGCTGCTACTCTTACTTTTGCTTTGACATCAGCATCTCTTTCCCATGTAGCTAACCTGTCTAGGTTACTTCTGAGAGTTCTGTTAGACCAAGTTAGATCTAAGAATGGTAAAGCTTTTCTGTATTCGGCTACAAGGCCATCTGACCAGATACGAACCAGGGGTCCCTTGTCATCCAGCACACTTTCAGGGTCATCAACAATTCCACTGTAGATTACAGCTGACTGACAAAATCTCTCAGTATATTCACTCACAGTTTCTTCTTTCCTTTGCACACAGGTAGTAATTCTAGACCAATCTATTTTGGGTCCTAAGATATTCTTTAGGATTTTCAAAATACCTTCTCTTAAATCACCCTTACTGGCATTTCGCAGTTCAGAAGTAACAGCAGATTCAAAACTGTTGAATTCAGATTCAGTTAGTATTTGTGACATCAGCTGCATGACTTCTGTCAACGACATGTCATAAAGACGCATTTTACTGATCAATGTTCTTCTAAATTCAGAAAAATGTGTGCGTGCTGACGGTAAACTTTGAGATAGTCTCTCTATATCTTTAGGACCTAAAGCTTTGGCAACAGTTTGTATTTGCACAACAGAAGAATTGAGAGGAACACTATCAGTTTCCTCAATCCCCTCGATCTTCTCCTCGCACACACACATTGACTGAATTTACAGGCACATCAGTTACTGATTGAGAGCTACATCTGTTTCAAAGAACGCTGGTAAATCAGGGTAAATGTTATCAGGCTGACTAACTTCCACATCAGTGTTTGCTGCAACTTTCTTGAGGTTCAATTTCTTAGTCAAAGTGGATACTCGCACGGAGTTCATTGTTCTGTTTCTCTAGCTCTGAATTACGCTGAGACTGTTGTGTCGCTAGCGTTACACTTCTCTGTGACAACAGATAATTCCTTTCACATTGTTCTTACGAATGCTTGCTCCTAGTACCTTTTACACTCATCTACTGACCAAGTCTTGTCTGGATGAATCTCATATTTCAGCGTTAGTTCTTGTCTAACTTTTTCAGTGACTATTAGGTCCATTTGTTCCCCTAACAGTGTTTTGAATTCACTATCTGACCACAACGGAGTCGCAAGACCCATCTTTTCTGTGGTTGGAATCAGCCTAGCATTCATTCTGACCATTTTGTAAGTTTCTTCGGTACCACACAAACAAAACAAACACTTCTCTGATCAACAGAGGGTACACTTGTTTTTTTTTTTAGCACGTAAATGCCAAAAAACCTTCCCTGCCTGAAACAACAGAGGATAACCAAAAATTAGCACGTAATGCTAACCTTCCCTGCCTGAAACAGAGGATAACTCATTTTTAGCACGTAATGCCCAAAATCTTCCCTGCCTGAAAGAACAGAGGATATATTTTCATCTCTAAAATAAAAACTTTAGAGGATAAACTCTTCCCTGCCTGAAACAGAGGATAAACGTCCCTGCCTACAAGAACAGAGGATACTTTTATCTCTAAAATAAAAAAACTTTAGAGGATAAACTCATCTCTAAAATAAAAAACTTTAGAGGATAAACTCTTCCCTGCCTGAAACAGAGGATACAATTTAGTTAAACCAACCCTACAGATGTATGTTAACTCTTCTCTGACGGCACAGAGGATACACTGGTCTTAGGTTCTTTTGGAATTAGAGAACAGCCACTCACCCCAACCCTTGGTTGAGAGAAAAATTCAGTCTGGGAATCCTTGTTCCGCTTGAAATTTCGCTGGATTCCAAAAGATGCAGATCTTTGTTTGAGCTTGAAGTTTTTCAGGTGAGGAAGCTGGAACTCTATCCGGGGCACGGCAGCATCTGTTGAAAACTCTGTTCTTCTAAAGTAGAAAACTCAGAAGAGAAGACCAGGAGAATTTCGGATTGGATTGTCAGCAGAATTTCTTTATTCTATGACATGTTGATGGTAACTGCAGTCATCGAAATCTCATCTTAAGTCACTTTTACAGGGTATCTTATAGGTATTTTTGGAGGAGGGATTCTTAGAGGTGGAGACAAACATCAAACAAAGCAAACATCTGAGGGAGGCGTTAGTTAGTTACAGGAACCTTCCCGTGGTCCAATAAACCTAACAAAGGTTGAATCTCTCAGTAGTCTGACTCCTTGATCTTACCATTAACATAAGAGACAAAAGGCACAGCTGTCTCGAGCTCAAATGGTCAGGAAACGCTCTCAAACATCTGTATTTCCTGACACTTTCTTTAGTCAGGAAGTGTATCTAAATTAAACATTTAAAATAAAATTTGTAATCCTTCAGTGCCTCTCCACCCCGTCTCCTCCCAGAAATCACCACATATGGAGCTTAAAACACCTAGTTTTACTGTGCATAACATCATCTGCATATCATTTCCATGCATATTCCCATCCACGTGACACTATGTTTAACACCGTCAAAGGTACAAGATATTAAGGAAATATGATATACGGACTATAAATACCATTTGTGCCATACACAAACATTCTTATTGCTAAAAAACATCTGATATTTTTGTTTTAAAATAGATATATAAAAATATCCATAAAACAAAACTCTTTAAAATAGTTCTCAGATCAATATTTTAGAAAAGAGCTGATCTCATTCTTTTCCACTGGCCAAATAGTATTTCAATTGTTTTTAACAATTCAAATCAAATTAAATGTATGCCAATGTCAGACTTTGTCTTCCTTTTCCTTGTGTTTCCACACCCTTATATGGTCCTTCCTGTTTCCTGTCATTAGTTTCATTCATCCCCATCTGTGTTTGATTTGCTCCTCACCTGATGCTGTTTCCCGTGATTGTTATGTGTTCATAAGCCCTGAGTTTTCCCTGAGTCTTTGTCCGTCAACTCGTCTATGTGGTAGTGTATCCTGTGTTCGTCATTAAAACTCTGTTTGTTTACCTCACCTCTCGTCTCCCGCGTCCTTCCCGCAACACGACTGTGACAGATTGACGGACCTAAAGGAGGAAGATGGAGGGGCGCCGCCGCCGCCCACAGCTGATCTTGGTCTGCCGTTCGCGGGGTTCCTTCGACGCCGCCCGCGGCTCGCCCAGCCCACCATCTCCCCGCTGCGCGGAACGCATGCCCGAGCCCACCGCTGACGTAGAGCCGGAGCCCGCCACGACCGACGAGCCATCGCCACTCGGAGCGACAGTGCTGAGGATCGACGCGGAGCCAGAGCCACTGACGTCAGTCAAGGTGCGAGAGCCGGCAACAGTGTCTGCCACGTGGGAGAATGTCGCGGACAGTGAGAGCGTGGAGAAAAGCTCCGCCCCCTGCATCGTGGCTGAGGGTGAGCGGATTAAGCAGCTGGGACTGCTGGACATAGAGGAGGATCTTATAGACTGGGAAACTGATCTAGAGGTCGAACTGGCCCCTCTCCACTCTCGGTTTCCTCTGCTGGTCCCGTCCAGCTCTCCGTTGCCTCCGCTGGTTCCGTCCAGCTCACCGTTGCCTCCGCGGTTCCAGTCCAGCTCACATTCCTCCCCGCTGCTTCCGTCCAGGTCCGCGCTAGCCGAGCGCCCTCCAGTGCCTGCTCCTCGCCAGCGCCCTCCGGTGCCTGCTCCTCGCCAGCGCCCTCCGGTGCCTGCTCCTCGCCAGCGCCCTCCGGTGCCTGCTCCTCGCCAGCGCCCTCCGGTGCCTGCTCCTCGCCAGCACCCTCAAGTTTCCCCGCTGGTTCCGTCCAGCACTCCAGAGCGCCCACGAGAGTCAGCGCCACCCGAGCGCCCACGAGAGTCAGCGCCACCCGAGCGCCCACGAGAGCTTCCAGAGCGCCCCCAAAAGTTGGTCCCGTCCAGCTCACCTTGGCCCACGCTGGTCCCGTCCAGCTCACCTGGGCCTCCGCTGGTCCCGTCCAGCTCACCATTGCTTCCGCTGGTCCCGTCCAGCTCACCTGGGCCCACGCTGGTCCCGTCCAGCTCACCTGGGCCCACGCTGGTCCCGTCCAGCTCACCTTGGCCCACGCTGGTCCCGTCCAGCTCACCTGGGCCTCCGCTGGTCCCGTCCAGCTCACTTTTGCCTCCGCTGGTCCCGTCCAGCTTACCATTGCCGCCGCTGGTCCCGTCCAGCTCACCTTGGCCCATGCTGGTCCCGTCCAGCTCACCATTGCCTCCGCTGGTCCCGTCCAGCTCACCATTGCCTCCGCTGGTCCCGTCCAGCTCACCATTGCCTCCGCTGGTCCCGTCCAGCTCACCTTGGCCCATGCTGGTCCCGTCCAGCTCACCTGGGCCTCCGCTGGTCCCGTCCAGCTCACCTGGGCCTCCGCTGGTCCCGTCCAGCTTCCCTTGGCCTCCGCTGGTTCCGTCCAGCTCACCTTTGCCTCCGCTGGTCCCGTCCAGCTCACCCTGGCCCACGCTGGTCCCGTCCAGCTCACCTGGGCCTCCGCTGGTCCCGTCCAGCTCACCTTTGCCTCCGCTGGTCCCGTCCAGCTCACCTTGGCCCACGCTGGTCCCGTCCAGCTCACCTGGGCCTCCGCTGGTCCCGTCCAGCGCCCCTCCTGCGCTTCCCGAGCGCCCCCGAGGCTCCGCGCAACCCAAGTGCCCGCGAGTCAGCGCACCCAGCGCCCACGAAAGTCTGCGCTTCCAGAGCGCCCCCAAGAGTTGTTCCTCTGCAGCTCACCTGGGCCTCCGCTGGTCCTGTCCAGCTCACCTTGGCCCACGCTGGTCCCGTCCAGCTCACCCTTAGCTCCGCTGGTCCCGTCCAGCTCACCTTTCCCTCCGCTGGCCCTGTCCAGCTCGCCTTCCACGGCTCCTGAGCACCCCCCTGAGATGGGGAGCTTCCCCAAGAAAATTTTGGGGGGGGGCTACCCTCCATGGCCACCTAAGCTTCCTGCTCCGCCATGGAGGCATCCCAAGCTCCCTGCTCCGCCATGGCCGCCCGAGCACCCTGCTCCGCCATGGCCGCCGGAGTCCCCGGATCCGCCGTGGCCGCCGGAGTCCCCGGAGCCGCCATGGGTCCCGGAGCCCACCTCCCCGATGTTGTCGGCCGGGACGCCTGGAAGGTCAGACTGTCTTCCTTTCCTTGTGTTTCCACACCCTTATATGGTCCTTCCTGTTTCCTGTCATTAGTTTCATTCATCCCCATCTGTGTTTGATTTGCTCCTCACCTGATGCTGTTTCCCATGATTGTTATGTGTTCATAAGCCCTGAGTTTTCCCTGAGTCTTTGTCCGTCAACTCGTCTATGTGGTAGTGTATCCTGTGTTCGTCATTAAAACTCTGTTTGTTTACCTCACCTCTCGTCTCCCGCGTCCTTCCCGCAAAACGACTGTGACAGCCGTTTTGCTGATGAGATGAACATCTTTTAGCTGTTTTTAGTGGAAACAGATAGCCCTATATTTATTGCAGTGTAAATACAATTGCCTGACTCGGCGCGTCACTTGAAGTCAAATCAAAAGTCTTACATTCAGTTTTATCAAATTTAAAGCCATATATCCAAAATGGCATAAGAAAAGTTGAATTGTCATTTCAAGAGGTCTTAAATATGGGGATAGAGAAACAGGAATCCTGATATAGATTATTGTGATTGATTTATTATACTTCAAAAGGCGATATCTTAATTAAATGTGAGCACTGCACATTTCAAAGTAGAAACAATACACTGCTGTTCTACAGGCTAGGTTTTTCAGTTATACAAATGTATATCTGAAGGGAAATGACCATCTTTAGAATAGGTTTGATGCCATTTTAATTTCATATTACCTTTAATTTTCTTGATTGCTAACACAATTCATGAAACAATTTTCTTTCAGCTATGAATACCATTTCAAAACTACACATGAACTTGTACAAATGTCAAACTTCCACGTCAGAATCAAATATTTTACTTAAAAACATATTCTCTTTTGTCATAATCTTTTTGTCATAATTTTAGCCTCATATGACACAAAACCTAACACGGTTACTAGTTTAACCACACAGACTACTAGTACTATTATGGTATATAGATGTATAAACTAGTTCTACTATAAGATAAAATACAGGGGTGCAGATACAGTGAAATTCAACAATAAGCTTTAAGTTTACTTTCATTTAATTACTGTAAAGAGATCTTGCAGTAGATAAAAAGCACTAGAAAAGAAAAGAATACCTTGGTATGTATGAAACACAATATTATACTGTCCCAGTTCTGCAAAAATACAGGACATGTAAGAAGTAATACTTGGCTACAAATCAGTTCAGCAGCAACGAGTTTGAGGATGTACAACATAGTGAAAGTTCTCTCATCTAAAGTACTGCTACTGTGTGCTGTAATTATACTGTATATGTTAGTAGTATAAAACTAACCCAGGCTCATGGAAATATGTGCCTCTAGATACATTTCTGCAACATCGTTTTTACGCACCTTACAGCACGTTTTGTGGCAGCTTCAAAGTGAAATGTCTAGTGAGTGGTGCTAAAACACGGGTTAAATATGTGACCCTGGCACATTTTTATTACGTTGATACAGGAATGTTTTGCTGTGTTTTTATTACATTGCTTCAGTTACGTATTGCGGTGATTCAAATTCTAATATCCGGGGAGTGTTGCTAAAAGTTAATGCTCTATCGTGTTGGAAATATCCCCTACACCAAACCCAACCCTAAACCTACCCGATAGTGTTAACAAATGCAAAACTGTTATAAAAATGCATTCGTTGATGCAACTGTGCCATTTGAACTTCCTTATATGCAGGTTTGAACTGTTTTATCGTACCAAAGTTTCACCTCTCAAGTACAACTGCATACAGCTTGAGCTACCAATTAAACCTACTGAATATGAAAACTCATACATATGAAGCTGGATATGTGATGCTAACGTTCATAAGTATCAGTTTTCAAATCTCGCAGCATGTTAAAAGTGTGATGGAGTAGATATGGTAGATAACTTTGTTTAGCAAAAGGAGCAAATCCTTTTCCAAATCGCTTCATTCAATTTGTTGAGTTAAGGTCAGATGTTAAAAATTGTAACTAAATTCCCCCAAAAATTCAATCTGTGATCATAATCTTCTTTTGAAATGTGACAGCTGCATGGACAACGATTAAGGGAAAAATACATAATAGTTTTGTTTTTTTATTTTAGCTATATCTTCTACCGCTGGTTTGTCAACATAAGCTTTCAGGAGCAGTGTTACTCCAATAGTGTCTACTGGACTTTGGTATGGTGCAATAAAAACAGAAATGTAGACCTTAAACTTCTGCAGAAAACTGTAATGAGTTCTTTATGGATTTCTGCTCCTTACCTACAAACCTGAGGCTTATATATGTGAAGATATATTTAAAATATTCTGATACTAAACTTTAAATGTTAAAAAGTACAATTTGAATTATAAAACAAGTCAAGGCAGGAATAAAACTACTCAAAAGAAAAAAGCTGCAGATCAGAGCGTTGTGAGGACTTTACATGCATGGATGAACTCTCTGAAGAGGCCAAAAAAGAGTTTATAAGTCAAGTCAAGTCACCTTTATTTATATAGCGCCTTTAACAATACAAATTGTAACAAAGCACTGCACAATATCAAAATAGGCAAATTTTGTCAATTATGTAAAATGACAGGATTTAACACTCAATTATCTGCTGAATGCATTTCATTATTGAATTTAGTAATGGCATTGTCCAGCTTAGTTCAGTTTAAATAATATCTGTGCAATCAAGTCGATGATTGTGCTGCAAGTGAAGTGTCCCCAACTGAGCAAGCCAGAGGCGACAGCGGCAAGGAACGAAAACTCCATCGGTGACAGAATGGAGAAAAACCTTGGGAGAAACCAGGCTCAGTCGGGGCCAGTTCCCTCCGGCCAGGCAATCAGTAGTTTGTTCCAACTGCAGCAAAGTCAGTGTAAGTGGTCCACTGGTTCCAGGGTCTTTCCCGATGGATGTATTGGTGACGAGGTCCTCACTGGAGATCTGTCTCTGGGGCTCATCTCGGAGGTCCTCGGAGGGTTGTCATCGTCTCTTCTCAGGTGTTCGGTCATCTCTATCGTTTAAGGGTAGGATCCAGAATGAAGCTTGTGTAATTCTAACTACCACGGGATGTTAATCCGTGGCAGTAACATAGAAACAGTAAGACAATTAGCGTAGCAGCTGCTCCATCCAGGAATAACCCTGGATGAAATTATCAGTATAACCCAAGCTAAAGCATAATAATGTGCATTTGTTCAGATAGACTGGCAGTACAAGATTGTGAGATGCATTATATGAATGCTTGGCTAAAGAGATGCGTCTTTAATCTAGATTTAAACAGAGAGAGTGTGTCTGAACCCCGAACGTTTTCAGGAAGGCTATTCCATAGTTTAGGAGCCAGATATGAAAAAGTTCTCCCTCCTTTAGTGGACTTTGCTATCCTAGGTACTACCAAGAGTCCAGAGTTTTGCGACCTAAGGGAGCGGGTTGGATTGTAGCGTGATAGAAGATTAGTTAGGTAAATCATTTAGGGCCTTATAGGCAAGTAATAATATTTTGTAACTGATACGAAACTTAATAGGTAGCCAGTGCAGAGACTGTAAAATTGGAGTAATATGATCATATCTTCTTGACCTGGTAAGGACTCTAGCCACAGCATTTTGTACTATCTGTAGCTTGTTTATTGAAGATGCAGGACAACCACCTATCAGTGCATTACAATAGTCCAGTCTAGAGGTCATGAATGCATGAACTAGCTTTTCTGCATCAGAAACACTTAACATGTTCCGTAGCTTGGCAATGTTTCTAAGATGGAAGAATTATGTTTTTGTAACATTGGAAATATGATTTTCAAAAGATAGGTTGCTGTCTAATATAACACCCAGATTTTTAACTGTAGAGGAAGTAACATTACATCCGTCTAGTTGCAAATTGTAATCCAAGAGATTCTGTGTACTGTTTTAGGTCCAATAAGTAACATCTCGGTCTTATCTGAATTTAATAGGAGAAAATTACTGGTCATCCAATCTTTTATATTTTTAACACACTCTGTTAGCTTAGATAGTTTAGAAGTTTCATCTGGTTTTGTTGAGATAGGTTCTTTATTATTCGTCACATACACAATCATACAAGTATAATCAGTAGTGAAATGCAAGTAGAATTGAAGAAAAATACAGCATTTACATGAGGAAAGGGAGGAGAAAAAAATTATCCCCAGACTATGCTCCTTGGGGAGTACAGTGTGAGAACAGGAAAACACCTCAGCAACACAAAAGCACATACACGACATAGCCACAGGAAGTGAAGTGAATCCGGCCCAGCAAGCAGCCATCTGATCCGCAGCCACTGATCCGGCGCTGGTCAGACCCGCTTGACCAGGCCAGCGGATAGAAGCGAACAGAGGCGAATGGTCGGGGGCAATGTCTGTAATATCTGTAGGGTGGGGGAGGAACGCGAGAGTGTCTCACTGCATTGCACTTCTGGGGTTTTTTCCTGCAACAGCCTTGCCAAGGCCACTGTAGGGGAGCCAGAAAAAGATAAGATTGTTTTGTCTTTGGGGCGAGTAAACATTCCAATTTTTGCAGGCTACTCTCTGTCCATTTTGACCATTTTGGTCTCATTTTAATCAATTTTCCTTTGTAAAGCTGTGAACTTCTCCTTGGTAGAATCCATATTGCGATTATAGTTCAGTCTCAATGCTGACCGCTCTTCCCACAGCTTCAATCATACGGGCAGCCTTGTGGGGCTTTGGACAGCTGTTCCCGTTTTCTGAATTCTTCGATAACCCAGGGCAGAGCCTAATCCAATCAGCAAAATACCTGTTATCATGGTGCCGAAAAGGTAGATATCAATGTCCTCCACGGAAAGAGCCGCAAGACACACGATTCGCCACCTCTCCCACGCGCCATCGTATAGCCGGCTGTGAACGTCCCGTCAGGGCAGTCAGGTTCCCCGAAACCCAAGTTTCGATGGTGTCAATTGCATTAAGAGACCAGTTAATCCATAATATTTTAGTTTGGAGAGCAGTGCAGAGAGAGTCTCTCACGAGACAAGGGAGCAAAGCAGGGAAGATAAGGGTGAGGACGGGTAGAGAAAGCGACCGCCTCCGTTGAGAGCCAGAAGAGCTCAAGATATATAGTTGAGTGTCATCAGCATAACAATGGAAACTAATCCCGTATTTTCTAATAATATTACCAAGGGGCAACATATATAATGAAAATAATAGAGGACCTAGGACAGATCCTTGTGGTACTCCATACTTTACTGGTGATAATTGAGATGACTCCCCGTTTAAATAAACAAAGTGGTAGCGATCGGACAGGTAGGATCTAAACCATCTTAAAGCCTGCCCTTGAATACCTGTATAGTTTTGTAATCGATCTATCAGTATGTCATGATCTATAGTGTCGAGCAGCACTAAGATCAAGTAAAACTAGCAACGAGATGCAGCCTTTGTCTGGCAAGAAGCAAGTCATTTGTAATTTTAACAAGTGCAGTTTCTGTGCCATGGGAAACCTGACTGAAATTCTTCATAGATATCATTTTTTGCAAAAGGAGCACAGTTGAGCAGACACTACTTTTTCTAATATTTTCGACATAAACGGAAGATTTGAAATGGGCCTGTAATTTGCCAGTTCACAAGGATCTAATTTTGGTTTCTTAATAAGAGGCTTAATTACTGCCAGCTTAAATGGTTTTGGGACGTGACCTAAAGATAGCGAGGAGTTAATAATATTGAGAAGCGGTTGTTCTGCAACAGGTAACAACTCTTTCAATAGTTTAGTAGGTACAGGATCTAATAAACATGTTGTTGGTTTAGATGCAGTGATAAGTTTATTTAGCTCATCCTGTCCTATAGTTGTAAAGCACTGCAGTTTTTCTTTGGGTGCGATGAATGATGCTGAAATACTAGACGCTGTAGAATCTACGTTTGTTATTGTATTTCTGATATTATCTATTTTATCAGTAAAGAAATTCATAAAGTCATTACTATTAAACTGTGAGGGAATATTTAGATCGGGTGACATCTGTTTATTTGTTAATCTAGCCACTGTGCTAAATAAAAACCTTGGATTGTTTTGGTGATTATCTATGAGTTTGCGGATATACTTGGTTCTTGCAGTTTTAGAGCCTGTCTATAGCTGGACATACTGTTTTTCCACGCAATTCTAAAGACTTCCAAGTTAGTTTTTCTCCATTTGCGCTCAAGAATATGAGTTTCTTTCTTGAGAGAATGGGTATAACTGTTGTACCATGGCGCAGCACGTTTTTCTCTAACCTTTTTTAATTTGATGGGTGCAACAGTTTCTAACGTATTAGAGAAAATATTTCCCGTGTTGCTAGTAACTGTGTCTAGTTCATCTGTATTTATGGGTACACAGAGCAGTTGAGATAAATCAGGCAGGTTGTTTTTGTTCATTTATTTTGCATTTTTCTGGTTTAATCACGATCAGATTTGTTCTAGATCCTGCATTCAATTTATATTTTGAACTCAATATTCGGGGAACAGACACAGTCTGTATAGATTGGACACTGCAAGTACCTTTATCATTTAAGTGGGTAGAACAAAAATCATCATAGCTGTTATTGGAGAATTGGCTTACTAGTCAGATAGAGCGTAGCGTTCTGGTGATGTTGTCCGACAGGTGTTCCGCACCGACTCTGCTGGGATGCAGGCCATCAGCACGAAATAGCCTAGGACGTTCCCAGAAAAGATTCCAATTATTGACAAAGAGAATTTTCTGCTCTGTACACCATGAAAACAACCATTCATTTAAAGCAAACAGTCTACTGAACCGCTCGTGTCCTCGTCGTGCCGTGGGAAGAGGTCCTGATACGATGATCGCCGCCGCTGGCGATGTGCTGCGCGCGCGTCTCGATCAGGCTCCTGAAGTCCCTCTTCAGTGTCTCCGTCTGCCGCAGCTTGGTGTCGTTAGCCCCGCGTGAATCACAACAGCTGCAACGCCTCGTCATCCTTCAGGATCGCGGGTATCTGCGCAGAAACATCAAGAACACGAGCACCAGGAGACAATGAGTGTGCACTTTACCTTCAGCTAACGTAGCACGGACATGCCGGACGCATTGAGTCTCCGATGACCACAGCGTCACGATCAGTCTCGCAGAGAGGCGGCGGTTCGGGATGAGATGTCGTCGCCCGGGCCTGGATCGCTCTTCCGCTGCTGCACCCAGGGTCCGTGGTTTCCCGGCGCCGGAGTGAAGGCCATCTGTGACGATCAGCGTCCGGTGCACGGGCCTGTGCAGAGAAACACACGGAGTAGAGGTGGTGGGAGCGTTAGCAGCGCTGCATACTTCCGGACTTATGAGCGCCAGCCCAAGATGTTTCCAGCGTTGCTATCCGTTTCCTCAGCTGGGCCTGTTTCCCCAGCAGCTCGTGGATCCGCTCTCCACGGCTTCCAGCTCGAGCTGCGCTGAATGCAGCTCGAACGTGTCCTCACCTGCACAAAGGTAGACACGAATCCGCCATTTAAGCAAGTAACAGTGAAACAATGTTAAATGTGTGTATGCGTGTGTGAAAAAGGGGTATTAGCTGTGTTAAGGAACCCGCGCTGGCTTTGCTAACGGGCTATAAGCTAATAGCGGACTTGGGAAATCAAAATAAAACTTGCGATAACAAGTCAGCTCTGATTATTCTCGTTGCAGAATGCGATCGATATATTCACACGCTATAGAAACACAAATTTTTGTGTATAAAATTGGAATTTAAGATAGAAAATAGACGATAAACAATTGGCTTGGCGGAGATTCAGCTCAGAACACGCGTCAACGACAAACCGGAAGTAAATCAGCATGTATGCCGATTTACTTATAAGAAAACTTTTTTTTATTGTATTTTCTTTTATGTTGTAGTGTATCTTCTTGTATTGAACGCTCTGTGAACTCTAAAAATCTTGAACTCTCGGTTTGAGAGCGAGAGTTCTTTATCTTCCTGTTTTCTGTAAATTCTGTCATTACATGCATGTATGAAGACCGACGTTTCCTGAAAACTCCTAAGAAAAGTGAGGAAGTTCTGAAATATAAAAAAAAAGTTAAAAAGAAAGTTAAAATCTTTGAAATTTATGGTAATATACCAGCAGCTGTGTTTGCCAGACCTTCACTGTAAAAATGTGGTAGTAATATTTAAGTTTACAGACCTAACTTAAATTCATGGTATAAAATTTTCATTAACTGATATAGCCTGATGTTCTAAATATCAGCAAAGTGAGGTTTATCTGATATATACTGTGTAAAAAAAGAAAAGTTAAAAATCTTTGAAATTTATGGTAATATACCAGCAGCTGTGTTTGCCAGACCTTCACTGTAAAAAAATGTGGTAGTAATATTTTAAGTTTTACAGACCTAACTTAAATTCATGGTAATAAAACATTTCATTAACTGATATAGCCTGATGTTCTAAGTACTGATATCTGTTTTGAATCATTGTAATTCACTGATAACCACCAAAAAACAGGTGGTAATGAGAGTCATATGTTGACTCAAATCTCATCACAAAACAGCTTTTCCACAAGCTGAGAAGGGAAATGCACACAAATATATATATTAGAGATACAGCGATTAACCGGTTTTACTATTAACTGTGCTTTAAAACTTCACGGTTAATTAATCGTAAAGGTTCCGCTAAACTGAGTTTTTCTGTTGCATGGAATGGAGCTGTTGCAGCTTGTGCAAAACAAAAAGTTACACGAGCGGTGCACCAGCTTAAAATGCCGTGCTTATCAGAGACGCGGAGGCTTCCACACACACTAGATTAAATGTGACAGAGGAACCAAACAGCGAAGCTTTATTTCCACCAGAGAATGTCTGAAGTCAATAGTGTGGGACCATTTTGGGTGCGCCAAGAATGACCAGGGCATCATTTAAATATTGCCGTAAAAATAGCTGTTAAAGAGTAGCCTATACATAAGGGATAATGCATGGTTACCCAACCCGTTCTCGTTGTGAAATAAAGGATTTTAATGCACGACGTGAAGGCAAGGACCACCTGACTCAAAGTTCGTTAGCTCTAGCGTTCTGCCCGCTTGAGACAGAGATGAAATAGTGCAGAGAGAGAGAGACAGAGAGAGGGGTGACAGTTGCGTGTGTGAATTAGCCTACTTGCATCTGCGTGTTAATGTTACTGCAAACAATGAAGATTTGAGTTGAGTTATTAAAACAGTAATTTTACACCTTTTTTGCTGATTAATATAATGTAACGGTCCAGTATCTAAGCTATTTTATTCATGAAAGGCTGGGTAGCATTGACAACAAGTTTCTGTCCTTCTAAATGTTTGTGTGGGCTGCTCGATCTCAAAAACCAAAATAATAGACATGATTTTCTCAGGCCATATGTAAAATCAGATGAATAAAGATTAATAAAATGAATAAGTATTGATGACAGTTGATTACAATTTAGTTAATTCCCCTCATTGGTAACAGTGTCCTCTGTGGGATAAATAAAGTTAGTATCATTCTCATATTAATAATACTCAATTAACATTGTGATTTATCATCCTTGTTATAGTATTATTCATAAGTAAAAAAAAAAAAATGATCACCATCTTTTCTAGTTCTGTACCTCAGGTTCAAAAATAAATGTAGAAATAATATACAAAGTGAAAACATCAAATGGTTGAAATATTTGTCCTTTGTTTCTCCGAAACAGACATAAGGCAGTTTCTCCAAAACGGCTTCCAGGACACAGACTGGAACATGTTTAAAGGGGCGGCAACCTACAACAACCACACAGACCTGCAGGAGTACACTGAAAACTGTGACTGCTTACATCAAAAACTGCATTGATGATGTGACAGTCACCAAGACCATCACCACACATGCAAACAAGAAGCCATGGATGACAGCAGAGGTTCGTGGGCTGCTAAAGACCAGAGATGAAACATTCAGATCAGGAGATTAAGCAGCCCTCAAAACAGCAAGAGCCAATCTGTCCTGTGGCGTCAAAAATGCAAAACGGTCATATGCTAAAATAGTCAATGATCACTTCATAGACAGCAGAGACACGAGGAGCCTGTGGCAAGCCATTCAGACCATCACTGACTACAAGCCCCCGCCACAGGCCTGTGATGATGACACATCCCTCCCAGATGCACTCAACCACTTTTATTCACGGTTTGAAATGCAGAATGACACACCTGCACAAAAACTGCCCACACCTCCCAACGACCAGGCGCTCTGTCTGTCTCCAGCCGGCGTAAGGAAGACCCTATCTAGGATTAACCCACGCAAGGCTGTGGGTCATGACAACATACCTGGCCATGTACTGAAAGACTGATTAACAGCTGACAGATGTCCTAACGGATATCTTCAACACCTCGCTGAGCCAGGCAGTCATCCCCATGTCTCAAATCCACAAAAATTATACCGGTACCAAAGAAATCACCTGTGTCCTGTCTAAACGACTACCGTCCCATAGCACTGACTCCAATCATAATGAAGTGCTTTGAGAGACTAGTCATGCACAACATCAAAACCAGCCTCCCCAACACACTCGATCGCCTCCAGTTTGCATACCGCCCAAACCACTCTATGGATGATGCAATTTCCTCCACCCTCCACCTGGCTCTTACCCACCTAGAAAATAAAGACTCCTATGCTAGAATGCTGTTCATCGACTTCAGCTCAGCATTCAACACAATAATCCCACAACAGCTCATCAATAAATTAAACCTGCTGGGTCTCAACAATTCCATTTGTAATTGTATCCTGGACTTTCTAACCGGAAGACCTCAGTCAGTCCGTGTCGGCCACAACACCTCGGGCACTACCACACTGAGCACAGGTGCCCCACAAAGCTGTGTGCTCAGCCCGCTGCTCATCAAGTTTGCTGATGACACAACAGTGGTAGGTCTCATCAGCAACAACGATGAAACGTACTACAGAGAGGAAGTGGCACAGCTGGCTGAATGGTGTGGTGCTAAAAACCTGTCCCTCAATGTGAGGAAGACAAAGGAGGTTGTGATGGACTTCAGGGGAAACTCTGTTGACTACAGAGAGTCAGCAGCACTAAAAGTATAGACCCTCCATCAGACAGTGAACACAGCTGCAAAAATCATCGGTGCCCCTCTCCCCTCCATCTTGGATATTTTCCTTACACGATGCTCCAGCAAAGCCAATAGTATCGTGAAGGAACCCACCCATCCTTCCCACAGTCTCTTCCAGCTCCTACCATCAGGAAAACGGTTCTGGAGCATCAGAGCCCGCTCCGCCAGACTGCTCAACAGCTTTTTCCCCCAGGCTGTGAGAGCCCTGAACTCAACTCACACCGCCACTCTCTGAAACCCCATACAAACCCCCTATCTGCTGAAACATGGACCCCCCCTAAACCTTAAAACCTTACCACATCACAGGGGAAAAAAAACTGTTAAACTTTTTTGTGCAATTGAAAGTGTGCTACACACGGTGAGTGGGCCGGTACTTACCACCTGTAGTAATACACTCTCCTGTATTTGCACTAGACACGTTCACTTACTACTGCGTGTACATAAATCCCACAAAAGACTCAATAATATATGTATGTTTACATGCTCATGCACTACAAATCACCTTACACTGTTCCCCAGCCAGCTGCTTGAATGTTTCTCTTTTTGCACATGTACAGTATTTGCAAGGCATTTTCACAGTTGTACAGTTTTTATTTTTTAGTTTATGTATAGATAACCACTTTTATGTATAGCATATGTATAGTCAAATCTGACAGTAGGTGAGTTGTGTATAGGTTTATACTGTTTCACTTCATTGTTGTATGTCTGTATTCATGTAGCACCGTGGTCCTGTGAGGCACGACATTTCGTTCCACTGTATGTCCACACATGTAGCGGAATGACAATAAAGCTCAACTTGACTTGAAAAAGCATCATCACCAGCACCGCACGTGAAAAATAATTTCCCTTAAATCTTTGTAGTAACACGAGTGTGCTGTTTTCACATTCCGACTTAAAAGCACAACTCGGGAAATGAGAGCATCCGAGAAGCGTGTGAATGCAGTAATTACTCTTGCTCTGAAGACAGCAGGTAACCTTTCATTAACTAGCTAAGCTACTACTACTCCATAGGCTACTAATACATCGATTAGCAATGGATTATAAATATACTTAATTATTATGAAAATACCAGAGATGGCTTTGAATAACACAAATAAACTATTTATCGTCGTAGTCGAGTGTTTATTCTATTTATTTTATCATTCAAAACGTTTACATCTTCTGTTTACTCAGTTACAGCAATAGCAATGCCTGAGTTTGCTACTTCTGTGACTGGATCTGTGAATTTTCTGTGTGAGGCCCCCTCTGGCGTCCAGTATGAATGAAAAAGACATCATCCCCCGGTTTCACAGACAAGGCTTGAGCCTAGTCCTAGACTAAAAAACTTATAGATTTTTTAACTGAAATAAACTTGCACTTACTGATCCTAAAATATATATGAGTGCCTTTGTTTTGTCTCAAGATGCACCCCTTTTTTCTAACCATGTTTATAAAAATTACTTAAATGTCCTAATTGATCTATGGCCTAATCCTGGCTTTATCTAAGCCCTGTCTGTGAAACCGGGCCCATGTGTTTAATGCTAATGGCCGCTCCGAAGCCAATTTTCATAAGTATCGGTTCAGGCACCGTTTAGGCACCGGTACCATTTTAAAAGTATCGATTTGGCACCGGTATCGAATTTTTTTTTAACGATACACAACCCTAGTCTACAAACCCGATTCCTGTACAAATTGTGACTAAAAACAGAATGCAATGATGTGGAAGTTTCAAATTTCAATATTTTATTCAGAATACAACATAGATGAGCTATCAAATGTTTAAACTGAGAAAATGTATCATTTTAAGGGAAAAATAAGTTGATTTTAAATTTCATGGCATCAACACATCTCAAAAAAGTTGGGACAAGGCCATGTTTACCACTGTGTGGCATCCCC
This sequence comes from Gymnocypris eckloni scoliostomus, assembly GCA_027564155.1. Lineage (NCBI taxonomy): Eukaryota > Metazoa > Chordata > Actinopteri > Cypriniformes > Cyprinidae > Gymnocypris > Gymnocypris eckloni. The sequence goes on from CM050422.1 coordinate 34,770,570, forward strand.
TCTTCTTTTTATAACAGTCTGCAAACGTCTGGGGACTGAGGAGACAAGTTGCTCAAGTTTAGGAATAAGAATGTTCCCATTCTTGTCTAATACAGGCTTCTAGTTGCTCAACTGTCTTAGGTCTTCTTTGTCGCATCTTCCTCTTTATGATGCGCCAAATGTTTTCTATGGGTGAAAGATCTGGACTGCAGGCTGGCCATTTCAGTACCCGGATCCTTCTTCTACGCAGCCATGATGTTGTAATTGATGCAGTATGTGGTCTGGCATTGTCATGTTGGAAAATGCAAGGTCTTCCCTAAAAGAGACGACGTCTGGATGGGAGCATATGTTGTTCTAGAAATTGGATATACCTTTCAGCATTAATGGTGCCTTTCCAGATGTGTAAGCTGCCCATGCCACACGCACTCATGCAACCCCATACAATCAGAGATGCAGGCTTCTGAACTGAGCGCTGATAACAACTTGGGTTGTCCTTGTCCTCTTTAGTCCTGATGACATGGCGTCCCAGTTTTCCAAAAAGAACTTCAAATTTTGATTCGTCTGACCACAGAACAGTTTTCCACTTTGCCACAGTCCATTTTAAATGAGCCTTGGCCCAGAGAAAACACCTGCGCTTCTGGATCATGTTTAGATATGGCTTCTTTTTTGACCTATAGAGTTTTAGCCGGCAACGGCGAATGGCACGGTGGATTGTGTTCACCGACAATGTTTTCTAGAAGTATTCCTGAGCCCATGTTGTGATTTCCATTACAGTAGCATTCCTGTATGTGATGCAGTGCCGTCTAAGGGCCCGAAGATCACGGGCATCCAGTATGGTTTTCCGGCCTTGACCTTTATGCACAGAGATTGTTCCAGATTCTCTGAATCTTTGGATGATCTTATGCACTGTAGATGATGATAACTTCAAACTCTTTGCAATTTTTCTCTGAGAAACTCCTTTCTGATATTGCTCCATTATTTTTCGCCGCAGCATTGGTGATCCTCTTCCCATCTTGACTTCTGAGAGACACTGCCACTCTGAGAGGCTCTTTTTATACCCAATCATGTTGCCAATTGACCAAATAAGTTGCAAATTGGTCCTCCAGCTGTTCCTTATATGTACATTTAACTTTTCCGGCCTCTTATTGCCACCTGTCCCAACTTTTTTGGAATGTGTAGCTCTCATGAAATCCAAAATGAGCCAATATTTGGCATGACATTTCAAAATGTCTCACTTTCAACATTTGATATGTTATCTATATTCTATTGTGAATAAAATATAAGTTTATGAGATTTGTAAATTATTGCATTCCTTTTTTATTCACAATTTGTACAGTGTCCCAACTTTTTTGGAATCGGGTTTGTATTTTTATAGGCCACTACGTTAGGAGTGTTGAAAACTCTGTTCTTCTAAAGTGTAGAAAACTCAGAAGAGAAGACCAGGAGAAATCGGATTGGATCGTCAGCAGGATTCTATTTATTGAGAACCCAAGCTGTTGGTAGCTGCAGTCATCGAAATCTCATTCTTAAGTAACTTTACATGGTATCTTATAGGCATTTTTGGAGGAGGGACTTTTTTGGAGGTGGAGACAAATTCAAACAATGCATGCAACTGAGGGAGGCGTTGGTTTTGTTACCAAACTTCCCGTGGTCCTAATCTCATCAACATAATCAAATGCATAGACACTAATCCAATCAACCTAAACGAATCCACGTCTGGGCTAGGGGCTCCGAAAGATAGACACTAATCCAATCACCCTAACGAATCAACGTCTGGCCAGGGGTTCTTTGAATCAACGTCTGGGCCAGGCGTTCTTTGAATCTCTGCCAATCAACATGACTTGATTGAGACAAAGCACATTTATACATTGAGTCAGGAATAAGAATCTAAATTAAACATTTAAATACAATTTGTAATCTCACAATTCCCCCTTTGAGAGTTCTAATAACTCTCACAAAATACAAATTTAGACACTTAAAAGTTAATTCTTGTAACTTGTAATCGTTACAGGCACATTGTACATGTTCTGTGTTGCTTATATGTAATTGCATGCTGACACAGAAACAAAAACATGCAATTAGGGTCTGTGAAGTTCTTACGGGTAATAATCTTTTCTGGTTGGAACTGTCATTTCCTCGTGAGAGGCGGGAGTCATTTGCTGAAAGAAACACTTGATACTGTGGATGCATAGATAGTGCATAGTAGGAGAAACAACAGCAGAATTGCTATTTCCTTGATCCACAGCCACGGTTTACCTAACAAGTTTCCGAACCATGAAGAATTATCTTCAGTCATCTGGTGTAATTTTGCTGAAAGATCAAGAGTACGAAAATCTTGATCATGTTGATGGATGACTGAAGTTCCCGTATGTGAGTCTCTGCGTTGTGTATTTTTTTTCTTTTCTCTTTCTTGTGTGATAGTTGGCTCGGCAATGGGTCTAGTTGTTTTCTAGAGGTTGTGGCTTCATCCGCAGGTGAGAAGGGCGGTGCATATGGATCTCAGGACAGCCATCAAGTGGTATCTGCACAGAGGAAGAAAGAAACACAAACAAGAGAGACCAACGGCACAGAGCAGTATTTGTTGTAGAGTCTGCAAACATTAGGGTTGTATCCTCTGTTCAAATATAGTCTGCTATTGTTGTTCCTTCTTTCCCTATTTCTCAATTCCTGCGACACCTAAAGAACAGTGAGGAAAGGATGGACTATTGGATGGGGACAGGCCTATGAGGAAATCTTCACATGAGGTTGGCCCCAAGCCTGTTGCTTTCGGTTCTTCCCTGGGCTCCTCACTGGTTCTTGTGTCTGCCCTATCCTATCCCTGCAGGGGAAGGAACAACTTCACAGTGTGACACATGAGTCCAAGTTTTCCTTCCCTGACACAATACTGCAGCAGCTGTAATAAACATCACTTGATGTGGTCCGTACCACTTAGGCTCTAATGGCTTGTTTCTGAACGACTTTATCATGACCCATTGACCTGGGATGATTGTGTGTCCCCCTTCTGGTTGAATCTGCCAACACGACTCAACTCTCTCTTTGGCACTCTGCACTGCCTTTGTGAGGTTTTCACAGTAAGCGATCAGGGCATCTGAAGCAATGTGCACATCAGCATTTCTAAGATCAATCACACCTGGCATCTGCATTGGGCGTCCATTAATAATCTCATGAGGGCTCAGTCCTACTGATCTGTTAGGTGATGCTCTCATACTACACAGTACTGCGGGCAGTGCTTCAACCCATGGTACTCCTTTGCTTAGCCTGGTTTTGATTGTTCTGTTTGATCGTTCAACCTGTCCTGATGCTTGAGGCCTATAGGGACAGTGAAGGTTCCACTTAATCTTCAACATTCTAGACCCTTCCTTGACTACCTGTCCTGTGAAGTGGGTACCTTGATCTGAGTCAATGCAATCTGGTAATCCCCATCTGGGAATGAAATCAGTGACAAGACATTTAGCAGTATGTGCAGCTGTAGCACGCCCTGTTGGATAAGCTTCTACCCATCTTGAGAACTTGTCTATTACTACCAAAACGTCAGTTTTTCCTTTACAAGGGGGCAAAGTTACTGCATATCCTGCTCGTCTGTTACCTTCAATAACTTGAGCTGAACCATCAACAAACAACTCCAATTCTGCGTTCTCTATGGGAGTTTCTGCTATTTCACTTGTCGCTGCATATGTAAGCGTAACACAATCATGAGTCATTTCGCCTTCATCCTCTAACACAAATTCAGTCATTGCAGACATCATACATGAGGATGGGTTTGTGACTGGTGCACGCTGTATAACAATATTCGGGGCTGTGAGAGTTGCTAACCAATTTCCCCAACGGGAGGAGGTGACAGAAGTGACTTTTGCTTGATTCATTAGTGCGGACACTGCGTGAGGGCATTTTACGTTTACAGTCTGACCTAACACCATTCCTGATGAAGCCTGAAGCGCTAGATGAGCTGCCTGTACTGCTCTGAGGTTCAATTTCTTAGTCAAAGTGGATACTCTAGCACGGAGTTCATTGTTCTGTTTCTCTAGCTCTGAGTTACGCTGAGATTGTTGTGTAGCTAGTGTTACACTGAATTCTCTGTGACAACAGATAATGCCTTTCACATTGTTCTTACGAATACTTGCTCCTAGTACCTTTTTACACTCATCTACCGACCAAGTCTTGTCTGGATGAATCTCATATTTCTGCGTTAGCTCTTGTCTAACTTTTTCAGTAACTATTAGGTCCATTTGTTCCCCTAACAGCGTTTTGAATTCACTATCTGACCAAAAAGGAGTCGCAAGACCACTCTTTTCTGTGGTTGGAATCAGCCTAGCATTCCTTCTAACCATTTTGTAAGTTTCTTCTGTACCACACTAACAAAAAAACTAAACAAAAAACTTCTCTGATCAACAGAGGGTACACTTGTTAAAAAAAAGCTTAACTATTGTTAACTTTCTAAATTACCAACACTTCACACTTAACTTCCCTGCCTGAAACAGAGGATAACCTATTTTTAGCACGTAATGCCAAAATCTTCCCTGCCTGAAACAGAGGATAACTTATTATTAGCACGTAATGCTAACCTTCCCTGCCTGAAACAGAGGATAACCATTTTTTAGCACGTAATGCCAAAATCTTCCCTGCCTGAAACAGAGGATAACTACTTTTTAGCACGTAATGCCAAAATCTTCCCTGCCTGAAACAGAGGATAAACCAAACTTATTAGCACGAAATGCCAACCTTCCCTGCCTGAAACAGAGGATAACCATTTTTTAGCACGTAATGCCAAAATCTTCCCTGCCTGAAACAGAGGATAACTACTTTTTAGCACGTAATGCCAAAATCTTCCCTGCCTGAAACAGAGGATAAACCAAACTTATTAGCACGAAATGCCAACCTTCCCTGCCTGAAACAGGATAACCACTTTTTAGCACGTAATGCCAAAATCTTCCCTGCCTGAAACAGAGGATAACTTTCATCTCTAAAAGAAAAACTTTAGAGGATAACTTAGTTAAACAAACCCTACAGATGTATGTTAACTCTTCTCTGACGGCACAGAGGATACAATATTTGTACTGGTCTTAGGTTCTTTTGGATTAGAGACAGCACTCACCACAACCCTTGGTTGAGAGAAAAATTCAGTCTGGGAATCTTTGTTCAGCTGGAAGTTTCGATGGATTCCAAAAGATGCAGATCTTTGTTTGAGCTTGAAGTTTTTCAGGTGAGGAAGCTGGAACTCTATCCGGGTCCACGGCACCATCTGTTGAAAACTCTGTTCTTCTAAAGTGTAGAAAACTCAGAAGAGAAGACCAGGAGAAATCGGATTGGATCGTCAGCAGGATTATTTTTATTGAGAACCCAAGCTGTTGGTAGCTGCAGTCATCGAAATCTCATTCTTAAGTAACTTTACATGGTATCTTATAGGCATTTTTGGAGGAGGGACTTTTTTGGAGGTGGAGACAAATTCAAACAATGCATGCCACTGAGGGAGGCGTTGGTTTTGTTACCAAACTTCCCGTGGTCCTAATCTCATCAACATAATCAAATGCATAGACACTAATCCAATCAACCTAAACGAATCCACGTCTGGGCTAGGGGCTCCGAAAGATAGACACTAATCCAATCACCCTAACGAATCAACGTCTGGCCAGGGGTTCTTTGAATCAACGTCTGGGCCAGGCGTTCTTTGAATCTCTGCCAATCAACATGACTTGATTGAGACAAAGCACAGTTATACATTGAGTCAGGAATAAGAATCTAAATTAAACATTTAAATACAATTTGTAATCTCACAGGAGGCATTGATAGTTTTAGTGCGGGGTATCTGATTTCATCCGCCTCACACCCTGTTACATTTTACAAGGCATGTTTGACTTTTTCCCATTGCTGGCATTGTGGCCAAATTTGGTCGTGCAGCTGCACAGAAATAACAACCTTATGCCTGGGTTGTTCTTGCCGTATATTTTACCCATTCCAGCCACTCATTTCTATCTCCATACCCTGTTTCTATTGCGAATGTATCTTCTATTGTTACCTGGCCTAGTTCTTTTAATATTACCTTTCTCTCTTCCAACGTTCCTGGTCTTATCAATGGAGTTGCCGTGGTGATTCCTGTCTGGCTGACTATTATCCTTATTAGTCCCATTGGGTCTGTCCCAGTCACATCTTCTCCTATCGTTACCCATATATCCATCTTATTTAGAGGACTTATTGTTATTATCAGGGGATTTATATTTTATTTTGTTACTCCATGACCCCTGAATATTTTAATTGTATTGGTTATGATATTTCTATTGGTTATCTTGTAATTTGGTTTGGTGCTCCAATTTACATCATGCCATGTGTGACACCAGGGTCCCATAGGAGTGCGAACGGTCGAAGGCCATACACACCCATACACGTCATACCCGCTCCATGCTCTTTTGTTTCCACCACAGTTAACTATGTCACATAGGTCAATTTGTACTGTCTTTTCTTTGTTTTCTATAGCCGTTATTGTCACAGCCGCTTGTCCCACTATCCCCTTAAGTTCCATCAGTCCTATCACTATCAACCACCACATCCTCATTTGGACGAGTATAAACCTTTACACGTATGGTTGATTCTCCAAAAATGTTGTTAACTAATGTCTCTACTTTGGACCACTCTAATCTGTCCAATCCACACCCTATCTTTGGGATAGCTGAAGTGGTTATGTTTTGCTCTAGACAGATCCTTCTGGCGTTTCTTAAGCTCTGTTCCAAATTGTCATAAGTGGGTCTGTCACTTGCTTTTTCTTTGGTAATTAAGTGTAGTATCCTTCCTTTCTTTTCTACATATGCACACTCTCCCACCCCCTTTTGTTGTTCCACTAATTTTTCTACCCTGTATCTGTTTCTAAATTCTAAGGCTATTCCTGCCCCTAGGGCAGTCTTTACTTATGCAGTGACCCAATGCTTCTTCCTCAGGGCTTTCAAACAGGTTCTTAGCTTCTTGTGTTATTACCTCGCTTTTTTCGTGTTTATTTTAAGGCAGTGTGAAATGTGGTACCAGAAGTTTGATCCCTGCACTTTGATTGATGTGGGAGTGGCAGATGTCACCTCATACGGTCCTTCGCGTCTGAGTTCGTCCCACTTACTTCGATACACTTTTATGTAGACCAGATCCCTCACTGCTATCGGTCCACTCCTGTTTGATTCGTCTGGAGTTTCTCTTGGTCGGGATTCAGTCTGAAAAATACTTGCATGAATTTTGGTTAGAGTTGTCACATATTTATCTAATTCACTTTTCTATCTCCTCTTGGCATTCTCCTCCCCGTAACCATTTCGTGAGGTGTCAATTTAGTTCCGCGGTTTGTACTTCCCCTTATTGCAATTAGGGCTATTGGTAGCGCTGTTACCCAATTCAGGCCTGTTTGTGCACAGATTTTGGAAAGCTTTCCTTTTAGTGTTTGATTCATTCGTTCGACTCTGCCTTGAGACTGAGAATGATAGACTGACCCATACTTAATTGTTATGTGTAGTTTCTCACACATTTTCTTAACTACGTTTGCCACAAATCCTGGTCCATTGCACTGTAATATACTTGGCACCCCAAACCGTGGTATTATTTCTTTGGAAATTGTCTGTGCCACCGCTTCTCCACTTTGCTTGCCAACTGGAAATGCTTCTACCCATCTGGAAAATCTATCCACTACCACTAACATGTATCTTTTACCTTTTATTGGTGTTATCATGTCCACGAAATCCATTACCAAGTGTGTGAAGGGTCCCTTAGGGCTGGGGAAGTGTCTAATTGGGTGTGGTGTGCCTTTGATGTTTCGTGTCATGCATTCGCTACATCGTGTTAAAAACTCGTTAACTTTCTCTTGCATTCTAGGAAACCACATTTTGTTTTGTTTGATTATTGTGTCTATCATTTCCGTCCTATTATTGTGCCCTGCTCCATGTGCTTGTGACAGGACCATTTGTTCCAATTGTTCTGTTATCACTACCTGCCCTTATGGTGTTCTCCATATTTCCCCTACTTCGTTTGCTCCTCTAAGTTTCCATTCTAGTTTCTCCTGCTCTCCAGCCTGTTTTTGTTGTTCTTTGATTATCTCTTCTAGGGGCTGTTTCATAAAACTAGTTTACCAAATAAGCCAGGCTTATTTCAGTAATTCTGACTTATTTTCACTTGATTTGGTTTCTGAAAGCAAAATTACCATAGCTCAAGCTCAGTCACTGTGGCAACTTATGCTGGCAAACTAACCTGGTCAGGAGCAGGCTAACTGTCAGGCTAAGCCCAAGTTGTCGCTTAACAAGCGTTCCTCTATCAATGACCTGCAGGGAATTCAATGAAATCACCATTAAGAAATCATGTTTTAAAATGCATTGTTAATGTACTGTAAATAAAAAAATTAAATTACTAAGTTAAATGTGTTTGGTGGATGTGAGTTTCTCATAAAAACTATATAAATAAGGACCTCAACAAATGTGTCGTACTTCATGAATCATGGCGTGTCCTTTCATTGATGATGTGGTGGATGAGGGAGCTCTCATAATACGTAGAGCATTCCAAAGACAGCGTATTTTCAGGGACAGGTCAGACCCTTTGGCTTTTCCCGACAGCTACATGTATGAGCGCAACAGGTTCTCGAGAGAAGGGATTGTATATATTTGTAGATTACTGAGGCCATACATTACACATAACACACGCCGCAATAAAACGCTCACTGTACCACAGACTGTAGAAGCGCCGCGCTTTTGAGTGGAACATTTCTATACACCGTTGGAGATGCAGAGAATATCAGCAAATCATCAGTTTGCCGCTCTGTGCGAGTGGTTTACCTGTCTTTAAAAAAACTGCTCAATGTGTTCATCACCTTCCCTGGTCACAAAGCAATTTGGACCATTAAACAGGCCTTTTATGGAATTGCAGGTAAGTTTAAACAGTAATTGTGTAGGAATCTGAAATATTTTTTAGTGTTCATGTTAAAAGTGACAAGTGGAAGGTAAATCCTTTTACTTAACTTTTGTAGCTTTCCCAAACGTTATCGGGGCTCTGGACTGCACCCATGTGCGTATCAAGCGTCCATCTAGTCCGCATGAAGCAGACTTTGTTAACAGGAAATCAGTACACAGTATAAATGTGCAGGTATAGTCCCACTGAAATTATTTTGTAGGCTACAACTGAATAGGTAGTGCTATATAATAAGATGGGCATATGGGTTATGCTTCGTTCAATACAAATTACACTAATCTCTTCAAATACTGTAGCTGTATTCTGATTTTTTTCACAGTTTAAATTGGTACCCACACCCTTCTTTATAGTCGTTTTCTTATTATGCTGTAACTGCAGTTTAGTGACCTACATTTTTTTCTTCCAGATGATCTGTGATGCAGAGTGTCTCATCACTAATGTCCAGGCAAAATGGCCTGGCTCAACCCATGACTCCAGAATATTTCGAGCCTCTTCTGTTGCCCAGCAACTGGCACAAGGTAGGTTATTAAAGGAAAATGTACAGGTTAAAAAAAAAAATAATAATAAATTAATTCACCAATTAGTAATTACAAAACAATACATTTTTTACTCTACCCAGGCGAATTCTCAGGAGATTTGCTGGGAGACAAGGGATATCCCTGCCTTCCTTATCTCCTGACTCCATATCAGGAACCCCAGACACAGCCACAACACAACTATAACCTTGCCCATGCACGCACAAGAGCTCATATAGAGATGGCATTTGGTCTCATCAAATCAAGGTTCCTTTCTTTAAGGAGGTAGCGCTTGTACACACTTTTTATGTTTTCTTCATTCTGTAGAACCCAACATTTATATTATTTCATGCTCTCGACACCATGTTCAAATTTAATAAAACCTATTATTAGGTATTAAAAACCTATTGTCTCCTGTAGTTCCAGTCTGACTGGTTTCTGAAAGGATGTCAGTGTCCTGCAGCCAATCATTTGTGGAAAATATGTACTGTGAGCACCTCACCACACAAGTAGGCAATCATCACTTACCTCAGGCCTCCTTGAGCATACCAACAAGCACACATAATGTGCCATCACTATGAAACAAAACATGTTAGACCGAAGATTTTGTCAAGAAAAAGCAAAAACCTATAAATCAACCTTTTATGAAGTCAGTCCTTCTATTAGGTGGTATGGTTTCAGAAGCTGTTTCACCCTCTATTCCCTCAATGACTGGCCTCCCCTTGTTCAGTTCCAAGGCCAACTCTTCTGCAGGAGTTAAGGGCGTTGGTGGTGGCCCGCCCCCAGTTCCAGCTACATCACTCTTCTTTTTGGCAGCTGCATTTCATAAATATGTAATCAGACAGTTCTAGCATCAACCCAATTATACTTAAGTAGTTATATAGCTTATATACTTACCATTCTGAATAATGTTTTTATTAGAGGTGGGCATAGATTCATTTTTTTAATCTAGATTAATCTAGATTAATTTTGGAATTAATCTAGATTAATCTAGATTAAAATGGCTCATTTGAATTCTGCAGAAGGCATTCAGAATATGTGTGCTACCCAAATAATGACTAAAAGTAAGTCTTTGAGAACGGGTTTCTCAAGCCAGGTGGCGATTAGACCAGGGCTCATCTCCTGTTTCAAAATGCATCACAAACTTTAATCTCTTGTCCCAATCCCACGAAAAAACTGGGGAAAATCCGTTCCACTCCCGGAAGAATGACTCCCATTCCTCCCACTCCCGTGTTGTTGTTTTTTTTTTTGCCGATAACTGTCAATTACAGTAAAATATAGTACAGATCACAGCGTGCCCACCTTATTAGTTGAATAAAACCCAAAATGTCGTTTTTGTTATTATATTGAACTGAAAGCCATCTTATTATGCACAGTGTTGCACAGATTAAATTTCATGTAAATCATCCATGCTAACACACACGTCTTCTATTTATTTTTTGACATTTCACTCTCTATAGATATATTTTTCTATGTACTGTATTTTTAGATATATTCGAGTTTCAAGTTTCTCGCTCAAGTTCACATGAGACCTAAAGCGCATCCTGTTTGCTTAAAGGCGCAACGTTTCGTTGTTATTCTGAGTGCACACAATAAACGAGAGTCTTTACAGATTCGAAAGATGTATTAGGCTACTTTTATCTGTATGACCAAAAATGAGGAGATTTTAAGAGCAAGTGAACGCACCGGAGCCTGTCCTGCAGCAAACGAGCTTCCACACAAACACTTCAATAGCGCACATTTCTCTAGGTTAACATCATATTGAGCGGCCATGTAAAGTTGCTACATACTTATCTTTCAGATGAAAAGCCATATTTGAGGTTGATGAATGATGAATGAGCGTTTGGATCAGGGGCGGCGCTAGGTGGGCTAAGGGGCTGAAACATTCTGAAATGTTTTCAGAAAAGCCCGAATGTTTTATGACCATGCCCTGTACGCATCATCATCACTGAGTTTTCATGCGCATTAAAATGATGAACCGCAGTTTACTCCCGTCAGGAACCGCCCACGGAAGCTCGTACTTCTGACTGACATATACACTTGATAATAAACTTCATATAAACTGGCCAATCATCGATATGAAGTAATAGCAGATCTTGGATCTTTGGGCTTAGCCCCGGATATCCACTCACCCTAGAATCGCCTCTGGTTTGGATGTCCTGCTCGATTGTATTACCACATAGACCAGCCGTTAACAATCTGTCCATCACGGACTGCGAGCCTCTAGTTCAAGACCTGTTCTCGCCCCTACAGTGCAATTCGGCTAGGTATACATCCGCGCTAAAATATCAGGGTGAAAGTCATCATAGCTTGCGTAGTATAGACCCAGCTCCCAACCCAACTTTGAGAATAGATTAACGGCGATATTTTTTTTTATCGCCGATAAGAGTCTCACGTTAACGCAGCACGTTAACGCCGATAACGGCCCACCACTAGTTTTTATATTTAATTTTCACCTGCTGCCATGTTCTTTTCTCCCACTGAAGTTTCTGCTGCTTAAGTGTTCTCAAAATAAGTGAAATGCATAGGAATACATACAAGTTATTTATATGTATGTATGTATGTATATATATATCATTTCTTTTCTTTTTGAATTTGCCTGATATTTCATTAGATTGTATTAAGACTTATAAACATAGTTTGCTACTTACGCATTCAGTCGATCAGCAATTATTTGCCAGCCTTTCTCTCTTATTTTATTTACTGCAGCAGTATTACCTTTCTTAGTAATTCAATCTTTCACTTCTTCGTATGATTCTAAGAGCAGGCGCTGCTCAGTAGCACTGAACATCGCCGCTCTCTCTTTACTTTTTGTCATGTCCGATTGATTTGATCCATGTTCGACCGCAAGGGCTTCCTGTTTCAACACGATTTAGTTTTGATTTCTGAATTCCATACATCGCAACATTATATATATATATATGGCAAATCGGCGATAATACTGCATACTGCGCTTTTGAGCTACTCAAAGTTACCGCAAGGGACATTCCTTAACAGCGACAGCCCTACAGTCAACCTCAAGAAACTGCAATCTGGTCAAACAAGTCACCTTTATTTATATAGCGCTTTTAACAATACAAATTGTGACAAAGCACTGCACAATATCAAAATGGGAAAATAGTGTCAATAATGTAAAATGACAAGATTAATCACTCAATTTTCAGTTTAAGGCATTTCATTATTGAAACAATGCCAGACACATTCATGATGAACACTGAGCAAGAATCCTGACACTGAGTGTCAGCGTCCGCCTCAACATGGACCTGGCCAAACTCTCAACAGTAAGCTAGGCTTCTTTTAACCTTCCAGGACCTGCCTAAAACTCAGACTGACCCTGGAAGCCACCTGTGATGGCTCATCAACCAAGCGTTCCATGACTTTGAACTAACGGTACCTGTCATAGGCCCCACACCAGCCCAGCTAATGTCAAAAGAATACGACGACACGTAACATTCACAAAACCCCATGAAATCATTCCCATCACCTCAATTCCGCCGGTGTCCAGATAAAGCGTCTGCTGTTCAGAACTAACAGATGACACTCAGCTCAACAGTCTACGCTGTCTCAAAATAGCCTGCGACAGAATCACCTACACAGGTGACCATCAGGAATCAAAGCCTCTCAAATGACTCAACTGCAGAGGAACCCTACACCTTGTTCAATGCAAAAATTCAGCAGATCCTGAGTGAACTCAAATTAGGCCCTCACTCATCGCAATATTCAGAAATAGCAGCCATCCTCATCACTCTACAACTGGCGGCATCCCACAACATCAAAGAACTCCTCATCTGTACCGACTCAAACTATGCCTGTCTAAGCTTCACCTTCCATTTAGCTGGATGGAAATGGAATGGATTCAAGACAGCTAACAACAAGCCTGTCAAGCAGCAGGAACTCTTCCAAGCAAGTGATGCCATTGTTACTGAACATGACATGATCGTTTATTGGAAAAAAGTTTGAGGTCGTTCACGTCAACCAGGACAAGATAAAAGCGCTATTCGCGCATAGTTGGACACTTGAACATTTTATCTAAAGACTTCAATGACCAAACCAATGCCCTCGTCAAAGCAGGTGCATTACACGGAGAGTCCTGGACATTCCATGCCCTCACACCGAACCCATTAGTGGCAGCAGTACCCCACCGCCAGCACGCCACTAGCGCACACATCCTTGCCTCCTCCCACAATACCCCGTCACCTCAGTTCGCTGCTCACAATCTCCTTCCCCTCCAAACTGGGGATCTGTCACTAGGAATTATGGCAGCTCACATTTCCGACCCATTAACCTTCCCATGGTCGGACCTCCAAATAGACTGGGTAGGACCCCTGCCACGGTCAACACAGGGAAATAAATACTTCCTTACCGTGGTTTGCGAATTCACAAAGTCGATAGAGTGCCTCCCAGCTCCCAATGATACAGCAGAAAGGACAGCCTGCCTGTTAATGAACCACATCTTCTCAAGATTTGAACTGCCTTAAAGTGTCAACTCTGACCGAGGAACCCACTTCACTGCCGAGGTCATGCAGGAAGTGTGCAAACTCCTGGGCATACAGGCCAAGCTCCATATAAGCCATCACCCGATTTCCTCAGGTCAAGTTGAACAGGCCAATAGGACAGTGGTCAGCATGTTGAAGAAGTATGTGTCAGCCAATCAAAAGGATTGGGACATTAAAATTCCTCTGGTACTGATGGCCGCTCGAACCATCCCTCACCAGGCTACCAGAGTACCCCTGTTCACATTGATAACAGGTAGAAGTATGAGGCTACCACTACACCTGCTATACCAACCAGGTGACCTGAATCTCGTCACCGCCTATACCACTCATCAGTACCTGGAAGAGTTTCATCAGTAACTGAGAATGACTTTCGCGCAACTCCAAATCAGCACGGAAGGTCGTAAATCCTAATACGACCAAAAGGCCTCCCACCAAGAGCTCAATGTCGGACACAAAGTGTGGTACTAAAGATTCAGCCCACCAAGGCAGAACGCTCCCCATCGCCTGTCAAAGAAGAACCTGCCTTACTGGACAGGACCCCACGAGATTGTAGACAAGCTCTCACCTGCTCCTACAGAGTCAAAATCAGACAAGGACGCAGCGAGCCAGTACTTTGATGGGTCCATCGTATCTAAATAAAGAGACACCAGGGCTCCAGCCGGCAGGAAAAGCGGGAAGATCAAACCCACTGACACAGACTTACAATCATATGCTCTACACCACACTAACATAATTTCAATTGTTCCAGGAAAACATATAGCTGCCTTGCTTAAACACAACACTTACACTTTCTCCTCCGCTGCACTGCTAGGTCCAACCTCTAGTAGAGAGGAGTTACTCCACGCATGTGACACTCATTAGCTACCTCACCTTAATCGGTGTCCTTGTGTCTCTGTTTTTTTGTTTATTCTTTTTTTTCTAGAGCTATTGCTCGCCTTCCGCCTGCTGGCGCGCCACTTATTCGGTCTTGGTCTGACACTGACACAGCGCTTTGCATATCTACTGTTGTAAGACATGTTGTGACTGACACTGGCTTTCCTCCTACCCAAGCAAGTGAACGCAGTTCAAGAATCTTTCAACAAATGCAAGTCCAGCATCCTGCACATTGTCTGAAGTCATAAAACAGACCAAGAACCCGAACCTGAGAACTCAACCAACCTGATTGAGAGCACGCCTATACCGCTTTGTCGAACCGCTGACAATTAAACCAATCAAAATGACCCAATTACAAAAAAATGCATTAAACAATTACCTACCCAATTACCTAAACAATGCATTCCTACGTCTTCTCAAGTTTCTAACCTATTCATTCCCAAACTACTCGGCACCAGGATTCAGTCAGTGATGGAGATGTGGAGATGTTGTTTGTGTCTTGTGTGCGCCTGTTCTCCCTGCTTCTTATTCCAGTGCCCGCCGAAGTTCACAATGAGAACTTCACAGAGCAACGGAGGATGTGTAAAGCCTGGTCGAGAGAGCTCACACAAAATAATTGCAGGATAGGAACTAAGGAACTTCTCCCCAGCATCTGCAAGTTGGAAAAAGTTAATACTTGATTGATCTGCATTTAACTGGCTGGCCGATTTCCTGCCCTAAATCCCCTTATCTCATGAGACCTCTAAAAACAAGGAGAAATTTGAAGAGCATCTGGATGTATTTTGAGAACAGAACTTCAATGTTGTTTTTGACTGGCTTACCATAAATAAACACAGAAGAAAGGAACTTCTTATTTGGAGATAGGACAGCGACCACACTCCCGGAATCTTGTGACCATTTAACACATAATTCAATGATGTTATCAACTGAGGAAGACTGCTTTATGATGAGACGTCAGAGAATGAAACTCCACAGATACACATCCAAAGTGACTTCCTAACCCCCGTAAAGCCCCTTTCGTTCTCCATGCATTCCAAGAGAAACGCACCATTTTCTCAATTTTTTGACAGAACAAAGAAACTCATAACTGGCATAGAGGACCTCAAAGGGAAGATATTTGTTAATTTGCTGCTATTAAAGCAATTCCCTCAAGAGACAATATATATTAAGGTTGTACCTTTTGTCTTTTATAGGCGCTGTGGTTATTTAGAATTCAGTGTATTTTTTTTATCTATGCCTTAACCTGTGTAATAGATCAAATTAGTACATATACTTTGAGCGTGTGCCAAATACTTAATGTTTGATGTTGACTGAAAGCTGATTTCGTCCGCAATAATTTGGTGTGGATGAAAGTTGACTTTTAGGATCTGTTGAAAACTCTGTTCTTCTAAAGTGTAGAAAACTCAGAAGAGAAGACCAGGAGACTTCGGATTGGATTGTCAGCAGAATTTCTTTATTCTATGACATGTCATTGGTATCTGTGGTCATCGAAATCTCATTCTTAAGTAATTTACAGGGTGTCTTATAGGTATTTTTGGAGGAGGGATTCTTGGAGGTGGAGCCAAATTCAAACAAATGCATGCAACTGAGGGAGGGGTTGGTTTTGTTACCAAACTTCCCGTGGTCCTAATCTCATCAACATAATCAAATGCATAGACACTAATCCAATCAACCTAATCGAATCCACGTCTGGCCAGGACAAAGCCATTTGCAGAACAAAGGTTAAATCTCTCAGTAGTCTGACTCATTGATCTTACCATTATCATAGAGACAAAAGGCACAGCTGTCTCGAGCTCAAATGGTCAGGAAGTGTATCTAAATTAAACATTTAAATACAATTTGTAATCTCACAATTCCCTCTTTGAGAGTTCTAATAACTCTCACAAAATACAAATTTAGACACTTAAAAGTTAATTCTTGTAACTTGTAATAGTTACAGGCACATTGTACATGTTCTGTGTTGCTTATATGTAATTGCATGCTGACACAGAAACAAAACATGCAATTAGGGTCTGTGAAGTTCTTACGGGTAATAATCTTTTCTGGTTGGAACTGTCATTTCCTCGTGAGAGGCAGGCGTCATTTGCTGAAAGAAACACTTGATACTAACAAGTTTCCGAACCATGAAGAATTATCTTAAGTCATCTGGTGTAATTTTGCTGAAAGATCAAGAGTACGAAAATCTTGATCATGTTGATGGATGACTGAAGTTCCCGTATGTGAGTCTCTGCGTTGTGTATTTTTTCTTCTTTCTTCTTTCTTTTCTCTTTCTTGTGTGATAGTTGGCTCGGCAATGGGTCTGGTTGTTTTCTAGAGGTTGTGGCTTCATCCGCAGGTGAGAAGGGCGGTGCATATGGATCTCAGGACAGCCATCAGGTGGTATCTGCACAGAGGAAGAAAGAAACACAAACAAGAGAGACCAACGGCACAGAGCAGTATTTGTAGAGTCTGCAAACATTAGGGTTGTATACTCTGTTCAAAATATAGTCTGCTATGGTTGTTCCTTCTTTCCCTATTTCTTAATTCCTGCGACACCTAAAGAACAGTGAGGAAAGGATGGACTATTGGAGGGGAAAAGCCTATGAGGAAATCTTCACCTCAGGGTTGGCCCCCGAAGCCTGTTGCTTTCGGTTCTTCCCTGGGCTCCTCACTGGTTCTTGTGTCTGCCCTATCCTATCCCTGGTAGGGGAGGAACAACTCACAGTGTGACACATGAGTCCAAGTTTTCCTTCCCTGACACAATACTGCAGCTGCTGTAATCAACATCACTTGATGTGGTCCGTACCACTTAGGCTCTAATGGCTTGTTTTTGAACGCCTTTATCATGACCCATTGACCTGGGATGATTGTGTGTCCCCCTTCTGGTGGAGTCTGCCAACACGACTCAACTCTCTCTTTGGCACTCTGCACTGCCTTTGTGAGGTTTTCACAGTAAGCGATCAGGGCATCTGAAACAATGTGCACATCAGCATTTCCAAGATCAACCTGTCCTGATGCTTGTGGCCTATAGGGACAGTGAAGGTTCCACTTAATCTTCAACATTCTAGACACTTCCTTGACTACCTGTCCTGTGAAGTGGGTACCTTGATCTGAGTCAATGCAATCTGGTAATCCCCATCTGGGAATGAAATCAGTGACAAGACATTTAGCAGTATGTGCAGCTGTAGCACGCCCTGTTGGATAAGCTTCTACCCATCTTGAGATCAATGTTCTTCTAAATTCAGTTAAATGTGTGTGTGCTGCCGGTAAACTCTCTCTATATCTTTAGGACATAAAGCGTTGGCAACAGTTTGTATTTGCACAACAGAAGAATTGGGAGGAACACTATCAGTTTCCTCAACATTGACTGAATTTACAGGCACATCAGTTACTGATTGGAGAGCTACATCTGTTTCAAAGACCGCTTGTAAATCAGGGTAAATGTTATCAGGCTGACTAACTCCCACATCAGTTTTTGCTGCAGCTTTCTTGAGGTTCAATTTCTTAGTCAAAGTGGATACTCTAGCACGGAGTTCATTGTTCTGTTTCTCTAGCTCTGAGTTACGCTGAGACTGTTGTGTAGCTAATGTTAAACTGAATTCTCTGTAACAACAGATAATGCCTTTCACATTGTTCTTACGAATACTTGCTCCTAGCACATTTTACACTCATCTACCGACCAAGTCTTGTCTGGATGAATCTCATATTTCTGCGTTAGTTTTTGTCTAACTTTTTCAGTGACTATTAGGTCCATTTGTTCCCCTAACAGTGTTTTGAATTGACTATCTGCCCACAAAGGAGTCGCAAGACCACTCTTTTCTGTGGTTGGAATCAGTCTAGCATTCATTCTAACCATTTTGTAAGTTTCTTCGGTACCACACAAACAAAACAAACACTTCTCTGATCAACAGAGGGTACACTTGTTTTTTAACACGTAATGCCAAAAATCTTCCCTGCCTGAAAGAACAGAGGATAAACCAAAAATTAGCACGTAATGTTAACCTTCCCTGCCTGAAACAGAGGATAAACCAAAAATTAGCACGTAATGCTAACCTTCCCTGCCTGAACCAGAGGATAACTCATTTTTAGCATGTAATGCCAAAAATCTTCCCTGCCTGAAAGAACAGAGGATAAACTTTCATCTCTAAAATAAAAACTTTAGAGGATAAACTCTTCCCTGCCTGAAACGGAGGATAAACTTAAAATTAGCACGTAATGCTAACCTTCCCTGCCTGAAAGAACAGAGGATAAACTTTCATCTCTAAAATAAAAACTTTAGAGGATAAACTCTTCCCTGCCTGAAACAGAGGATAAACTTAAAATTAGCACGTAATGCTAACCTTCCCTGCCTGAAAGAACAGAGGATAAACTTTCATCTCTAAAATAAAAACTTTAGAGGATAAACTCTTCCCTGCCTGAAAGAACAGAGGATAAACTTCCCTGCCTACAAGAACAGAGGATAAACTCTTCCCTGCCTGAAACAGAGGATACATTTAGTTAAACAAACCCTACAGATGTATGTTAACTCTTCTCTGACGGCACAGAGGATACACATTTGTACTGGTCTTAGGTTCTTTTGGATTAGAGACAGCCACTCACCACAACCCTTGGTTGAGAGAAAAATTCAGTCTGGAAATCTTTGTTCAGCTTGAAGTTTCGCTGGATTCCAAAAGATGCAGATCTTTGTTTGAGCTTGAAGTTTTTTTCAGGTGAGGAAGCTGGAACTCTATCCGGATCACGGCACCATCTGTTGAAAACTCTGTTCTTCTAAAGTGTAGAAAACTCAGAAGAGAAGACCAGGAGACTTCGGATTGGATTGTCAGCAGAATTTCTTTATTCTATGACATGTCATTGGTATCTGTGGTCATCGAAATCTCATTCTTAAGTAATTTACAGGGTGTCTTATAGGTATTTTTGGAGGAGGGATTCTTGGAGGTGGAGCCAAATTCAAACAAATGCATGCAACTGAGGGAGGTTTTTGTTACCAAACTTCCCGTGGTCCTAATCTCATCAACATAATCAAATGCATAGACACTAATCCAATCAACCTAAACGAATCCACGTCTGGCCAGGACAAAGCCATTTGCAGAACAAAGATTAAATCTCTCAGTAGTCTGACTCATTGATCTTACCATTATCATAGAGACAAAAGGCACAGCTGTCTCGAGCTCAAATGGTCAGGAAGTGTATCTAAATTAAACATTTAAATACAATTTGTAATCTCACAGATCATAATATGATTACAGCACGTATGGTATTCTGTTATTTTCTTCATGTGATAAATTGACCAGCAGAAAATGTGTGCATAGAAAGAAGTCGTGTAGGGCGGTGCTCCGCCCTACAGGAACAATTTGATTGGAAGAAGCTTCTAGTTGGAGGTCAGAAGGGTGGACAGAATCCAGCCTGTTAAAACTAAATGACACATAGGCATTGGCGTGCTGCTTGCTCTAAAAACTTTGGCGTCATCACTGATTGCGCTGCAAAGCGCTCGCCGCCTTACCATCAGGCTGATGAATCTAAAGAACTAAACACTTCGACAAACTTCTCACTGAAGAGACTGTTAGAGCCTGAAGCCACTCGAAACTCCAAGAAGAACTTCAAGGGAACAAGTCACTCTCAAGGAACCAGTCAACCGCCAGTCACAGGAAGGCTTTCCTAGAAACACGTGTGATGTAAGGACCGCATCAGAAGCCAATCTGCAGCCTTGGGGTTCCCTCAATGAGGAAAACAACAGATCAGCGATCAGGACTGAACTGAAAAGCAAGTAAACCAAACAAATCTCTATTGTTGCTGGAAAATGGTGAATTGATCTGTATGCAGTAAAGACAGCGAAGTCTCTGCTTTACGAGATAGCAAAAGAGTGCTAGACTTAAACTTTCTTCAAACCACAAAACTCCTGACCTGTGTGTGCGCTTATATGCATGTGTATGTGTGTAAATGTATTTTAGTACGTTTAGTCCATGTATTGTAGAATAACAGTTAGCAAATTAACCTCTGTTTCATTTATAAAGAATGGTGTCTTGTGATGTGTGATTTTCAAGTTTGAAACTATTTTCCAAAGATTACGTTACCTAGCTCAAAATGTAATAAAGTACTATTTTGTTTGTTTTATCTTTGGCCACGAAGATAAACAAAATTGATAAAGATATACTGGTTTTAACACTCTCTGGACGAGTTGTTAATAAGGTATAAATCATAAGTTGGATTAATATAAATTCAATCAAATCAATATCGAATATTTAATATATGACTCCCCAAAAGCTGAAATAATAGCTCTAAATGTATTACACTACAGCGTACCCATCTTCTGGTAGCTACTTCAGGCAGGATAATGCACCATGCAGTCAAATCATCTCAGACTGGTTTCCTGAACATGACAATGAGTTTACTTTACTCAAATGGCCTTCCCAGTCACCAGATTTCAATCCAATAGAGCACCTTTGGGATGTGGTGGAACAGGAGATTTGCATCGTGGATGTGCAGCCGACTAATCTGCAGCAACTGCGTGATGCTATCATGTCAATATGGACCAAAATCTCTGAGGAATGTTTCTAAACCCTTGTTGAATCTATGCCATGAAGATTTAAGGCAGTTCTGATGACAAAAGGGAGACTGTTACAAGCTAGGTGTACCTAATAACTGGCCAGTGAGTGTATATACACAATATAAAACAATTCTTGTCCAATCAAACAATTTATTATGCAAATTAAATTCTGATTGGATTCTATTGGTAATAGGCACTTATCTAAAGCTAAAATAAGTGTTGTGCCTCTAAAAAATATATTTGACCTTTTTTTATCTGAATGGTTTGCTGAAAACACTTGGTTTGCCACAGACTTGTCCCACTGCCAACGCAACTGGAGGTTTCTTCAAGTGCCTCCATAATAAAAACCATGGAATGCTACTTTTAAACCTTAAATGATGGAATATTTATGTACTGTTGTAGATTTTCTTGTCAAATAAATAAGAAAAAAAATTATAATTGTCAAGACAGAGTGAAACACAAATAAAAAGTTTGTCTTTCTTTTAGTTTTCTACAGAGATATTGATCAATTTACACACAGCAGAAGTCTGTGAGCAAAGAGATAACACACAAAGCTCACAGCAGCTTATAAAGGTACTTGTAATACATTTCTTGAGATTAGAAGATAATAGAGTCCCTTGAGCGTAACTTCTCAACCAACCAGGAGGTTGCCTTGAGTGTCGTCCTCATCATGCTATTCTGTATCTGCGGCACATTACCAATTTCCAAGGATGTCTATTGTCCATATTTTCCATGTGTGATTGTCTAAAACTGTTACCAGCTGGTAGACAGGTGTGCATCCATGTCAAAGTCTCACACTACTGAGTGGGCGCTAGGGCTGTTACAAAAGAAGTAACTCCATGTAAAATTAGTCCTGTCTGAAGAAGGATTAAAGAACACAATCAGGTTCTCACATTTAAATGATTTTTCATATGGATGTATTAATGTGATATTTTAATTAGACTGATCACAACGAAATTGTCTTTATTCAGAGGGAACGTGCAGATGATTGTTGAAATTAACATTTTCCTCCGTGTGACATGAGGTTTGGAAATTCTTTCCAGAATGAGTTTGCAAGTGCTGTTTCAGGTTTGTGTGATGTGTGAAACTATTTTCACACTGAGGACACTTGTAATGCTTCTCTCCAGTGTGAACTCGCATGTGAGTCTTAAGCTTTCCTTTAGCTGTGAAGCTCTTTCCACACTGAGAGCAGGTGAAAGGCTTCTCTCCCGTGTGAACTCTCATGTGATCCTCAAAGTGTCCTTTGTGTGAGAAACTCTTTCCACACTGCTGACATATAAAACAGTTATCTCCTGAGTGCCTCCTCATGTGAAGATCAAGGTGTCCTTTACACCTGAAACTCTTTTCACACTGATCCCAAACAAACAGCTTCTCTCCAGTGTGAATTGTCATGTGGCCATCAAGGTACTTTTTCTGTTTAAAACTTTTTCCACACTGAGAGCATATGAATGTCTTCTCTCCAGTGTGAATTCCTGTGTGAAATGTAAGATTTTCTTTTCTTTTGTAGCTCTTCCCACACAATTTGCAAGTGTAAGGCTTCGCTCCAGTGTAATCTCTCATCTGGAATTCAAGGTTTCTAGTTTCAGCTTTTTGAGTTTGCGAGTAAGTAAAATATTTTTCTCCAGTCATGAAATCATGATGCTTGTCATACAGATTTTTCTCTTCCATTTCATTCCGTTCTTGACTCTCCTCTTTTAGCGGCATCAGGTCTAAGGTGAAAGGAAACAAAAACAAGTTGACATCAGTTTAACAGCACCAAGACAAGAAATATTTTAGAAAAACATCACTTTTAACCACATAACAACTAAAATGTAAATTGCACAAACTCTTGTCAATATCATTCATTATTTACTTTCTTGAGGTCAAGTCCCAAATACGTTCAATCGGGCAGTTATTAAAGCCCTTATAAAAACCCACAGTAGCACACTGGAATAGGATCCTGAGGGTCCCAACACAAATTGGGATCAGGCAGTTTTACATTAGCTCTGGATGGGAGTGGGAGATCAAAAATGCACAACAGTTACGTGGATTTAACAATATGAATGCAGTCAACAATAGTGATGTGTGTTTCATGATCAAATCATTTTTTGAACCTGTTGTTTTACTGAACCGTTCGAACCAGTTTAACAAATCAGACTGAATCGTTCAAATGCGTTCACTTTTTAAGTCAGCAGAATTTTTGAAGTTATTTACTTAAATCACCAGTACACTGAAGCGAGAGCTGTTTCTTTCGGACATGTTCGATACTGTGGGATTACAAATTGTATTTAAATGTTTAATTTAGATTCTTATTATTCACTTCCTGACTAAGAAATTGTCAGGCAATTCAGATGCTTGAGATCGCTTCCTGACCATTGAGCTTGAGACAGCTGTGCCTTTGTCTCTATGATAATGGTAAGTTCAATGAATCAAACTACTGAGACTCTCAAGTTTTGTTCTGCAAATGGCTTTCTGGCCCAGACTTCCTGGTTCCCTGGCCCAGACGTGGAAACGTTAGGTTGATTGGATTAGTGTCTATCTTTCGGAGCCCCCTGGCCCAGACGTGGAATCGCTAGGTTGATTGGATTAGTGTCTATGCATTTGAAAAACTATTATGTTGATGAGATTAGAACCACGGGAAGTTTGGTAACAAACCAACGCCTCCCTCAGTTGCATGCGTTGTTTGAATTTGTCTCCACCTCCAAAAGTCCCTCCTCCAAAAATGCCTATAAGATACCATGTAAAATTACTTAAGATTGAGATTTCGATGACTACAGATACCAACAGCTTGTGTTCTCAATAAAGAATCCTGCTGACGATCCAATCCGAAGTCTCCTGGTCTTCTCTTCTGAGTTTCCTACAACAGATGGTGCCGTGAGCCGGATAGAGTTCCAGCTTCCTCACCTGAATCCAGCGAAACTTCCAGCTGAACAAAGATTTCCAGACTGAATTTTTCTCTCAACCAAGGGTTGTGGTGAGTGCTGTCTCTAAACCAAAAGAACCTAAGACCAGTACAAATTTTGTATCCTCTGTGCCGTCAGAGAAGAGTTAACATACATCTGTAGGGTTTGTTTAACTA
Organism: Gymnocypris eckloni scoliostomus; assembly: GCA_027564155.1. NCBI lineage: Eukaryota > Metazoa > Chordata > Actinopteri > Cypriniformes > Cyprinidae > Gymnocypris > Gymnocypris eckloni. The sequence goes on from CM050422.1 coordinate 34,794,933, forward strand.
AGTTTATCCTCTAAAGTTTTCTTTTAGAGATGAAAGTTATCCTCTGTTTCAGGCAGGGAAGATTTGGCATTACGTGCTAGTTATATTGGTTATCCTCTGTTCCAGGCAGGGAAGTTTAGCATCACGTGCTAAAAATTGGTTATCCTCTGTTTCAGGCAGGGAAGATTTGGCATTACGTGCTAGTTATATTGGTTATCCTCTGTTTCAGGCAGGGACGTTTAGCATCACGTGCTAAAAATTGGTTATCCTCTGTTTCAGGCAGGGAAGATTTTGGCATTACATGCTAATAATTTTGATATTGGTTATCCTATTTAATCCTATTTAAATAATTTTGGTTTATCCTCTGTTCTTGTAGGCAGGGAAGTTAAGTGTGAAGTGTTGGTAATTTGGAAAGTTAACAATAGTTAAGCTTTTTTTAACAAGTGTACCCTCTGTTGATCAGAGAAGTTTTTTTTGTTTTTTTGTTTAGTGTTTGTTTGTGTGGTACAGAAGAAACTTACAAAATGGTTAGAAGGAATGCTAGGCTGATTCCAACCACAGAAAAGATTGGTCTTGCGACTCAGTGGTCAGATAGTGGTCAGATAGTGAATTCAAAACGCTGTTAGGGGAACAAATGGACCTAATAGTCACTGAAAAAGTTAGACAAGAACTAACGCAGAAATATGAGATTCATCCAGACAAGACTTGGTCGGTAGATGAGTGCAAAAAGGTACTAGGAGCAAGTATTCGTAAGAACAATGTGAAAGGCATTATCTGTTGTCACAGAGAATTGAGTGTAACACAACTACACAACAGTCTCAGCGTAACTCAGAGCTAGAGAAACAGAACAATGAACTCCGTGCTAGAGTATCCACTTTGACTAAGAAATTGAACCTCAAGAAAGCTGCAGCAAAAACTGATGTGGAAGTTAGTCAGCCTGATAACATTTACCCTGATTTACAAGCGTTCTTTGAAACAGATGTAGCTCTCCAATCAGTAACTGATGTGCCTGTAAATTCAGTCAATGTGTGTGGTGCTAGGAGAAGATCTCAGAGAATTGAGGAAACTGATAGTGTTCCTCTCAATTCTTCTGTTGTGCAAATACAAACTGTTGCCAAAGCTTTATGTCCTAAAGATATAGAGAGACTATCTCAGAGTTTACCGTCAGCACGCACACATTTTTCTGAATTTAGAAAAACATTGATCAGTAAAATGCGTCTTTATGACATGTCGTTGGAAGAAGTCACGCAGCTGATGTCACAAATTCTAACTGAATCTGAATTCAACAGTTTTGAATCTGCTGTTACTTCTGAACTGCGAAATGCCAGTAAGGGTGATTTAAGAGAAGGTATTTTGAAAATCCTAAAGAATATCTTAGGACCCAAAATAGATTGGTCTAGAATTACTACCTGTGTGCAAAGGAAAGAAGAAACTGTGAGTGAATATACTGAGAGATTTTGTCAGTCAGCTGTAATTTACAGGGGAATCGTTGATGACCCTGAAAGTGTGCTAGATGACAAGGGACCCCTGGTTCGTATCTGGTCAGATGGCCTTGTAGCCGAATACAGAAAAGCTTTACCATTCTTAAATCTAACTTGGTCTAACAGAACTCTCAGAAGTAACCTAGACAGGTTAGCTACATGGGAAAGAGATGCTGATGTCAAGGCAAAAGTAAGAGTAGCAGCAGCTACGTTTAACACAACGAAACAAGACAATAGATGGTCTAAACGAGAAAGCAAATGCAAATACTGTGGAAAATTAGGACATTGGGAGAAAGAGTGTAGGAAGAAGTTGCAAGATAGTAAAAGAAATGCTATGCATAATTCTGCTCCTTCTCAGCCTGTAGGACAGCTAGTTCAGGCTCTTCTAAGAGCACAACAAGACCAGGAAAAAAACTAATTGTTGGGGCTGTGAGTAGCTACCTTTCCCCTGTAATCCAACACAATGACCAAATCATTTTTGTGAAAGGTAGCATAAAAGAGAAAGAGATTGATTTTTTGCTTGATACAGGTGCAGAAATTACAGTAATTCCTACAAAATTGGCACAAGGTTTAAACATCCCATACAAGAAAACAAAACTTTGTTTAACTGGCGTAATAGGTGAAGATTCTGTTTTGTATGAAACTCCGCCCATAGAGGTACAATTTGGCCCAAAAACTCTGACTACAAAATTGCTATGTGCTCCATTAAATACAGGTGCAATTTTAGGCATGGATCTTCTGAGACAAATAAATCTAACTTTAGACATGTCCTCAGAATCTACTAGCATAAAAATGTCCTCAGCACAGATTTCTACCAATAATGCAACCCCTCCCGAGTATGCTTTCTTACAGAATCATCCAATTTGGGCTAAAGACAAGGATGATTGTGGTTTGTTGACAGGTGTAGAACCAGTTAAATTGACAGGAACTCCACCTCCGGTCACCAAACAATATCCGATTAATAAGGAAGCTATACAGGGAATCAAACTTATTGTAGAAAATTTGCTGACGCAAGGAGTGCTAGTTAAAACCAACAGTCCATGTAATTCACCCATATGGCCCATCAATAAATCTAATGGGACATGGAGACTTACACTACAGAGTAGCCAATAAACATATTGATAAAATCACCCCCCTAGTGGCAGATCCATCTACAATTTGTAATGGCTTACCATTAGATTGTAAGATTTTTTCAGTAATTGATATGTCTAATGGATTATTTTCTGTACCGTTGCACTCTGACAGCCAGCCGTGGTTAGCTTTCACAGTTGACTATGAACAATACCAGTGGACACGATTGCCACAGGGATTTCAAAACTCCCCAACCATATATCATCAGGCTGTCAGACGTGATTTGTGTGACCCAGAATGTCCGGTAAAACAGTCCACTATGATCCAATATGTCGATGATATTTTGATTGCCTCAACAGATCATGAGGTACATCAAACTGAATTGGCATCATTGTTGGACTATTTGCATAAAAAAGGACACAAATGCAGCTTTCACAAAGCTCAAATTGCTAAAAAGCAAGTCACATTTCTGGGTCAAACAATTGGTGCAGGAAATAGATCCATTACACAGGATCGAGCGGCTTCAGTCAAAGCCATACCTCCGCCTACTACCATTAAAACACTCCGCTCATTTTTAGGAACAGCAGGTTATTGTAGACCTTGGATTGAAGACTATGCCTCGATTGCTCAGCCTCTATGATTTGTTGAAAGGCCATGGTAAAGATTCAGATACTGTTTGTATGGAAGAACTTCATCTCAAAGCTTTTAATGATTTGAAGAGAGCACTATGTCAAGCACCAGCATTAGGAATTGCCCAATCTGATAGACCCTTTGTGCTTTATGTCCATGAACACTTAGGCTTTATGACTGCATATCTAATGCAAGATCATGGGGGCAGCTTACGCTCAATTCATTACTATTCCGGTAAACTTGACATAGTCGCTCAAGGTATGGGCCCATGTCTCAGAGCAGTACAGGCAGTTCATCTAGCGCTTCAGGCTTCATCAGGAATGGTGTTAGGTCAGACTGTAAACGTAAAATGCCCTCACGCAGTGTCCGCACTAATGAATCAAGCAAAAGTCACTTCTGTCACCTCCTCCCATTGGGGAAATTGGTTAGCAACTCTCACAGCCCCGAATATTGTTATACAGCGTGCACCAGTCACGAACCCATCCTCATGTATGATGTCTGCAATGACTGAATTTGTGTTAGAGGATGAAGGCGAAATGACTCATGATTGTGTTACGCTTACATATGCAGCGACAAGTGAAATCGCAGAAACTCCCATAGAGATAGAATTGGAGTTGTTTGTTGATGGTTCAGCTCAAGTTATTGAAGGTAACAGAGCAGGATATGCAGTAACTTCCACCGCTGAAGTAGTTGCTTCAGGTCGCCTTCCAGATCATTTTTCAGCTCAAGCTGCAGAACTAGTAGCCTTAACTAGAGCATGCACGCTAGCTTCAGGATCGGTTGCAAATATCTACACAGATTCCAGGTATGCTTTTGGAGTAATTCATGATTTTGGTGTCATTTGGCAAACCAGAAAATTTCTAACTTCTGCTGGATCCCCCATTAAGCATGCTGGATTAGTGAAAGATTTAATGTTTGCCATGAAACTCCCAAAGAAATTAGCGGTGATCAAAGTGAAAGCACATCTCACAACTAATACTACAGAAGCTAAAGGTAATGCTCTTGCTGATGTAGCGGCTAAACAGGCTTGTTTCTATGCAACTGTACAAGTGTGTTCAGGTAGTACAGCACAGAAGACAATTCTACCTCCTGAATCAATCGTGATCTGTATAAAGACGTTCCTCTATATCAGGGGTTCCCAAACTCATTCCTGGAGCCTCCCCAACACTGCACATTTTGCATGTCTCCTTTATCAATCACACCTGGTTAAACTCATCAGCTCATTAGTAGCAACTCCAAGACCTGAAATGGGTGTGTCAGACAAAGGAGACATGCAAAATGTGCAGTGTTGGGGAGGCTCCAGGAACGTGTTTGGGAACCCCTGCTCTATATGAAGCATGGACATGTTTAGACAAAGGAGCCACTGTGGATTCATCCGGCTGCTGGACCAAAGGGGGAAAGTATGTTGCTCCCGAATCACTGTTGCCATATTTGGCTCAACAAATACACAGTTTGGGTCATAGTGGTCCAGCAACGATGAATCACAGGTTCTCAAATCAATGGTGGAATCCAAAATTCAGAAACGTAGCCACTGAAACAGTCAAGAGATGTGTTACATGTGTAAGCCTGGTGCCAGTATGTCTGCCCCCCCCCCTCGAGAGGACAAAAGGCCCACCTTAGAATCTACAAAAACTATCTATTGCATATGTAACAGCAGCATCACATCCTGTGCTTACGGTCTCATCATCTTCCCTTGCCCCCCCTTTCTAGAACTCACTGAAAAACCCATGCAATGTAATGTATGTACAAAAAAGTAACTGTACATGTTTGATATCATTTGAAATGTCTCAGTGCGCCTGGTAAAATGGTCTCATTCTCCCAATCATAATGAAAAGCTAAAAGAAGTTCTAAAGTATGAGAAGTGTAGTGTACAACTGAAGGGTGTGTCCTCCCCCTGATCTTCTATTCAAACCATCTCCTGTATGTAAATAAGTATTCTCTGCCACAGGATACCAAGAAGCCATTTGGTTGCAAATTCTAAAGACTAATTATAATGACAAGATACCACCATTTGGTGGGCTTATTGAATGATCTGGGTTTATAAGGAAACGGGACACAAAGCTCTAGGCGTCTGTAGGTTGACTGCCCACACAATAGCTGTGTGTAATTTTCATTGCCAGGTAGTAATTTAACTGATGATTCTATTCTTGTAACATTGGAGTTTTTAATTATTGCTTCGATTACCTGGTCAATAAATTGTAACGTTTGATTCTATTCTGACTGCTCTAAGATTGCTTTCTCCCTAATAGATGAGTGGATTCGTATATTTCCGCAAGCCTGCGTCAGTTTTAGCGACGGCTAATACCCGGCGTCATTTCAAGTCTACTTGGGTGCAGAGGCGGGTAATAATTCCGTTTAGGGACAGCGAATGCCGTCTGGTCAGACTAAACTCGGGTACGCCTATACCTCTGACTTTTGATTTAATGTTACTTTAAACAAAGTACTTGACCAATCCAAAGCTATTACAAGTGTGGTACATTGATCTGCTAACATATCTGATAGTGGCCAAGAAACCTTTACTGAAGTAAATGATTGAGCTAAAGTTCTGAGGGGGCTCCAAGGGGGTTATTCGATTTCTCTGATTGTGTACGTGTGAATTAACGGCAAATCTTAGATACATAACCATAATTTACCTCTGATTGATGACCGGGCCTGACGAGATTGTGTCCGTGAGACCTGTGAAAAACAGGGCCTCTAAGCGATATAGTTTCCCTACATCTGAGTGGATAAAGTATTAAAAAGAGCTGAAAAGAATAATCAATCATCCGTTCAGGTTTTAATGATGCACAGATATCATTAAAACCTTTTCATTTATGGAGTCAGATGAAATAACGAGATAAAATATATAAGAGAAAGTGTTCCATTTAATCTTGTTGTGTCGTGAAAAGGAAAGACTATGTCATAAGGCCTTCACCCGTTGAACGACTGCCGTCATTGGGTCGATCGAATGTGGCCTTACAGTGGTGACCCCGACGTGATCTCGCACAGACGAGAACGTCATTCCAGCCGCGACATTCAACTTGAACTCTCCTTGGGACATGAGGTTTGATCTCTTTCTCATCAATATCCAGCTGCTGTGGTAAGTGTATTTTTTTTGCCTTTTAGAAGTTGAGGAAATATTGTTTACACTATATAGACACATTTGTAGTACGGGTCGAATACCCACTTTTGAGACCGGAACCGAAAAACCGGTGGTGATAAGAATTAGACGAGAAACAACATGTCTTTTCAGGGAAAGCACAGCAGCAGAGGAGATGAGGAGATAACGGAGGTTTTAGGACTGCAATTACAAAAACTCCTTGTTCGGTTAGCGACAAGGATTCAATTTGAAGTGGAACAACAACGAAATAATATCCTGGTATTCTGCCGAGGGTGCGAAACTAAAATCAAAATACAAGAAAATTCCGCTGCAATTGTTTATTTGCTTCGCAACGAGCGACCTCGCGACCATAACCGAGCGAAAAAACAATAACAAATATCAAAGAAATCGAAAGAGTGCGATCTGACGATTACAAAAGTTAAGAAAACAAGTCGAAGTGTTTGCATACGAGCAACAGGGGTGGGCTAGACAACGCGAAGAAATGGCCACAAAAGTTGATCACGTTCAAGGGAAACTAATTACATATAGTAATTACATATCTGCGCTCGAAGATTGTTGCGATAAAACAGGTTTTCCAGTTGCCGCAGTTAAACAAGCAGCACTGGATGAAACCGAGTTAGAGACTCAAACTGAAAGCGAAGATGATGATACTGCGTTAGCGTGTAACATTAGGCCACACAAAGAAACTCGTAACCGAGCTCTTGTGAGCCTGTGGCCAGAAAAGCCCGATAAAGACTCAAACAAAATCAAACGACACGCCAAAGAAAGCAGTTAAAATCGCAGTGTTAAAAACCATGACAAATGCGGATGATGAAATCACAACAATCAGCCGCCCGTTAACATGCGAAGAAATCTCTAGACACAAACAAGTCGTAGGAATTATGCCGAGAAAAGGACCATTTCAACCCTACTGGGAAGCATTGATGCTACAGGCTAATGTTTACAAACTAGAGATTAGAGACATATGGCAAATAGCTCTTCTCACTATCCCTGAGGAGCTCAGACCGAAACTAAACACAGAAATGAAATCCGGCAACATAATGAACAGAGTAAATGACGAAACCGACGAGGGGATTTACGAACGTCTAAAACAGGCATTATTAGACATGAGGGGACTGTCACATGCAGATTGGAGCAAAATATTAGAAATCAAACAAGCAGGTAATGAGTCATTTGAAACGTACGCTGAACGGTTATGGGTAACATACAGAGAACACTCAGGCCTTGAAAATGCAGACCGCAACCATTACGCGTTACTGCAGCTTGTTAAAAACAATGCCGGCATCCCCGTTCAAAAGGCGTCATCAAATGGCGTCGACCCGGCCGAAAACACGTTCAGAGCAATAGTAGACTGGGGTTCAAGAATAGAAAACAGATGGCGATTAAAACCCCGCAGCGTTGCGTCCGCACAATGGTTAACAGAAGGGAACAGCACAGATAAATTTAGCCAAAGATCTCCAAATAAAATGATATGCCATTATTGCAGAAAGACTAACCATGTAATGCGAGATTGTCAAAGAAGAGAAAAAGATTTAAAAGAACAAGTGAAGCATTACCAAAAAACGCCCTCTAGCGACGACTCTGAGCTGTTGAAACAATTCGTAAACTTCATGAATGAGTTTAAAAAACAAAACTGCCAAAATGGCGCGGCCCACAACGCGAGCGGAACGACTGAAAATTACAATCACCAATAGGGATACGTGGCCTCCATTGCCATAGGGAGCATAATTAAGAGTGGAAACCGAATAAAAATAAGGGCTAATTTAGGAGGCCAGTTAGCCAACGTACTTATTGATTCTGGCGCAGCGTGCTCCTGTACAGACATTCCATTACCTTTAACCAACGAAACGATTCCGATCCAAGGCATCGGCGATACGATAATGATTGCGACAAAAACACAGCCAGTTCAACTTGATTTAGGTGTGACAGTATTGGAAGAATCCCTCTGGTATTTACCTAACAACAGTGAAGGGACTGTGCTGGGAATGGACATAATGCGAAAGTATGGCTTTGTAATTCACTGCTTTGAAAAGCAAATTGAGCTGAAAACAGAAAAAACTGTAAAAAAGTGCCTACCAAAAAGAATAACGAGCGTTATGTCCATATCCACCCCAGATCCTATTCAACAGATGGTAAACAAATACGATAGCATTTGGGCTACACATGAACATGACTTCGGCCTCATTGACTTTGTTGTGTGTATTGAAAGGGAGCCCCCTCCCCCACAAAAACAATACCGCATCAAACCAGAGGCAGAGTCAGCCGTTCATGAAATTGTACACCAACTTGAAACCAGAGGTATAGTCCGATGATGTAGTTCGACCACAAATTCTCCATGCTTACCAGTACCAAAATCGAACGGTAAATGGCGTCTTTGTATTGATTATCAGCGTCTGAACAAAGTGTTGCCCAAGGCTACACCTATAGTGGCAAATCCATCGACGTTATTATCACAAATTTCAACACAAGCGACTTGGTTTACGGTGCTCGACGTAAAGAACGGTTTCTGGTCCATCCCAATCAAACGCACCGATCAGTGGAAATTGGCCTTCACTGTGAATCAAATCCAGTACACTTGGGAACGAATGCCACAAGGCCTCCATAACAGTCCCGCGATTTTCACAGAGCATTAGAAGACACGCTAAATCCACTGACAGGGACCGGAACGTGATTCATTACGTTGACGATATACTTATCGCGACCGAGGATCACTTGGTGATCATTTGCTGCTCGTTGACGAAGTGCTGTTAACGCCGGTAAAGCTGGCTTCAAATTGAACAAAAGCCCAAATTGCTCAAACCGAGGTTCAGTACTTGGGTTACGATTACGCAAAGCTATCGAGCATTAACAGATGATAGGCGGAAATGCATCGCTGAATTGCCCCGACCGCACACGCTAAACTCATTACAGAAAGTGCTGGGAACAGCAAACTACTTAAGAGATTTCATACCAGACTTAGCAAACGTCGTCACGCCATTATATTCCCTCTTAAAAGGAAAATCAAAACCCTCTGACGTCCTCGAATGGACAGAGGAACACGATAAAGCTTTTACGAGTCTAAAAGAAAACTTGTGCTGTGCTCCCACGCTCGGTCTGCCCAACCCCAAAAAATCCTTCCACTTACAAGTGGACACGAACGAAAACACACTAAGTGGCGTTTTAGCTCAAGATCATGGGGCAAAATTGCGTCCAATCGCATATTACAGCCAAAAAAAAATCCACAATCGAACAAGGATTCGACCCATGCACTCAGCACGTACTGGCGGTTCACTGGATGTTGACAGCAACTGAACCAATTGTAGGTTTTCAACCTATCGTTGTGCATACAGTGCACACGCCAGTACAAATGCTGTTGCAGGGCCGAATAAAAGGTGTGTCGTCTCAAAGGTTAGCAAGATGGCTAGCAGACATACAAGCGCGTGACATCACAACTGTTAACGATCGAATATTGCCTCATTTATTGGGAGATGTTGAGGGCCACCCACACACATGCCAAACGAAACAGGAAGCACAGAGCCCAGTTCATGACCAAGAACTTCCAAATCAGACACAGGTGTACATTGATGGCTCCCGGTACTGTCATGATGGCAAATTCCATACAGGATGTGCGGTGTGGGCTCCTCACTCTCCCAATTCAGACACAACCAATTGCTAATCAAACTATCCGAAAACACATCTGCGAAGAAGCTGAACTTATTGCATTACTTGAAGCAATCAGATCACATCACGAGCTGTGTGTATACACAGATAGTCGACACGCATTTGGTACAGTCCATGATTTCATGGCACAGTGGCAGTTGAGAAAATTCCTCACATCTGCCGGAACGCCGATCAAACATTTTAACATCATAACTTCGATTTGGCAGGAGATTAGAGCACGCGATTCCTCACTCTCCATCGTTAAAGTGCGTGCGCACATCATCAAAAATCCAGATGAAAACGAGAAAAACAACAACATCGCAGATCAATTAGCCAAATTAGCAGCACAAAAGGGAGATGAATGGAAGCCTGACAGACTGGTTGTTCCTGCCGTGAGTGCGATTAAAACTATTCCTATTGACTTAAAACAGTACCAACAAGAACTGTGGAGTTCTGATGGAGAGCTGACAACTAGTCAAGGTCACTGAAGGCATGATTTTAAGAGACGATAAATTCATTGTTCCAGAAGCCCTCCAGAAACCAGTGATAAAGTTGTACCACAATTATGCACACGTATCAGCTCCCAAAACACAACAGCTGATCCAAAAGAACTTCTGGTGGCCACAAATGGCATCAGACATTCAAAGATGGTGTGACACATGCATCGTATGTGCCACCATTAACCAAGGCAAGCCTGGCCGTACAAAACTGTGTAGACCAGAGCCACCCAAGCGACCTTGGGAGTTACTCCAATTGGATTTCATAGGCCCACTACCTAGTGCCAAAGGGGAATATCGTTATTGCCTTGTGATAATTGACAAATTTTCCAAATGGGTCGAAGCGATTCCCACCCGCAATAACAGTGCAAACACAGTGGCACAAGTAGTAGCGAACCAAATCCTCCCACTCTGGGGAGCACCAATCCAAATTGAATCTGACCAGGGCACACACTTCACAGGTCAGGTGATGAAACAAATATGCCAGATACTGAACATCAAACATAGGTTTCACATACCATATCGACCACAAAGCTCAGGCATGGTGGAACGTGCCAACCGCACAATAAAAGAAAGCATATCGAAACAGGTAGCACAACACAAAAACCAATGGATTGATGCCCTACCCACAGTCCTAACAATACTGCGGGCAACTCCTTCAAAAGCCACAGGTATCAGTCCATTCGAACTCATGACTGGAAGAGTCATGAAGCTGCCCATAGACCCAGAAATTGCCCCAGCAGACCTGGGGCCACTCGTGGTTGCAACTCAACAGTCTGTGCTCAAGCAATTACGAGAGAGGCTGGAAGTGCTACATGCACGCTGCTCTGAAACAACAGCAATCAGACTTAACGAATGATACACAATTCAACCCAACCTCTGAGGTGAAATTCTCAGAAGGAGACATGGTAATGGTACACGTTTTATGAAGCAAGGTGCATTCACACCCGATGGCATGGCCCATATGAAGTTAAAGCTATATGCAACAGCTGTGTGGCCACAACTGTGAAAGGGAAACTGCGATGGTACCACATGTCTCAGTACAAATCATTCAAAAGTACACAGAATAAATAAATAACTGTCACTGTCTTCTCCTCTTGCCTTCCAGGTCGACTGCAGCGATCCCATGGAGACCAGATGAAAGGAAAGTGTCTGGGCCCACGTGCATCAGACTGGGCCAAAGGATTTCACTCACACACAACCTGAAATGTGTGAGGTGGGTGTGGAAATACTCCAAGGGGCCATCCACACAAAAAATCAGAGTCGCATCAAAAGAGACAGTTACATGGCCTCCCGGATTAGTACCGGACCCAAATTGCACACCACAAATTTGTTGTAGTTCAGGTCACCCACCCACCTACAAGAAACATTTCAGGACACACTCGAGCACCAAAATTCATGCACAACCTCACTGCCTGGTATCAACTTAAAATAGATCCAGGTGACACAATAGGTAACATGTACACACTACACGAAAACAAAAACAATGGCATAGACCCAAAATTGTGCTACTATGTTAAAAATTTGGAAACTGCAACATATAGGTGCACACATACAGAAACACATAATGACACACATATGAGATTCATGAGCTAATGTACGATCTCACGTCAGACACACCTAACGAGCCAAAACCAAAAACTTTTGTCTGGACCAACCGAAAGGAAGGAAAGTATTGTGTTGGGGAATGTTCGCATAGCATAGACAATTTCACCAATCCACACAACTGTTCATGGACTGTTAAGTACTGTTTTAATTTGACCACCTGTGGATACACTAAACCCAAAAAGTGTCCAGAATTGCACTCAATTCCTCCTGGTGGACTGATTAGAGGAAACATCAACAAGACTTTATTACATGATGTAAATTTGGTAATGACACATGTAACTTATAACATTTCCAATATACTCTCTGCCTATACAAAACATTGTAATACTAATGATGAGTCGTATGCATGGCTACAGTCACGAATCGATGATTTAATTTCTGATTACAAAGACAGACTTGCTGTCAAAATTCCACCTGCTCACTCAAAATGAGACCTGCTCAGCAGTATAGCCGGCCTGTTCGGATCAATTAATTCAGCAGCCAACACTTATAAAATAACCAAACAATCTCAATTCTCCACATGGTTGACAGATCAGATGGCCACTGGTTTCCAACACATCACCAATAGCAATGATAATATTATCAAAGCGGTTCGTTCCGATGCGCAGGCGCTTCTAACGATCAGCCACACATTGTTCAATCAGACCCGTACCATCGAACGTGACTTAGCCTGCAGATCATATGCACAAGATTTATTCACTGCAACAAGACAGGAAATTTTAGATCTTCGTCTTCACAAGACCCCGAGACATGTTTTGAACGATTTAATTGAGGTTTTAGATTTACATAGATGGTTCTCTTCGGAGAAAATTAAAAATGTAAAGTATTCAGAATTATTATCCACAATTATGATGTATACTGGAAACGAATGTATTGGTTGCATTGGATTTTTTGTCACTTTTCCTTTAATCCACCCAGATCAAGTTTATCCCAATTCCACTAATATTCGATCCATTGGCATGGTAGTTAAAGATCAGGTAATCAAATGGGATCACCTCACTGGATATATGACGTTGAAGGGTACTGAGACCTTATTTACCAGTCGCACTTGTTGTCATGAAACTCACAATTATGTTGTCTGTACATGTAACACATTACAACCTTTCTCTCCCAATGATAGCAAACTCATAAATGTTGAATCTTTGCATGGCCATTCAAATGCTATTCAGGTGTCTCATACACAGTGGTGTGTCATCAGTGAGATGAATTCGTTCACATATGGAGGACTGACCTGTCCTGCTGATCACTCATTTTGCTTGGAAGTGACAGAGGACTTTTCTATGGGCCAGATCGACATCCTCGGAAGGATGCCAAAGGACGCAGAGGTCTCCCCATGGTGGAACGACACCTTTTATGAACACGGAACACAAGCCTTGATCGACACGATGGACCTGGTACAGAATGTCATCCTCCAAACAGGGTACCACCTTTCTCAAGCGCAAGTGGAGACAAACTTGGCGCGAAAGACTGCACAGATTCTGTCTAGCTCATCTACCCGATCGGCACAGACTGCATACACCTGGTGGGACTGGGTACTTCGAGGTTGCGCAGTTGGAAGCGCACTCATCTTCTCCTTCACGCTATTCCAATGTTGCTATTTCCGACACCTCATCACATCAGTAAAAGCATCCACCAACACTATCCTAACCCTCAGCCCCTTAAAACTGCCCACCATGCAAAGACTGAAGTGACACTGCAGGAAACCCTGTGAGTGGCCCAAAACAGTGCCAGAGGGAGGAACTGTAAGCCTGGTGCCAGTATGTCTGCCTGTTTGAATTATTGCTTCGATTACCTGGTCAATAAATTGTAACGTTTGATTCTATTCTGACTGCTCTAAGATTGCTTTCTCCCTAATAGATGAGTGGATTCGTATATTTCCGCAAGCCTGCGTCAGTTTTAGCGACGGCTACTTGGGTGCAGAGGCGGGTAATAATTCCGTTTAGGGACGGCGAATGCCGTCTGGTCAGACTAAACTCGGGTACGCCTATACCTCTGACTTTTGATTTAATGTTACTTTAAACAAAGTACTTGACCAATCCAAAGCTATTACAAGTGTGGTACATTGATCTGCTAACATATCTGATAGTGGCCAAGAAACCTTTACTGAAGTAAATGATTGAGCTAAAGTTCTGAGGGGGCTCCAAGGGGGTTATTCGATTTCTCTGATTGTGTACGTGTGAATTAACGGCAAATCTTAGATACATAACCATAATTTACCTCTGATTGATGACCGGGCCTGACGAGATTGTGTCCGTGAGACCTGTGAAAAACAGGGCCTCTAAGTGATATAGTTTCCCTACATCTGAGCGGATAAAGTATTAAAAAGAGCTGAAAAGAATAATCAATCATCCGTTCAGGTTTTAATGATGCACAGATATCATTAAAACCTTTTCATTTATGGAGTCAGATGAAATAACGAGATAAAATATATAAGAGAAAGTGTTCCATTTAATCTTGTTGTGTCGTGAAAAAGGAAAGACTGTAATACGCAAAAGGCCTTCACCTGTTGAACGACTGCCGTCATTGGGTCGATCGAGCCGGGCCTTACACTTGTCAGAAAAATTATGATGTACCAGCAGCTGCAGTATCGTGTCAGGGAAGGAAAACTTGGACTCATGTGTCACACTTTAAAGTTGTTCCTCCCCCTGCAGGGATAGGATAGGACAGACACAAGATCCAGTGAGGAGCCCAGGGAAGAACCGAAAGCAACAGGCTTCGGGGGCCAACCCTGCGGTGAAGATTTCCTCATAGGCCTTTCCCCATCCAATAGTCCATCCTTTCCTCACTGTTCTTTAGGTGTCGCAGGAATTGAGAAATAGGGAAAGAAGGAACAACAATAGCAGACTATATTTGAACAGAGGATACAACCCTAATGTTTGCAGACACTACAACAAATACTGCTCTGTGCCGTTGGTCTCTCTTGTTTTTGTTTCTTTCTACCTCTGTGCAGATACCACTTGATGGCTGTCCTGAGATCCATATGCACCGCCCTTCTCACCTGCGGATAAAGCCACAACCTCTAGAAAACAACTAGACCCATTGCCGAGCCAACTATCACACAAGAAAGAGAAAAGAAAGAAGAAAGAAAAAAAAAAATACACAACGCAGAGACTCACATACGGGAACTTCAGTCATCCATCAACATGATCAAGATTTTCGTACTCTTGATCTTTCAGCAAAATTACACCAGATGACTGAAGATAATTCTTCATGGTTCGGAAACTTGTTAGGTAAACCCTGGCTGTGGATCAAGCAAATAGCAATTCTGCTGTTGTTTCTCCTACTTGCGTACTATCTATGCATCCACAGTATCAAGTGTTGCGTTCAGCAAATGACTCCCACCTCTCACGAGGAAATGACAGTTCCAACCAGAAAAGATTATTAACCGTAAGAACTTCATGGACCCTAATTGCATGTTTTGTTTCTGTGTCAGCATGCAATTACATATAAGCAACACAGAACATGTACAATGTGCCTGTAACGATTACAAGTTACAAGAATTAACTTTTAAGTGTCTAAATTTGTATTTTGTGAGAGTTATTAGAACTCTCAAACGGGGAATTGTGGGATTACAAATTGTATTTAAATGTTTAATTTAGATTCTTATTATTCACTTCCTGACTAAGAAATTGTCAGGCAATTCAGATGCTTGAGATCGCTTCCTGACCATTGAGCTTGAGACAGCTGTGCCTTTGTCTCTATGATAATGGTAAGTTCAATGAGTCAGACTACTGAGACTCTCAAGTTTTGTTCTGCAAATGGCTTTCTGGCCCAGACTTCCTGGCCCAGACTTCCTGGTTCCCTGGCCCAGACGTGGAATCGTTAGGTTGATTGGATTAGTGTCTATGCATTTGAAAAACTATTATGTTGATGAGATTAGAACCACGGGAAGTTTGGTAACAAACCAACGCCTCCCTCAGTTGCATGCGTTGTTTGAATTTGTCTCCACCTCCAAAAGTCCCTCCTCCAAAAATGCCTATAATATACCATGTAAAATTACTTAAGATTGAGATTTCGATGACTACAGATACCAACAGCTTGTGTTCTCAATAAAGAATCCTGCTGACGATCCAATCCGAAGTCTCCTGGTCTTCTCTTCTGAGTTTCCTACACTTTAGAAGAACCAAGTTCACAACAATACTGAGAACCGATGAGCTGTAACAAAATAAAACAGCCTATTTAATTTCTCAATAATTTTATATAAATCTTGACAAATCTTTGCCAAGGGTTTATGAATTAAACAAAAAATGTATTTTGCTGCCGCGTTCTGGATTAATTGTAAAGGTTTGATAGAACTGGCTGGAAGACCTGCCCAAGAAGAAAGGGCCTGATGATCTTGATGTTGAATAAAGCAAATCTGCTGGACTGGGCAGTTTTAGTAATGTGGTCTGAGAAAGTCAGCAGATCATCAATCATAACTCCAATGTTTCTGGCTGTTTTTGAAGGAGTTGTGGTTGATGTGCCAAACTGGATGGGTAAATTGTGATGAAACTTTGGGTTTGCTGGAACCACAAGCAGTTCTGTCTTGGCAAGGTTGAGTTGAAGGTGATAGACCTTCATCCAGCAAGAGATGTGAGCAGCTATCGGCCATCAGGATGGAATGAGAGGTAGAGTTGAGTTTCATCAGCATAGCAGGGATATGAAAAGCCACATTTCTGAATGACAGAACCTAGTGATGCCATGTAGACAGAGAAGAAAAGTGGTCTAAAAATTTTAGCCCTGAAGCTCCCCAGTGGTTAGATTTTGTGACATATGCCTCACCTCTCCATGATACCTTGAGGGACATATCTGAGACATACCTACTTCCTGTTTGTCCATGCTGCTGAGAGGTTTGCGATTGTAGCTCTTATGTAGCTTCACTTCTCTGTTGAATATCTTTTACTTACACTCTCTTTTGTTTAAGTAGTAAAATATAACTTAATTCCCACCATATATCTGATATCTATCAAACTAATCTGACTGATTTGATAATTCACTTTTAATATAAAAAGTGCATCGCGTTAGCATTTGTTAGCCGGTTAGCTTGTCATTTGTGTTTCGATTCGCGTCCATTTTTAGATTCATTTATCTCTCGCTCCGTTTCTTCACAAGTTCATCAAACAACAGAGGTAAGTGATAAGTTAAGTCAGTATCATTCATCAATCACGGTGAGTAATGGTTTCTTCTCCTGCTATTGTTGTTTGCACCGTCTGCCACATGTATAGTTTATCTGTCTATGTCAGCAGCGAGGAGGGATTCACATGTGATGAATGCAGGGAACTGGAGACACGCATCCAAACTTTAGTTGAGGATAGTAAGAATGTGAGGGCTGTAGATATGGCTTTGGATGTGACTAGCTCAGGGAGTCCTGTACATTGTTCGGTTTCGGATGAGCCCGTGCAGCAGGGAAATTGGGTGACTGTGAGGTGGCCTAGTCGTCGGTCAAAACAACACTCTTCCATTCCAATCAAAACATCAAACGGGTTCTCTCCACTCAGTGATGCACCCACTGAGAAACCTGATGAAGGTGCTCTAGTTATTGGTGATTCTATTGTACGGAACGTGAAAATAAAGACACCAGCCACCATAGTACATTGTTTACTACAACAAAGATTAGTTAATTACAGACCAATCTCGAATCTCCCTTTTCTGTCAAAGACCCTATAAAAGGTAGTATCCTCACAATTATATTCCTTTTTAGAGAAAAATTGTATCTGTGAGGATTTCCAGTCAGTGCTCTCATCAGAGTGACGAATGACCTGCTCTTATCATCTGATTGTGGTTGTATCTCTCTATTAGTGCTGCTGGATCTTAGCGCTGCGTTCGACACTATCGATCACAAAAATGTTTTTGAATACACAAAAAAACTGTGTTGGCATTAGTGAAAGTGCATTGGCATGGTTCAAATCACATTTATACTGCATAGTTGTTATAAAAAAAAGTGGATGACAAATAATTTCTTACTGCTAAGTTGTGGAAAAACAAAGGTGTTAATTATCGGACCTAAAACACCCACAAGTTATAACCTAGAACACTGCAGATCCTTTTTCTATTTAGTGGCCAAACTCTGGCACAATCTACCTAACACAGTTCAGGAGACAGACACACTCTGTCAGTTTAAATCTAGTTTAAAGACCCATCTCTTTAATCTGGTGTACACATAGCACACTAATACACTTCTAATATTCAGATCCGTTAAAGGATTGTTAGGCTGCATTAATTAGGTCAACCGGAACCAGGAACACTTCCCATAAAACACGATGTACTTGTCACATCGTAAGAAGATTGACATCTACGCTAATATTAGTCTTTTTCTGTCTTATTCCGAGGTCACCATAGCACCCGATCTGGTCCGTATCCAGATCAGATGATTACTGCAGTCACCAGATCCAGTCCGTATCGAGATCAGATTGTCACTGCAGTCACCAGATCCAGTCCGTATCCAGCCCAGATGATCACTGCAGTCACCAGATCAACTACGTATCCAGATCAGATGATCACTGCAGTCACCAGATCCAGTCCGTATCCAGATCAGATGATCACTGCAGTCACCAGATCCAGTCCATATACAGATCAGATGGTCCCTGCAGTCACCAGATCCAGTCCGTATCCAGATCAGATGGTCACTGCAGTCACCAGATCAAGTACGTATCCAGATCAGATGATCACTGCAGTCACCAGATCCAGTCCGTATCCAGATCAGATGGTCACTGCAGTCACCAGATCCAATCTGTATCCAGCCCAGATGATCACTGCAGTCACCAGATCAACTACGTATCCAGATCAGATGATCACTGCAGTCACCAGATCCAGTCCGTATCCAGATCAGATGATCACTGCAGTCACCAGATCCAGTCCGTATCCAGATCAGATGGTCACTGCAGTCACCAGATCCAGTCCATATCCAGATCAGATGATCACTGCAGTCACCAGATCATTTACGTATCCAGATCAGATGGTCACTGCAGTCACCAGATCAAGTACGTATCCAGATCAGATGATCACTGCAGTCACCAGATCCAGTCCGTATCCAGATCAGATGATCAAGTACGTATCCAGATCAGATGATCACTGCAGTCACCAGATCCAGTCCGTATCCAGATCAGATGATCACTGCAGTCGCCAGATCCAGTCCGTATCCAGATCAGATGATCACTGCAGTCGCCAGATCCAGTCCGTATCCAGATCAGATGATCACTGCAGTCATCAGCTCCATGCCGTATCCAGATCAGATGGTCACAGCAGTCGCCAGATCCAGTCCGTATCCAGATCAGATGATCACTGCAGTCACCAGCTCCAGTCCGTATCCAGATCAGATGGTCACTGCAGTCACCAGATCAAGTACGTATCCAGATCAGATGGTGGATCAGCACCTAGAGACGACCTCTACAGCTCTGAATGTCAGTGGAGACCAGGGCACCTAGATGAGCCCCAGAAACGGATCACCTCGTCACCTAGACAGGCATCAGGAAAAGACCACTGGAACCAATGGAGTCCTTACAATCTGTCTTTGCTGCAGTTGGAACAAACTACTGGTTCGTCTGGTCAGAGGGGACCTGCCTGCGACTGAGCCTGGTTTCTCCCAAGGTTTTTTTCTCCGTTCTGTCACTGATGGATTTTTGGTTCCTTGCCGTTGTCACCTCTGGCTTGCTTAGTTGGGGACACTTCATTTCCAGCGATATCATCGACTTGATTGCACAAATACTATTTAAACTGAACTGAGCTGGACGATGCCATCACTAAATTCAATAATGAAATGCCTTCAACAGAAAATTAACATTATACAGAGTAATTGTTTTGATTTGGCAATGTATTTATTGTTTTTAATAATTTAATTTGTGATTTCATTCATTTTGTCATGTGTTGTTTGTAAGTAAATAAAGAGATTCATGATGTAGAATGACCGAAGAAAGACTTGAGTATGAAACCAACCTGTTTGTTCCTCAGTATCTTCATCTTTAACTCTGAATGTTTCTTCAATCTTCATGTCTTCACTCTCCTCTTTAATAAACACCATCTTTGTTTGTTTCTCAGTATCTTCATCTTTAACTCTGAATGTTTCTTCAATCTTCATGTCTTCACTCTCATCTTTAATAAACACCATCTTTGTTTGTTCCTCAGTATCTTCATCTTTAACTCTGAATGCTTCTTCAATCTTCATGTCTTCACTCTCATCTTTAATAAACACCATCTTTATAACTGTGCTTCAGCAGGAGTTATCTGTGTATTTAAGATAAGAATTATTAACAGACAGATCTCTGTGCATCTCACACTAGTCAGAGTGAGAGTTAATGGACTAAAATTACCTGATTAGAAAAAAAACACTAACATATATATATATATATATATATATATATATATATATATATATGCATTTGTAATGTACATCAGTTGATTTGTAGAAGCTGTCATCACACACAAGGGCGGATCTAGAAAATTATTGATAAGGTGGCAACATCAAAGCATGTAATTTTGGTAAATTATGGTCTGACATACACCGCTGCATTAAAAAAGAATATTGCATTACCACAAAGTAATAATCTGTTCCTGTGGCTCAGTGGTTAGAGCATTGAGTTAGCAGCGCAAAGGTTGTGGGTTCGATTCCCAGGGGAACACACATACTGATGAAACAAATGTATAGCCTGAATGCACTGTAAGTTGCTATGGATAAAAGCGTCTGATAAATGTAAATGTAATCTCTACTGATTAAAATGAAAATAAATAACATTTCAATCTCCATGGGATCCAGTCAAGACGTCAACAGATGCTAAATATGTCTGAACTTGTATCACTAAAGATGATGAGCAGCTTTATTGATACAAAATGGCTACTTGGTTTAAATAACATTTTAGTGCACGTTTATCAGCAACAAAATATATCAAAGCAGTGAGACTGTATCAGTTTTGCAAACAATATTTGTGTTTCTGTTATTAACAGAGGTGTGTGATTCTCTAGCAGCACACCAGTAACTGCACAGCAAGAGCCTTGCAACCACCCAGAACATCTATCTATTCTGACCTAACCGACCAAACTATTAGTCTTTTTAAACAAGCCAGCATACATTTCTTTCAAACTTTTCAGTCTGTTATTACTAGGGGTGTGCACAAATAGTCGAACATTCGGTCTGTATTTATCATTCAAAAAATAAAAACACTATTCAAATTAAACTGTTGATGTGCTGGCCGTAAATGCCGGGAATCCATGATAAATCCTAAGCAGTTATATCTAAATGCACTCGATTGCTTTGTGGAGCATGTTAACAAGTTGATAGTTTTTGATTATAGAATGTAGTCATCTGCCTCAGGAAGTTTAAAATTACTTTGATCAAAATGATCTTACTAAATTATCTGACAAAATGTAATTAATTATGATCAAATTCATTTGTAAAACTGATTTACAATATCACCAGCACAATGAGAAATCACATGAGGTCCAAACAAAGTCGACTGAGGTAAGACAGCTGTCCATCCCTGCATTCACGACTAGAGATGGGTATTGTTTACATAGTATCGATACTGATACTGACATCGATTCTATTTGGTGCAAAATGTTTGGGAAGTCGTGGCCTAGTAGTAGAGAGTCAGACTCACAATTGAAAGATTGCTAGTTCGAGTCTTGGCCCGGCAGGGATTTTTGGTGGGGGGCTGCCCACTCACTGCTCCTGGTGTGTGTGTGTTCACTGCTGTGTGTGTGCACTTGGATGGGTAAATGTAGAGCACGAATTCCGAGTATTGGTCACCATACTTGGCTGTATGTCACTTTAACTTCACTTCACAATGTATTACTGCTGAACTTTAGTAATTTTATTAAAGTTCTTCAGTCAGGAGCAGGGAGTTATTTTTTTCTTTGAGTTTTATTTTATTAAAATTAAACAGGCGAGTGATCAGTTAGAGAAAAAAAAAGGAAAATCTGACCAAGCCCACGAGCCACTCCTCCATAACTTATTATTAAAAATACATATTTTAGCTCATTAAAATACATTATATTGTAAACATACATATTGTCCTGTAAAAAATCAAAAGCATTTAATAATAATGACAATATAATATATTATAATAAAGAATTACAATATATTATAGTAAAGTATATTTCCTTCTGTTCCTGTGGCTCAGTGGTAGAGCATTGTGTTAGCAGCACAAAAGGTTGTGGGTTCAATTCCCAGGAAACACACATACTGACAAAAAATGTATAGCCTGAACGAAGTTGCTTTGGATAAAAACGTCTGCTAAATGTAAATAATTTTTATGTATAGAATTGTTATTTAAGTACCTGCCAAAAGTTTGGAAACATAATTATTAATGATTTTGAAATAACTATATTCTGTTCATCACGGCTGAATTTATTTGATCAAAATAAAGTACAAATATATATATATATATATATATATACACACACAGAGAGAGGTGCATCTCAGAAATACAGAATATGGTGAACAATATTCTTCTAACTTACTTCAAAAAGCCAAACTTTTATATATTTTAGATTCATTACATGTAAAGTACAACACTTCAAAAGTTTTTTGTTTTAATTTTGATGATTAGAGTTTACAGCTGTGGGATTACAAATTGTATTTAAATGTTTAATTTAGATTCTTATTATTCACTTCCTGACTCAATGTATAACTGTGCTTTGTCTCAATCAAGTCATGTTGATTGGCAGAGATTCAAAGAACCCCTGGCCCAGACGTTGATTCAAAGAACCCCTGGCCCAGACGTTGATTCGTTAGGTTGATTGGATTAGTGTCTATCTTTCGGAGCCCCCTGGCCCAGGCGTGGAATCGTTAGGTTGATTGGATTAGTGTCTATCTTTCGGAGCCCCCTGGCCCAGACGTGGAATCGCTAGGTTGATTGGATTAGTGTCTATGCATTTGAAAAACTATTATGTTGATGAGATTAGAACCACAGGAAGTTTGGTAACAAGCTAACGCCTACCTCATGTGCTTGCTTTGTTTGAATTTGTCTCCACCTCCAAAAGTCCCTCCTCCAAAAATACCTATAAAATACCTTGTAAATTACTTGAGATTGAGATTTCGATGACTACAGCTACCAACAGCTTGTGTTCTCAATAAAGAATCCTGCTGACGATCCAATCCGAAGTCTCCTGGTCTTCTCTTCTGAGTTTCCTACACTTTAGA
Source organism: Gymnocypris eckloni scoliostomus (assembly GCA_027564155.1). Lineage (NCBI taxonomy): Eukaryota > Metazoa > Chordata > Actinopteri > Cypriniformes > Cyprinidae > Gymnocypris > Gymnocypris eckloni. The sequence goes on from CM050422.1 coordinate 34,818,051, forward strand.
AGATAAAAGTTCAAAACAGATGGTGCCGTGACCCGGATAGAGTTCCAGCTTCCTCACCTGAAAACTTCAAGCTCAAACAAAGATCTGCATCCAGACTGCATCTTTTGGAATCCAGCGAAACTTCCAGCTGAACAAAGATTCCCAGACTGAATTTTTCTCTCAACCAAGGGTTGTGGTGAGTGCTGTCTCTAATCCAAAAGAACCTAAGACCAGTACAAATTTTGTATCCTCTGTGCCGTCAGAGAAGAGTTAACATACATCTGTAGGGTTTGTTTAACTAAGTTTATCCTCTAAAGTTTTCTTTTAGAGATGAAAGTTATCCTCTGTTTCAGGCAGGGAAGATTTGGCATTACGTGCTAGTTATATTGGTTATCCTCTGTTCCAGGCAGGGAAGTTTAGCATCTCGTGCTAAAAATTGGTTATCCTCTGTTTCAGGCAGGGAAGATTTGGCATTACGTGCTAATAATTTTGACATTGGTTATCCTCTGTTCTTGTAGGCAGGGAAGATTTGGCATTACGTGCTAAAAATTGGTTATCCTCTGTTTCAGGCAGGGAAGGTTAGCATTTCGTGCTAATAATTTTGGTTTATCCTCTGTTAGTGTAGGCAGGGAAGTTAAGTGTGAAGTGTTGGTAATTTGGAAAGTTAACAATAGTTACGTTTTTTTAACAAGTGTACCCTCTGTTGATCAGAGAAGTTTTTTTTGTTTTTTTGTTTAGTGTTTGTTTGTGTGGTACAGAAGAAACTTACAAAATGGTTAGAAGGAATGCTAGGCTGATTCCAACCACAGAAAAGATTGGTCTTGCGACTCCTTTGTGGTCAGATAGTGAATTCAAAACGCTGTTAGGGGAACAAATGGACCTAATAGTCACTGAAAAAGTTAGACAAGAACTAACGCAGAAATATGAGATTCATCCAGACAAGACTTGGTCGGTAGATGAGTGTAAAAAGGTACTAGGAGCAAGTATTCGTAAGAACAATGTGAAAGGCATTATCTGTTGTCACAGAGAATTGAGTTTAACATTAGCTACACAACAGTCTCAGCGTAACTCAGAGCTAGAGAAACAGAACAATGAACTCCGTGCTAGAGTATCCACTTTGACTAAGAAATTGAACCTCAAGAAAGCTGCAGCAAAAACTGATGTGGAAGTTAGTCAGCCTGATAACATTTACCCTGATTTACAAGCGTTCTTTGAAACAGATGTAGCTCTCCAATCAGTAACTGATGTGCCTGTAAATTCAGTCAATGTGTGTGGTGCTAGGAGAAGATCTCAGGGAATTGAGGAAACTGATAGTGTTCCTCTCAATTCTTCTGTTGTGCAAATACAAACTGTTGCCAAAGCTTTATGTCCTAAAGATATAGAGACTATCTCAGAGTTTACCGTCAACGCACACATTTTCTAAATTTAGAAGAACATTGATCAGTAAAATGCATCTTTATGACATGTCGTTGGCAGAAGTCACGCAGCTGATGTCACAAATTCTAACTGAATCTGAATTCAACAGTTTTGAATCTGCTGTTACTTCTGAACTGCGAAATGCCAGTAAGGGTGATTTAAGAGAAGGTATTTTGAAAATCCTAAAGAATATCTTAGGACCCAAAATAGATTGGTCTAGAATTACTACCTGTGTGCAAAGGAAAGAAGAAACTGTGAGTGAATATACTGAGAGATTTTGTCAGTCAGCTGTAATTTACAGTGGAATCGTTGATGACCCTGAAAGTGTGCTAGATGACAAGGGACCCCTGGTTCGTATCTGGTCAGATGGCCTTGTAGCCGAATACAGAAAAGCTTTACCATTCTTAGATCTAACTTGGTCTAACAGAACTCTCAGAAGTAACCTAGACAGGTTAGCTACATGGGAAAGAGATGCTGATGTCAAGGCAAAAGTAAGAGTAGCAGCAGCTACGTTTAAAACAACGAAACAAGACAATAGATGGTCTAAACGAGAAAGCAAATGCAAATACTGTGGAAAATTAGGACATTGGGAGAAAGAGTGTAGGAAGAAGTTGCAAGATAGTAAAAGAAATGCTATGCATAATTCTGCTCCTTCTCAGCCTGCCTACAAGCCTGAAGTAGTTCCGCCAGTGACCACTGAAACTGTAGGACAGCTAGTTCAGGCTCTTCTAAGAGCACAACAAGGCCAGGAAAAAAACTAATTGTTGGGGCTGTGAGTAGCTACCTTTCCCCTATAATCCAACACAATGACCAAATCATTTTTGTGAAAGGTAGCGTAAAAGAGAAAGAGATTGATTTTTTGCTTGATACAGGTGCAGAAATTACAGTAATTCCTACAAAATTGGCACAAGGTTTAAACATCCCATACAAGAAAACCAAACTTTGTTTAACTGGCGTAATAGGTGAAGATTCTGTTTTGTATGAAACTCCGCCCATAGAGGTACAATTTGGCCCAAAAACTCTGACTACAAAATTGCTATGCGCTCCATTAAATACAGGTGCAATTTTAGGCATGGATCTTCTGAGACAAATACATCTAACTTTAGACATGTCCTCAGAATCTACTAGCATAAAAATTTCCTCAGCACAGATTTCTACCAATAATGCAACCCTCCAGTATGCTTTCTTACAGAATCATCCAATTTGGGCTAAAGACAAGGATGATTGTGGTTGTTGACAGGTGTAGAACCAGTTAAATTGACAGGAACTCCACCTCCGGTCACCAAACAATATCCGATTAATAAGGAAGCTATACAGGAATCAAACTTATTGTAGAAAATTTGCTGACGCCGGAGTGCTAGTTAAAACCAACAGTCCATGTAATTCACCCATATGGCCCATCAAGAAATCTAATGGGACATGGAGACTTACAATAGACTACAGAGTAGCCAATAAACATATTGATAAAATCACCCCCCTAGTGGCAGATCCATCTACAATTTGTAATGGCTTACCATTAGGTTGTAAGATTTTTTCAGTAATTGATATGTCTAATGGATTATTTTCTGTACCGTTGCACTCTGACATCCAGCCGTGGTTAGCTTTCACAGTTGACTATGAACAATACCAGTGGACACGATTGCCACAGGGATTTCAAAACTCCCCAACCATATATCATCAGGCTGTCAGACGTGATTTGTGTGACCCAGAATGTCCGGTAAAACAGTCCACTATGATCCAATATGTCGATGATATTTTGATTGCCTCAACAGATCATGAGGTACATCAAACTGAATTGGCATCATTGTTGGACTATTTGCATAAAAACAGACACAAATGCAGCTTTCACAAAGCTCAAATTGCTAAAAAGCAAGTCACATTTCTGGGTCAAACAATTGGTGCGGGAAATAGATCCATTACACAGGATCGAGCGGCTTCAGTCAAAGCCATACCTCCGCCTACTACCATTAAAACACTCCGCTCATTTTTAGGAACAGCAGGTTATTGTAAACCTTGGATTGAAGACTATGCCTCGATTGCTCAGCCTCTCTATGATTTGTTGAAAGGCCATGGTAAAGATTCAGATACTGTTTGTATGGAAGAACTTCATCTCAAAGCTTTTAATGATTTGAAGAGAGCACTATGTCAAGCACCAGCATTAGGAATTGCCCAATCTGATAGACCCTTTGTGCTTTATGTCCATGAACACTTAGGCTTTATGACTGCATGTCTAATGCAAGATCATGGGGCAGCTTACGCCCAATTCATTACTATTCGTAAACTTGACATAGTCGCTCAAGGTATGGGCCCATGCCTCAGAGCAGTACAGGCAGTTCATCTAGCGCTTCAGGCTTCATCAGGAATGGTGTTAGGTCAGACTGTAAACGTAAAATGCCCTCACGCAGTGTCCGCATTAATGAATCAAGCAAAAGTCACTTCTGTCACCTCCTCCCGTTGGGGAAATTGGTTAGCAACTCTCACAGCCCCGAACATTGTTATACAGCGTGCACCAGTCACGAACCCATCCTCATGTATGATGTCTGCAATGACTGAAGTTGTGTTAGAGGGTGAAGGCGAAATGACTCATGATTGTGTTACGCTTACATATGCAGCGACAAGTGAAATAGCAGAAACTCCCATCGAGAACGCAGAATTGGAGTTGTTTGTTGATGGTTCAGCTCAAGTTATTGAAGGTAACAGGAGCAGGATATGCAGTAACTTCCACCACTGAAGTAGTTGCTTCAGGTCGTCTTCAGATCATTTTTCAGCTCAAGCTGCAGAACTAGTAGCCTTAACTAGAGCATGCACGCTAGCTTCAGAATCGGTTGCAAATATCTACACAGATTCCAGGTATGCTTTTGGGGTAATTCATGATTTTGGTGTCATTTGGCAAACCAGAAAATGTCTAACTTCTGCTGGATCCCCCATTAAGCATGCTGGATTAGTGAAAGATTTAATGTTTGCCATGAAACTCCCAAAGAAATTAGCGGTGATCAAAGTGAAAGCACATCTCACAACTAATACTACGGAAGCTAAAGGTAATGCTCTTGCTGATGTAGCGGCTAAACAGGCTTGTTTCTATGCAACTGTACAAGTGTGTTCAGGTAGTACAGCACAGAAGACAATTCTACCTCCTGAATCAATCGTTGATCTGTATAAAGACGTTCCTCTATATGAAGCATGGACATGGTTAGACAAAGGAGCCACTGTGGATTCATCCGGCTGCTGGACCAAAGGGGGAAAGTATGTTGCTCCCGAATCACTGTTGCCATATTTGGCTCAACAAATACAAAGTTTGGGTCATAGTGGTCCAGCAACGATGAATCACAGGTTTTCAAATCAATGGTGGAATCCAAAATTCAGAAACGTAGCCACTGAAACAGTCAAGAGATGTGTTACATGTCAGAAAATAATGATGTACCAGCAGACACCAGCAGCACATACCCCAGCTCCACCAGGGCCATTTCGTCACCTGCAAGTTGATTACATATCGTTGCCCCTTTGTAAAGGAAAAACTGTTTTGGTAGTAATAGACAAGTTCTCAAGATGGGTAGAAGCTTATCCAACAGGGCGTGCTACAACTGCACATACTGCTAAATGTCTTGTCACTGATTTCATTCCCAGATGGGATTACCAGATTACACTCAGATCAAGGTACCCACTTCACAGGACAGGTAGTCAAGGAAGTGTCTAGAATGTTGAAGATTAAGTGGAACCTTCACTGTCCCTATAGGCCACAAGCATCAGGACAGGTTGAACGATCAAACAGAACAATCAAAACCAGGCTAAGCAAAATGCATCAGGAAGGAGTACCATGGGTTGAAGCACTGCCGCAGTACTGTGTAGTATGAGAGCATCACCTAACAGATCAGTAGGACTGAGCCCTCATGAGATTATTACTGGACCCCAATGCAGATGCCAGGTGTGATTGATCTTAGAAATGCTGATGTGCACATTGCTTCAGATGCCCTGATCGCTTACTGTGAAAACCTCACAAAGGCAGTGCAGAGTGCCAAAGAGAGTTGAGTCGTGTTGGCAGACTCCACCAGAAGGTGGACACACAATCATCCCAGGTCAATGGGTCATGATAAAGGCGTTCAGAAGCTGCGGACCACATCAAGTGATGTTGATTACAGCTGCAGTATTGTGTCAGGAAGGAAAACTTGGACTCATGTGTCACACTGTAAAGTTGTTCCTCCCCTGCAGGGATAGGATAGGACAGACACAAGAACCAGTGAGGAGCCCAGGGAAGAACCGAAAGCAACAGGCTTGAGGCCAACCTGCGGTGAAGATTTCCTCATAGGCCTTTCCCCATCCAATAGTCCATCCTTTCCTTACTGTTCTTTAGGTTCTCAGGAATTGAGAAATAGGGAAAGAAGGAACAACAATAGCAGACTATATTTGAACAGAGGATACAACCCTAATGTTTGCAGACTCTACAACAAATACTGCTCTGTGCCGTTGGTCTCTCTTGTTTTTGTTTCTTTCTTCCTCTGTGCAGATACCAGTTGATGGCTGTCCTGAGATCCATATGCACCGCCCTTCTCACCTCCGGATGAAGCCACAGCCTCTGGAAAACAACTAGACCCATTGCCGAGCCAACTATCACACAAGAAAGAGAGAAGAAAGAAGAAAAAAAAAATACACAACGCAGAGACTCACATACGGGAACTTCAGTCATCCATCAACATGATCAAGATTTTCGTACTATTGATCTTTCAGCAAAATTACACCAGATGACTGAAGATAATTCTTCATGGTTCGGAAACTTGTTAGGTAAACCCTGGCTGTGGATCAAGGAAATAGCAATTCTGCTGTTGTTTCTCCGACTTGCGTACTATCTATGCATCCACAGTATCAAGTGTTTCTTTCAGCAAATGACTCCCGCCTCTCACGAGGAAATGACAGTTCCAACCAGAAAAGATTATTACCCGTAAGAACTTCACGGACCCTAATTGCATGTTTTGTTTCGGTGTCAGCATGCAATTACATATAAGCAACACAGAATGCTGGAGCATGATTTTCCATGCACCAATAGAACATCCTTGGCATGAGTAGATCTGTCATGATGGGAGTAGCTGAAGTTAGGTTGCAGGATGGTAGTCCAGGAATGCAACACGACGAAGCTGGAGGAATTGTTACGTTGTGACATGTATCCTTGTTGTGTAATCCACTGGTATGATGATCGAATAAGGTACACGTGTCACATTTGGAGATAGGGTGTGCCACCCATGGGATTCCTGCTCCTACTGAAGGTGCGTATGCATGCAAACATTCTTTCCAGCAAACAAGGCATTTCTTGACATATTCATCAGCTCACGAATATGTTGTTTCTGGGGTCTACACTTTGCGTGATGTCCATGATGGTTATTAGTACGAAAATCTTGATCATGTTGATGGATGACTGAAGTTCCCGTATGTGAGTCTCTGCGTTGTGTATTTTTTTTCTTGTGTGATAGTTGGCTCGGCGATGGGTCTAGTTGTTTTCTAGAGGTTGTGGCTTTATCCGCAGGTGAGAAGGGTGGTGCATATGGATCTCAGGACAGCCATCAAATGGTATCTGCACAGAGGAAGAAAGAAACACAAACAAGAGAGAACTAACGGCACAGAGCAGTATTTGTAGAGTCTGCATACATTAGGGTTGTATCCTCTGTTCAAAATATAGTCTGCTATGGTTGTTCCTTCTTTCCTATTTCTCAATTCCTGCGACACCTAAAGAACAGTGAGAAAGGATGGACTAATGGAGGAAAGGCCTATGAGGAAATCTTCACCTCAGGTTGGCCCCCAAGCCTGTTGCTTTCGGGTTCTTCCCTGGGCTCTCACTGGTTCTTGTGTCTGCCCTATCCTATCCCTGCAGGGGAGGAACAACCTTACAATGTGACACATGAGTCCAAGTTTTCCTTCCCTGACACAATACTGCAGCTGCTGTAATCAACATCACTTGATGTGGTCCGTACCACTTAGGCTCTAATGGCTTGTTTTTGAATGCCTTTATCATGACCCATTGACCTGGGACGATTGTGTGTCCACCTTCTGGTGGAGTCTGCCAACACGACTCAACTCTCTCTGCACTGCACTGCCTGTGAGGTTTTCACAGTAAATCAGGCATCTGAAGCAATGTGCACATCAGCATTTCTAAGATCAATCACACCTGGCATCTGCATTGGGCGTCAGCAATAATAATCAGTCCTACTGATCTGTTAGGTGATGCTCTCATACTACAGTACTGGCGGGCAGTGCTTACTCCTTCCTGATGCATTTAGCTTAGCCTGGTTTTCTGTTTGATTTGATCGCTCAACCTGTCCTGATGCTTGTGGCAGTGAAGGTTCCACAATCTTCAACATTCTAGACACTTCTTGACTACCTGTCCTGTGAAGTGGGTACCTTGATCTGAGTCAATGCAATCTGGTAATCCCCATCTGGGAATGAAATCAGTGACAAGACATTTTAGCAGTATGTGCAGCTGCAGCGCTGTTGGATAAGCTTCACCCATCTTGAACTTGTCTATTACTACCAAAACGTCAGTTTTTCCTTTACAAGGGGCAACGATATGTAATCAACTTGCAGGTGACTGGAATGGTGGATGTGCTGCTGGTGTAATGGCTGCTGGTACATCATTATTTTTCTGACATGTAACACATCTCTTGACTGTTTCAGTGGTGGCTGATTCCACCATTGATTTGAGAACCTGTGATTCATCGTTGCTGGACCACTATGACCCAAACTGTGTATTTGCTGAGCCAAATATGGCAACAGTGATTCGGGAGCAACATACTTTCCCCTTTGGTCCAGCAGCCGGATGAATCCACAGTGGCTCCTTTGTCTAACCATGTCCATGCTTCATAGAGGAACGTCTTTATACAGATCAACGATTGATTCAGGAGGTAGAATTATCTTCTGTGCTGTACTACCTGAACACACTTGTACAGTTGCATAGAAACAAGCCTGTTTAGCCGCTACATCTAGCAAGAGCATTACCTTTCCGTAGTATTAGTTGTGAGATGTGCTTTCACTTTGATCACTGCTAATTTCTTTTGGGAGTTTCATGGCAAACATTCTTTCACTAATCCAGCATGCTTAATGGGGATCCAGCAGAAGTTAGAAATTTTCTGGTTTGCCAAATGACACCAAAATCATGAATTACCCCAAAAGCATACCTGGAATCTGTGTAGATATTTGCAACCGATCCTGAAGCTAGCGTGCTCTAGTTAAGGCTACTAGTTCTGCAGCTTGAGCTGAAAATGATCTGAAGAGGCGACCTGAAGCAACTACTTCAGTGGTGGAAGTTACTGCATATCCTGCTGTCTGTTACCTTCAATAACTTGAGCTGAACCATCAACAAACAACTCCAATTCTGCATTCTCTATGGGAGTTTCGCTATTTCACTTGTCGCTGCATATGTAAGCGTAACACAATCATGAGTCATTTCGCCTTCATCCTCTAACACAAAATCAGTCATTGCAGACATCATACATGAGGATGGGTTCGTGACTGGTGCTGTATAACAATATTCGGGCTGTGAGATTTGTAACCAATTTCCCAACGAGGAGGAGGTGACAGAAGTGACTTTGCTTGATTCATTAGTCACTGTGTGAGGGCATTTTCGTTTACAGTCTGACCTAACACCATTCCTGATGAAGCCTGAAGCGCTAGATGAACTGCCTGTGCTCTGAGGCATGGGCCCATACCTGTGAGCGACTATGTCAAGTTTACCGAATAGTAATGAATTGGGCGAAGCTGCCCCATGATCTTGCATTAGACAGTCATAAAGCCTAAGTGTTCATGGACATAAAGCACAAAGGGTCTATCAGATTGGGCAATTCTAATGCTGGTGCTTGACATAGTGCTCTCTTCAAATCATTAAAAGCTTTAAGATGAAGTTCTTCCATACAAACAGTATCTGAATCTTTACCATGGCCTCTCAACAAATCATAGAGAGGCTGAGCAATCGAGGCATAGTCTTCAATCCAAGGTCTACAATAACCTGTTGTTCCTAAAAATGAGCGGAGTGTTTTAATGGTATTAGGCGGAGGTATGGCTTTGACTGAAGCCGATCTCGATCCTGTAATGGATCTATTTCCTGCACCAATTGTTTGACCCAGAAATGTGACTTGCTTTTAGCAACTTGAGCTTTGTGAAAGCTGCATTTGTGTCCTTTTATGCAAATAGTCCAACAATGATGCCAATTCAGTTTGATGTACCTCATGATCTGTTGAGGCAATCAAAATATCATCAACATATTGGATCATAGTGGACTGTTTTACTGGACATTCTGGGTCACACAAATCACGTCTGACAGCCTGATGATATATGGTTGGGGAGTTTTGAAATCCCTGTGGCAATCGTGTCCACTGGTATTGTTCATAGTCAACTGTGAAAGCTAACCATGGCTGGCTGTCAGAGTGCAACGGTACAGAAAAATCCATTGGACATATCAATTACTGAAAAATCTTACAATCTAATGGTAAGCCATTACAAATTGTAGATGGATCTGCCACTAGGGGTGATTTTTCAATATGTTTATTGGCTACTCTGTAGTCTATTGTAAGTCTCCATGTCCCATTAGATTTCTTGATGGGCCATATGGTGAATTACATGGACTGTTGGTTTTAACTAGCTCTTGCATCAGCAAATTTTCTACAATAAGTTTGATTCCTGTATAGCTTCCTTATTCGGATATTGTTTGGTGACCGGAGGTGGAGTTCCTGTCAATTTAACTGGTTCTACACCTGTCAACAATCATCATCCTTGTCTTTAGCCCAAATTGATGATTCTGTAAAGCATACTGGGGTTGCATTATTGGTAGAAATCTGTGCTGAGGAAATTTTATGCTAGTAGATTCTGAGGACATGTCTAAAGTTAGATTTATTTGTCTCAGAAGATCCATGCCTAAATTGCACCTGTATTTAATGGAGCATAGTAATTTTGTAGTCAGAGTTTTGGGCCAAATTGTACCTCTATGGTAGTTTCATACAAAACAGAATCTTCACCTATTACACCAGTTAAACAAAGTTTGGTTTCTTGTATGGGATGTTTAATTTTGTGAATTACTGTAATTTCTGCACCTGTAACAAAAATCAATCTCTTTCTATTTTATGCTACCTTTCACAAAATTCTTTGGTCATTGTGTTGGATTACAGGGAAAGGTGGCTACTCACAGCCCCAATAATTAGTTTTTTTCCTGGTCTTGTTGTGCTCTTAGAAGAGCCTGAACTAACTGTCCTATAGTTTCAGTGGTCACTGGCGGAACTACTTCCGGGTTGTGTGCAGGCTGAGAAGGAGCAGAATTATGCATAGCATTTCTTTTACTATCTTGCAACTTCTTCCCAATCAAATTTTTCACAGTATTTGCATTTGCTTTCTCTTTTAGACCATCTATTGTCTTGTTTTGTGTTAAACGTAGCTGCTGCTACTCTTACTTTTGCCTTGACATCAGCGTCTCTTTCCCATGTAGTTAACCTGTTCAGGTTATTTCTGAGTTCTGTTAGACCAAGTTAGATCTAAAGCTTTCTGTATTCGGCTACAAGGCCATCTGACCAGATACGAACCAAGGGTCCCTTGTCATCTAGCACACTTTCAGGGTCATCAACAGTTCCACTGTAGATTACAGCTGACTGACAAAATCTCTCAGTATATTCACTCACAGTTTCTTCTTTCCTTTGCACACAGGTAGTAATTCTAGACCAATCTATTTTGGGTCCTAAGATATTCTTTAGGATTTTCAAAATACCTTCTCTTAAATCACCCTTACTGGCATTTCGCAGTTCAGAAGTGACAGCAGATTCAAAACTGTTGAATTCAGATTCAGTTAGTATTTGTGACATCAGCTGCGTGACTTCTGTCAACATGTCATAAAGGCATTTTACTGATCAATCTTCTAAATTCAGAAAAATGTGTGCGTGCGTGCTAAACTCTGAGATAGTCTCTATATCTTTAGGACATAAAGCTTTGGCAGCAGTTTGTATTTGCACAACAGAAGAATGGAGAACATCCTCAATCTGAGATCTTCTCCTAGCCCCACACACATGGACGGAATTTACAGGCACATCAGTTACTGATTGGAGAGCTACATCTGTTTCAAAGAACGCTTGTAAATCAGGGGAAAAGTTATCAGGCTGACTTACTTCCATCAGTTTTGCCTCTTTCTTGAGGTTCAATTTCTTGGTCAAAGTGTATATTCTAGCACGGAGTTCATTGTTGTTTCTCTAGCTCTGCACGCTGAGACTGTTGTGTCGCTAGCGTTACACTGAATTCCCTGTGACAACAGATAATGTCTTTCACATTGTTCTTACGAATACTTGCTCCTAGTACTTTTTACACTCATCCCAAGTCTTGTCTGGATGAATCTCATATTTCATGACCACTCTTTTCTGTGGTTGGAATCATGATCAACAGAGGGTACACTTGTTTTTAACACGTAATGCCAAAATCTTCCCTGCCTGAAAGAACAGAGGATAAACCAAAAATTAGCACGTAATGCTAACCTTCCTGCCTGAAAGAACAGAGGATAAACCAAAAAATTAGCACGTAATGCTAACCTTCCTGCCTGAAAGAACAGAGGATAAACCAAAATTAGCACATAATGCTAACCTTCCCTGCCTGAAAGAACAGACGATAAACCAAAAATTAGCACGTAATGCTAACCTTCCCTGCCTGAAAGAACAGAGGATAAACCAAAAATTAGCACGTAATGCCAACCTTCCCTGCCTGAAAACAGAGGATAACCTTTAGTTAAACAAACCCTACAGATGTATGTTAACTCTTCTCTGACGGCACAGAGGATACAAAAATTTGTACTGGTCTTAGGTTCTTTCGGATTAGAGACAGCACTCACCAGAGAGAAAATTTCAGTCTGGGAATCCTTGTTCAGTTTGAAGTTTCGCTGGATTCCAAAAGATGCAGATCTTTGTTTGAGCTTGAAGTCTTTCAGGTGAGAAAGCTGGAACTCTATCCGGTTCACGGCAGCATCTGTTGAAAACTCTGTTCTTCTAAAGTGTAGAAACTCAGAAGAGAAGACCAGGAGACTTCGGATTCGATCGTCAGCAGAATTTCTTTATTCTATGACATGTGTTGTTATCTGTAGTCATCAAGATCTCATCTTAAGTCATTTTACAGGGTATCTTTATAGTCAGGATTGGAGGAGGGACTTTTTTTTTAGGTTGAGACAAAACATCAAAGAAAGCAAACATCTGAGGGCAGCGTTAGTTGGTTCCGGGAAACTTCCCGTGGTCCAATAAACCTATCGAATCCACGTCTGGCCAGGACACAGTTGTCTGACTCATTGACAAAAGGCACAGCTGTCCCAAGCCCAAATGGTCAGGAAACGATCTCAAGCACCTTTGCCTTGCCCGACACCTCTTAGTCAGGACGTGAATCCACATCAAACATAGAATAACATTTGTGATCCTTCAAACCCCTGGCCCAGACGTTGATTCAAAGAACCCCTGGCCCAGACGTTGATTCGTTAGGTTGATTGGATTAGTGTCTATATTTCGGAGCCCCCTGGCCCAGACGTGGAATCGTTAGGTTGATTGGATTAGTGTCTATCTTTCGGAGCCCCCTGGCCCAGACGTGGAATCGCTAGGTTGATTGGATTAGTGTCTATGCATTTGAAAAACTATTATGTTGATGAGATTAGAACCACGGGAAGTTTGGTAACAAGCTAACGCCTACCTCATGTGCTTGCTTTGTTTGAATTTGTCTCCACCTCCAAAAGTCCCTCCTCCAAAAATACCTATAAGATACCTTGTAAATTACTTGAGATTGAGATTTCGATGACTACAGCTACCAACAGCTTGTGTTCTCAATAAAGAATCCTGCTGACAATCCAATCTGAAGTCTCCTGGTCTTCTCTTCTGAGTTTCCTACACTTTAGAAGATAAAAGTTCACAACACAGCTCATGAAAGTCCAAAATCCAGTATCTCAAAATATTTGAATATTTCCTAAGATCAATCAAAAAAAGGATTTGCAAAACTGAAAAGTTCAAGTTATATTTAAAAGTGTGTGCATTTATGCACTCAATACTTGTTTGGGGCTCCTTACATCAGTGAGGTGTGGCATGGGAGCGATCAGCCTGTGGCATTACTGAGCACTATTGAGCCTTCAGCTCGTTTCTCATCTCAGACTGTTTCTCATCTTTCTCTTGAAAATATCCCATATATTCTCTATGGGGTTCAGGTCAGGCATGTTGGCTGTCCAATCGAGCACAGTAATATCATGATCAGCAAAGCACTTGGAAGTTATTTTGTCACTGTGGGAAGGTGCTAAAGTCCAGCTGGAAAAGGATATCAGCATCTCCATAAAGCTTGTCAGCAGAGGGAATCATAACGTGCTCTAAAATCTCCTGGTAGACGGCTGCATTGACTCTGGACTTGATGAAACACAATGGACCAAAACCAGCAGATGTCATGGTAGCCCAAATCATCACTGACTTCGGAAACTTTACACTGGACTTTAAGCAGCTTGAATTCTGTGCCTCTCCACTCTTCCTCCAGACCTTGATTTTCAAATAAAAAGCAACATTTGTTTGAGAGTATTCTCAAGCTTGCAGTCATCTCTGTTGCTTGTGCACATTTTCCTACCCAATGTCTTCCTTCCAATCAACTTTGCATTTAATATGCTTTGATACAGCACTCTGTGAACAGCCACTCCTTTCAGTAATGGCCTTCTGTGACTTACCGTCTTTGTGGAGGGTGTCAATGATCGTCTTCTGGACCATTGCCAAGTCAGCAGTGTTCCCCATTATTGTGGTTTCAAAGAACAAGAGATACCCGGAATTTATACTGTATGGATGGTCATTTATTGAAACTCAAATGTAAATATTCTAATATTTTGAGAAACTGATTTTTGACTCATTAGCTGTAAGCTTTAACCATCAAAATTAAAAAAATAAAAACACTTTTGAAGTGTTTTACTTTAGATGTAATGAATCTAAAATATATTAAAGTTTCACTTTTTGAAATATGTTACAAGGAAAAATTAACCTTTTCACCATATTCTGTATTTCTGAGATGCACCTGTATATCATGAAAAACTGTCTAATTATGTGTTTTATGGATTCTTGTCCATGAAATGCACCACTTCCGGCATTTTGTCGGTTAGTTGACGATTTTAAAAAATTGACTAATCGACTAAAATCTATGAATCGCGACAGCCCTAATGTCTTCAATCACTTTTTATCACTTTCATGCATTATGAATAAAATTAGTAATTTATCTCTCTTTTTTTTAAATCTTATACAAATGTTTGAGTTGTATCAATGGTTCCGCAAAAATATTAAGCTGCAAAACTGTATTTAACATTGATAATAATGATAATTTTTTCTTGAACAGCGAATCAGCATATTGTAATGATTTCTGAAGGATTATGTGACACTGAAACTTATTTTTGTAAACATTTATAAACGTTCAAACCAACTGTGGTAAACCAGAAAGTAAAAATTGTACTGTAACAGCAGACATGTAGCGCATCATAAATTTGGAATCATATCACACCACACAATTTAGGGGGAAATGCGCAGTTTGACCTGTAAACTAAAAAGAGTTTGTTCTGTAAACTAAAAAGAGCTGATGAGTTTTCCTGAGTCATCAAGATTCAAGATTGTATTCGACACATACATAATTATACAGAATATAATCAGCAGTGAAATGTAAGTCAGGTCCGCTCCATGGACAGTGCAAAGTGTTTCCTGTCATAGCTATGTAAAGATTTGATTTCAAAAACAGTTTCATAGCTATTCAATTATTTCTTGTTATGATTTTAAATCTATATTTAAACGTAACATGATTTTAAAGTAATTCTGAACTTTTGGTGGTTGTGCTTCAAAGGGGACATCGGAGGCCCATTTTCCACAAGGTGGTATGATTCAATAGGGTCTTCTCATAATGGTCTCAGTCAGTGGTCATGTAAAACAACACCCTTTTTTACCTTGTCAAAAACAGCTCTGTTCACAGCGACACGTTTCGATGCATATCTCTTTACATGCTAATGAGCTCTGCTCACCCCGCACTTCTCTTCTGTGGAAGTGATCCATCCTTGAGTTTTTACTTTTTTTAAAACCAGCCTTGAATTGTCCCTCATTCAGAAAACAGTCCGGAATAAAAAGATTTGTGCTGCCAGGCATGAAGAATTTAGTGAAGTGATATGTGGCCAAGTATGGTGACCCATACTCGGAATTTGTGCTCTGCATTTAAACCATCCAAGTGCGCACACACACACACGCGCACGCACGCACGCACGCACGCACGCACGCACGCACGCACACACACACACACACTGTGAACACACACCTGGAGCAGTTGGAGGTTCTGTACCTTGCTCAAGGGTCTCACCTCAGTCGTGGTATTGAAGGTAGAAGAAAGTGCTGGTTATTCACTACAAAATCAAATTGGCATTATAATTGAGACGGTTTAGGGGTGATTAAAAAAGGAGTGAATTTCTATCATTGTAGAGTGGTTATGTTACGAAATTTAAATATTATAATCTTTATACAAATGACAAAGGATTTTGAAAGTCTGACAGTAATCAGCATTGAGTTCTACTGCAAGGTTAACCTGTTTGAAAATGATTAACAGTTGAAAGCATTAGGAAAGTAATCAAATGTTATCAGTTACATTACTTTAATAAAGTAATTGGAAAAGTTATACTACTTAATAAATTTTAAGCAGGGTAACTTGTAATCGTAACCTATTACATTTCCAAATTAACCTTCTCAACGCTGTGCACGGTGAACAAATGATTGAATTAATAATACTTAAACTAGGTTAAGATTAATTTTAAAATTGTGCCCCCTAAAAGCACAACTGGCTCCTGTCTCAGCTTGTAAATCAACCCTCACAGTAAAATACCAGCACAATTTTTGATGGCTTGTTGCATATTTTTGTGTTTTAGTTTCCATGGTTTTCCTAATAAAGCTAATATTACAGAAAATTTGTTTTTTTTGTCTACTTTCTTTAGGAGAAATGTATTAACCAAAAAAATTAAAATTTGTCTCTTTGGTCAAAAAAGGTACCCGGCCCCTGCTCTTATAGGTTTGCTATAATGATTCAGTGTGTCATCAGCATGTTAAAATAGGTTTACAGACTACTTTCTTGACAAACAATCACAGGATTTTCTGGGAGGTCTGTTACTCTCTCATTCCTTACATGCCAGAGCTCAAACCGTGTGTTTATGATGCACTACTGCGCTATACAGGGAGCGAGATGAGACGCATATTTACTGCTACTCATGTGTGTATGTGCTTTACTATAAATATATTGAAAAACGACTGCTATTAGATAACTTATAATAGACTACGTTAACTCGTATTTAATTAATGTCAAAGTTCTCTTTAAAACTGTCTGAACGGTTAGTATTGATTTAAATACTTTAAAGGATTAAAAACAAACCTTTCTTTAGCAAAACAGACTCAGGAGCGCGGCACAGACTTATGATGACACGTCGCCCCACCAAAATAAAAGTCCTGTTCACTCAAAACAGAAATTCACATACAGAAAACACATTTAAACTGCAAGATACAGGTTCGATTCAAAGGATAAACCACAGATTTAGAAAGTTATGATATTAATATTTTTTCAAAAGCTTCTGGCTCCTAAATTTAAGCAAGTGTTTGCGCAATTATAACAACAACTACAGAGAATTGGTGCTATTCACCATCATGACCAAAGTTAGAACGTTATCTTCATATTTCAAAGGACTGTATTAGTAGTTTGACTGTATTCAAACTATTGCATATATATGCAAATTAATTATCAAAGTAGTTAAAAGTAGGAAATGTGAGCTTAAGATGGTCAGTCTTTACCACAGGAGGAGGAAGAGGTGATAGACCAGTCACAATTCAATTCAATTCAATTCAAGATTATTTGTATAGCGCTTTTCACGATAAAATCATTGCAAAGCAGCTTTACAGGAAATTACATTTCTACAATAGATTTATGCATTGCAGAAACTTAATATATTTAACTTATGGCAAAAAAAAAATAATTCTGTATACTGTCTGAGGGTTGGCTTCCTCTGAGGTCCTCTGATGGGTTGGTATCATCTCTTCTCAGGTGTTTGGTCATCTCAGATCATTTAAGAGTTGGATCCAGACTGAAGCTTGTGTAATTCCTAGTTAATCCCGTGGCAGAAACAGAGAAACAAATAGAGACATAATTAGCGTAGCTGTTGTACCATTCAAGAAGCAAGTAATTTTAACAAGTGCAGTTTCTATGCTATGGTGGGGCCTAAAACCTGACTGAAATTCTTCATAGATATCATTTTTTTGCAAGAAGGAGCACAATTGAGCAGACACAACTTTTTTTTTTTTTAAAGCAGTAATTTACAATAACTGCTTTCGGTGTGAGTGACCTAAGGTTTAGGAGTCCAAGCTTTAAAAATAGTTTTTGTTCATTTATTTTGCATTTTTCTGGTTTAATTACGATCAGGTTTTTTCTAGATCCTGCATTCAATTTATATTTTGTCCTCACTGTTCGGGGAACAGACACAGTCTGTATAGATTGGACACTGCGAGTACTTTTATCATTTAAGTGGGTAGAACAAAAGTCATCATAGTAGTTATTTGAGAATTGGCTTACTAGTCAGATGGAGTATAGCGTCCTGGAGATGTTGTCCGACAGGAGTTCTGCTCCGACTCTGCTGGGGTGCAGGCCATCAGCACGGAAAAGCCTAGGACGCTCCCAGAAAAGATTCCAATTATTAACAAAGAGCAGTTTCTGATCTTTACATCATGACAACAACCATTCGTTTAAAGCAACCAGCACCTGAACCTTTCGTGTCCTCGTCGATACGTGGGAAGTGGTCCTGACATGATGATCGTCGTCGTGGGCAATGTGCTGCGTGCCGTCTCGATCAGGCTCCTGAAGTCCCTCTTCAGTGTCTCCGTCTGCCGCAGCTTGGTGTCGTTCACCCCCGCGTGCAGCATGACCGTTCCGGTGCCCTCGTCGCCTTTCAGGATCGCGGGTATCTGTGCAGAAACATCGAGAACATGAGCACCGGGGAAACAGTGAGTGTGCACTTTACCTTCAGCTAACATCACACGGACGTGCTGTACGATGGAGTCTCCGATGAATACAGCATCATGTCCCGACTTGCAGAGAGGAACAAAGCGGTTGCATGTGGAGATCTCAAAGATCGGAGGTGGTGGAGGGGGAGAAACCGTCGTCCGCGGCCCTGGATCGCTTCATCTGCTGCTGCACCCAGGGTCCGTGGTTTCCCGGCGCCGGAGTGAAGGACATCTGGGAAGATCGCGTCTCGGGTGCACAGGGCCTGTGCAGAGAAACACACGGAGTAGAGGTGGTGGGAGTGTTAGCAGCGCGGTGAATACTTACCCCGGACTTGTGAGCGTCAGCCTGGGATGTTTCCAGCGTTGCTCTCTGCTCCCTCAGCTGGGCCTGCTTCCCCAGCAGCTTGTGGATCTGTCTCTCCACAGCCTCCAGCTCCAGCTGCACCAAATGCAGCTTGAACGTGTCCTCACCTGCACTCAAAGGTAAAGGCCATTAAAGTAAGTAACAGTGAAACAATGGTAAATGCGTGTGAATATGGTATTAGCTATGTTAGCCGCAGCCGCGCTGGCGATGCTAACGGGCTACTAGCGCACTCGGATATAAAAATAAAACTTGTGATAACAAGGCGCTCTGATTGTTCTTGTTGCAGAATGTGATGGAGGATATATTCACACGTTATAGAAACGAAAATTATGCTGTATTAAAATGTATTTTAAGACAAAAAATAGACCATAAACAATTGGCTTGACGGAGCTCAAACTCAAAACATCCACTGGTCAGAACAAAGCAATCGATCACTAGTGTTGCAGATAAATCAACAGCAGAGGGAGGTGGTGATGATGATGGTTCAAAACCAGTCGTTTGTTTTCCTAGAGTTTGTAATTTTTGCTCAAGTTCCGTTTGAAGATCTTGTACAGCTGTACATCGTGTTTTGGTGGTTTGAGTGCACTAGGTGAGCTCTGTAGACATCTGGGCCCGTGTTTATCAAGCCTCTAAGAATTACTCTCAAGAACACGGCTAATAAGAACAAGAATAAGAACGGCTAATAAGAACAAGAACACGCTCCCAAGAACACGATGGTATACCAGGCTGCTGCAGAAGAGCTGAGTCCACTCTCCCTTTCTGTCGCGGATGTAACCCGATGCTTCAAACGGATGAACATCCGAAAATCCGCAGGTCCGGATGGTATACCAGGCCGTGTGCTCATAGCATGCACTTTTCAACTAGCCGGGGTTTTTACAGACATTTTCAATCTGTCCCTCTCTCTGTTTGTGGTTCCCGCATGCTTCAAAAAATCCACCATTGTGCCCATACCAAAGAAAAATGAAATCACATGCTTGAATGACTGGAGGCCCGTTGCTCTGACCCCCATCTTCAGCAAGTGTTTTGAGAAGCTCGTCAGAGAACACATCTGTTCTGTGCTGTCTGCTTCACTGGACCCACTACAATTTGCATATCGCAGCAACCGTTCCACAGACGATGCTATTGCCTTCACCCTGCACACTGCTCTCTCTCACCTGGAAAATAAGAACACTTATGTGAGGATGCTGTTCGTGGATTATAGTTCAGCATTTAACACCATAGTGCCTGCCACACTGGTTGCGAAGCTCCAGACTCTGGGACTGAACAGATCTCTGTGTAGCTGGATCCTGGACTTCCTGACAGGCAGAAGTCAGGTGGTCAGAATGGGCAACAACACCGGTGCTCCGCAGGGCTGCGTCCTCAGCCCTCTCCTGTACTCCCTGTACACACACGACTGTACAGCTACACACAGCTCCAATGTGATCGTCAAATTTGCTGATGACACAACGGTGATAGGCCTGATCACTGTCAACGATGAGACGCCTACAGAGAGGAGGTGAGTTCCCTGACTAAATGGTGTCAGGAGAACCACCTCTCACTCAACATCGACAAGACCAAGGAGCTGCTGGTGGATTTCAGGAGACAGAGCAGAGAACACACACCCATCACCATCGACAAGACACCTGTGGAGCGGGTGAGCAGCTTTAAGTTCCTCGGCGTTCACATCACCGAGGATCTCACATGGTCCGCTCACACAGATGCAGTGCTGAAGAAGGCACATCAGCGCCTCTTCTTCCTGAGACGGCTGAGGAAGTTTGGAACGAGCCCCAGCATCCTCAGATCCTTCTACACCTGCACTGTGGAGAGCATCCTGACCGGCTGCATCACCGCCTGGTTTGGAAACAGCACCGCTGGCAACCGCAAAGCTCTGCAAATTGTCGTGCGAACTGCCCACCACATTGTTGGAGATGAGCTTCCCTCCCTTCAGGACATCTACACCAGGCGGTGTATAAGGAAAGCCAAAATGTATGTGTTTTTTTGCACATTATCTTCTGTACAGCCTGTAAGTATAGGTACTGTCTATATGTAAATTGTTGTTGTTGTTTTTTTTTGCACTGGCTGGAGCACGCTCTCAAGAATTTCACTCACCAAGGCACTTGTGCTGTGGTGATGTGACAATAAAAGTGATTTGATTTGATTTTGATTTAATAATTGACTTGAATTTGAAGTGTAAAAAAATTATTGTCTCAAAGCTTCGCTTAAAAGTTAGTTATCAATCATCTCAGTCATAATTTAAGTGAAGTGTAGGACTATATCCTAAGTGTTAGTCTTAGAGATGATTCATGCCACAAACCTGATTTTGGATGACGACATACGCCTGGACCAATCACTGAATAGATATCTTTAATTAAGAATATTATCAGATAAATTAATTTAAATAAATGCTTCTAATAGCAGTTTACATTCAACACATTTGACAATAAATAATTTTCAAGAGAATGCATTATGGCAAGCGTCATCGTCTTTGACGACAGCAAGACGACAGTAACTATTATTATCCGTCAAAAATTGACTAGGTGCCTATCTGTTGTGATGCAACGCGGAGAGCCGCTTCAGAAACTTCCCACGGCGCGGTGGATCAGCTCCGGTGGCCGTGGATCTGTAACGCAACGCGTGCAGTTTAAATAAGAGGTAAGAGATTTATTCATCTTACAGTGTAGATCGCGTAATACTCACGCCAGAAGTCAGTTATGATGTTCTTTGGTAATTTAAATGTTCTTTGCTTGTTTTGAATAAATGAGGAAATGTAACCGTTTGATTAAACGCTCGTCGCCAAACATTTAAAGAAGATTCGTCCTCCTCTTGAAAGATTTGCACATGTCTCCGTCTCCTCAGCGCCATCTCAAGCCCCTGCTGGCAACTCCTAGCCACTCGAGAGACCTCTTCAGCTGTCTTAAATAACTGGGAGAGTAAGAGTGATTCTTAGCTTTAAGAAATTTGATAACTTGCTTTTATAGTTTGAATGTAGGAGTGAATTTCATGAATTCTCAGCACTTAAGACTAAAATAGCACTTCGAGAAGCTTGATAAATACGGGCCGCAGCAGCCACATGCATCAGCCGTCAGGTAAAATGTAGATTTCATTTCCCACATGCACCTTATATATCGTTTTCCCAAACCTCCGCCTAACTGAGGGTAAGGTACAAGAACTGGCATGGACTTTTTCCCGTTTTGCCACAAGTATTGCTGTGAAAGCTGACAGTAATGAATAAAACTGAACAACACTACAACTACCACACATTAAACAGCACAGAGCAACTAACCCAAAGCTGTCCTGTGTATGCGTATCCAAGCTGATCTAAGATAAGCAGAACATAGAAATAGTTTGAAGTTTGTGGCGACACAGATAATATTTAACAGATGTTTGAAAATTACGTTGCACTAAATATCTCCAGCAAAGACTGGGACTTCAGTTTCAAGAATTTCTAAAGAATTTCAGTGTAACAAAACATGCTATTCAATTTAAAATAATATGTTGACTACAAATCACCCCTTATGTTAAAATGGACCCACATTTTTCTTCGGATATAGACACCCTATTTGGACTGTTTCTTTCACTTTGCATGATTGTCTACATTGTTCTTGAAAACTATTGTAATCATGACTCAAAACAAGAAGTCTATTGCTGCTAATGTTTATGCATCTTTCCCTTTGACATATCGATTTCTTTGATTTTATCTTAATAAGAAATAAATTGACAGCTGTGCATTTAAAGGGATAGTTTGCCCAAAAATGTAAATGCTTTCATCATTTACTCACCCTCAAATAGTTTCAACCCGGTATGATTGTCTTTGTTGTGCTCAACACAAAGGAAGATATTTTGAAGAAAGTTTGTAAGCAGTCTGTTTTGGGGCACCACTGACTTCCATAGTAGGAAAAGAAAATACTAGTGCCCCAGAACTGCTCTGTTTCCCACTTTCTTCAGAATATCTTCCTTTTCGGTTCAGCAGAACAAAGACAGTTGGGAGTGACCATTTTCCAATATTTAGGTAGGATTAAAAAATGCAAAGGAGTATGATAAAACAACATAAATGGAAATTTGAGAAAGCTGTTTGGGAGAAGTATAATAAAACATGCGAGTTAGAATTAATGAGTTATAGTACAGAGGATGATATTAATATATGTGCAGAGAAACTAAGTTTGATTTTGTTCAAAACGGCAGAAGAAAGTATACCAAAATTTGAAGGAAATAGGAGGAAGAAAGCTGCTTCGTGTTGGAATGATGAATGCAGAGATTCAATTAAAAACATGAATAAAGCATTTAAAATGCTGAAAAGAACATTGACACCAAAAGCAGTAATAGAATATCAGAGGGAGAGAGCGGAGGACAATTAAGCATGCAAAAAAGTAATACTGGAGAGATTATTGTGATTCCATAAGGAAGGAAACTGAATTAGGAGAGGTATGGAATATGTTAAAGAAGATGATTGGAATATATGAAACTAGAAATATGCCAGTAATCTCAGGAGAAGAAAGGACAGCTATTACAGAAATGGAAAAAAGGCAGAATTATCAGCCTTTCAGAAAGCACATAGTAAAGAAAATCTCGATGAGAATTGTAGAATGAAAAGACAGGACATTTTGAATCAACATCAAGACATATATACTAAAAGACCTGATGGAAAAGGAGCATTGGATGCTGACTTTGAAATATGGGAACTTAAAAGGGTATCACACGGTATAAAACGAACAGCACCTGGACAAGATATAATTTGTTATATTATAAACTAGATGACATGCAAACTAAGGCACTTAGACTAATGTTAGGAGCAGTTAAAACAACACACGGTGCAGCATTGCAAAAAGAAACATCGGAAATGCCATTATTTATAAGAAGACAAAACTGACTATGGCATACTGGATACATGTAACTTTTATTTTACTTAAAGTAGTATTGGACTTATATAATAAGGTTGGAAGGAAGAATTCCAAGGTCATGGAAACATGCAATAATAATTTCAATAGATAAACCAGGGAAAGATGCAGCGATAGCAGGGAATTACAGGCCAATTGCGCTTACATCAGATTTATGTAAGCTGATGGAAAAAATAATTGTAAATAGGCTAAATTATGTACTTGAGAGTAAGGGAGCGTTGGCACCTAATCAATATGGTTTTAGGAAAGGCCGATCAACATTAGATGCATTAGTAAAGCTGGAAACAGATGTAAAGAAAGCTATAGCAGTTAAAGAGGGATTAGTGGCAGTTTACTTTGATATGGAAGAGGCATATGACATGTTATTTATTTATTTTTATTTTATTTAATCATTTAGCAGACGCTTTTATCCAAAGCGACTTAAAAATGAGGACATTATAGAAGCAATCAAAACCAACAAAAGAGCAACAACATGCAAGTGCTATTACAAGACCTGGTTAGCCTAACGCAGTAAGGTTGTTTTTTATTATTGTTTTTTTTAGAAAACGAGTATATAAAATATAGAAAAAAGACACTTAGTGTTAGTTTTTTAAGAAAAGCTAGCAGTTAGAGAATAAGTATGCAATTGATAGAGGGTCAAATATTTGTGTGTTTTTTTTAAATAAAAAGAAGACGTGAAGATGTGTTTTTAGCCATTTCTTGAAGATGGGTAAGGATTGAGTTGGGCAGGTCATTCCACAAGATGGGAATAGTTAATGAAAAAGTCTGTGAAAGTGATTTTGTGTCTCTTTGGGATGGTACAGTAATGCGCTATTCACTTGCAGAACGCAAGCTTCTAGAGGGCATATAAGTCTGAAGTAATGAATTTAGGTAAAGGGGTGCAGAGCCAGAGGTGGTTCTGTAGGCAAACATTAATGCCTTGAATTTAATGCCAGCAGCTATTGGTAGCCAGTGCAAATTGATGAACAGAGGTGTGACGTGCGTTCTTTTCAGCTCATTAAAGATTAATCTTGCAGCAGCATTTTGGATTAATTGTAGAGGTTTGATGGAACTGGCTGGAAGACCTGCCAAGAGAGCATTGCAATAGTCAAGTCTGGACCGAACAAGAGCCTGAACAAGGAGTTGTGTTGCATGTTCCGAGAGAAAGGGCCTGATCTTCTTAATATTATATAATGCAAATCTACAGGACCGGGCAAGAAATGTCTGCTAGACATGCTGAGATGCGAGCAGCTATCGTCGGATCATCAGGATGGAATGAGAGGTAGAGTTGAGTGTCATCAGCATAGCAGTGATATGAAAAGCCATGTTTCTGAATGACAGAACCTAGTGAAGTCATGTAGACAGAAAAGAGAAGTGGTCCAAGGACTGAGCCCTGTGGCACCCCTGTAGCTAGATGTTGCGACTTGTATACCTCACCTCTCCAAGTTACTTTGAAGGACCTATCTGAGAGGTAAGAGTCAAACCACTGGAGTGCGGTTCCTGAGATGCCCTTTCTCAATAGGGTTGACAGGAGGATCTGGTGGTTGACCGTATCAAAAGCAGCAGACAGATCCAGCAATATAAGTAATGAAGACTTGGAAGCCATTCTTGCAAGTCTTAGATCTTCAACAACTGAGAGCAAAGCAGTTTCGGTGGAATGTCCACTTCTGAAGCCACATTGGTTACTGTCCAGGAGGTTGTTCTGTGTGAGAAAGGCAGTGACTTGGTTGAACACAACTCGTTCAAGTGTTTTTGCAATGAAAGGTAGAAGGGAAACCGGTCTATAGTTCCCTAAAAGAGTTGGGTTAAGAGTGGGTTACTTAAGAAGTGGGGTTATACGAGCCTGTTTAAATGCTGAGGGAAAAATTCCAGTGTGAAGGGATGTGTTAACGATGTGAGTGAGTGCAGGAACAATGAGGAAAAGTTTTTCTAATCAAAATATAAATTATTTGAATATAATCAATGTGAATATAGCCATTTAATGTATCAACTCATCCTACTATTATAACCGTGTGATTGCCTGCGTGTATAGAAATCTGTATGAGAAGTGCAGACATAAGGAGATGCTGCTTGTCATGTTTTTTCCTTTAGGCAAAGTATATAACGGGAGCCTTGTTTTCACGGAACATAAAATTAAGGTCTCCTGACTGTCTCCTGACTGCATCGTGATCCCATAACAAACATGTATACAATGTATTGAACACGCCTAGAGAAATAACTGTATATAATAGAATGCAGAATATCAATCTGGAGATTTCTCTGCAGAGTTTTCTCGGCCTTATTGTCCAATGATAATAAAGTCTATATTCTGGCACCAAAACCCCAAGACTTCAAGAGTGATTCTTCACAGAAAAAGGCGGAAACCACCACATTTGGCATCACGAACAGGATTGGAAAGGAGCTGCAGGGTGGACGACCACTTTGGACGGACTTTGAAAACAGCACAAATTGTGGCCACTAAAGAAAAAGGTAGGCAGTTTTTGCTTATATAATTAATTTGTGCTGTTTGCTGGTCTGCCTTAGTGGTAAGGACACTTAAAATTGCTCTTCCAAATTTAAAGAGCAAAAAGAAAAAGATAAAAGGGGGTTTTGATGCCAGAATAACTAATTGCATGCAATGATCTGTGTTTATTGTTAAGTGGGCCTTGACGGATAACAATAAACGTGAAGCAGATAAAGTATAGGAAAGCGCATACAAGGATCTGTGTTTATTGTTAGTTGGGCCTTGACGGATAACATTAAACGTGAAGCAGATAAAGTATAGGAAAGCGCATACAATGATCTGTGTTTATTGTTAAGTGGGCCTTGATGGATAACATTAAACGTGAAGCAGATAAAGTATAGGAAAGCGCATACAATGATCTGTGTTTATTGTTAATTGGGCCTTGATGGATAACATTAAACGTGAAGCAGATAAAGTATAGGAAAGCGCATACAATGATCTTTGTTTATTGTTAATTGGGCCTTGATGGATAACATTAAATGTGAAGCAGATAAAGTATAGGAAAGCGCATACAATGATCTGTGTTTATTGGTAATTGGGCCTTTACGGATAACATTAAATGTGAAGCAGATAAAGTATAGGAAAGCGCGTACAGTGATCTGTGTTTATTGTTAAGTGGGCCTTGAAGGATAACATTAAACGTGAAGCAGATAAAGTATAGGAAGCGTGCAAAGTCCTACGGCTACCGCTCTGTTTATTTAAAAAATAATTATAAATAAGGTTACAGAGGTCTGCACGGGTAGGCAAGAATAAGTTCAAAGTCCTGTGGCTACCGCTCTGTTTATTTAAAAAATAAGGTTACAGAGGTCTGCACGGGTAGACAAAAATTCCTGAAGGGTGCTTTTTACTGTTTTGAGGAAGTGTATCAGTGAAAAAGCAGGAGAACTGACAGGTCACTCAGGAAGAGTGTAGTGTAGTCTGTTTTAGTGTCTATGTGAATGACTGAGATTGTATGAGAAAATAAATTCCGTATCAGGTGGGCAAGAGCTGCGCACCCCTCCTGGACCATCCCTTAAGTGGGGCCTGGCAGAGTGTTGGACGCAGTTCGTGCTGCACCTGAGAGGGATGAATGAGTGAACACACACACTCGGCAACGGCAAACATGCTGATCACTTCCGGTTTGTCGTTGACGCGTGTTCTGAATTGAATCTCCGTCAAGCCAATTATTTATCGTTTATTTTCTATCTTAAATTCCGATTTTATACACAATAATTTGTGTTTCTATAACGTGTGAATATATCCCCGATCGCATTCTGTAACGAGAATAATCAGAGCGGCTTGTTATCGCAAGTTTTATTTTGATTTCCCGAGTCCGCTATTAGCTTATAGCCCGTTAGCAAAGCCAGCGCGGGTGCCGCTAACACAGCTAATACCCCTTTTTCACACACGCATACACACATTTAACATTGTTTCACTGTTACTTGCTTTAATGGCGGATTTGTGTCTACCTTTGTGTGCAGGTGAGGACACGTTCGAGCTGCATTCGGTGCAGCTCGAGCTGGAGGCCGTGGAGAGACGGATCCACGAGCTGCTTGGGAAACAGGCCCAGCTGAGGAAATGGAAAGCAACGCTGGAAACATCTCGGGCTGACGCTCATAAGTCCGGGGTAAGTATGCAGCGCGCTGCTAACACTCCCACCACCTCTACTCCGTGTGTTTCTCTGCACAGGCCCCGTGCACCCGGGACGCGATCGTCACAGATGGCCTTCACTCCGGCGCCGGGAAACCACGGACCCTGGGTGCAGCAGCGGAAGACGCGATCCAGGCCCGGCGGCGACTTCTCCCCTCCGGTCTTCGACATCTCATCCCGGAACCGCCGCCTCTCTGCGAGACTGATCGTGACGCTGTGGTCATCGGAGACTCAATCGTCCGGCATGTCCGTGCTACGTTAGCTGAAGGTAAAGTGCACACTCATTGTCTCCCTGGTGCTCGTGTTCTTGATGTTTCTGTGCAGATACCCGCGATCCTGAAGGATGACGAGAGCGTTGCAGCTGTTGTGATTCACGCGGGGGCTAACGACACCAAGCTGCGGCAGACGGAGACACTGAAGAGGGACTTCAGGAGCCTGATCGAGACGGTACGCAGCACATCGCCCGCGGCGACGATCATCGTGTCAGGACCTCTTCCCACGTATCGACGAGGACACGAAAAGTTCAGTAGACTGTTTGATTTAAATGAATGGTTGTTTTCATTGTGTACAGAGCAGAAAATTCTCTTTGTTAATAATTGGAATCTTTTCTGGGAGCGTCCTAGGCTATTTCGTGCTGATGGCCTGCATCCCAGCAGAGTCGGTGCGAACTCCTGTCGGACAACATCACCAGGACGCTCTATCTGACTAGTAAGCCAATTCTCCAATAACAGCTATGATGACTTTTGTTCTACCCACTTAAATGATAAAGGTACTTGCAGTGTCCAATCTATACAGACTGTGTCTGTTCCCCGAATAGTGAGTTCAAAATATAAATTTAATGCAGGATCTAGAACAAATCTGATCGTGATTAAACCAGAAAAATGCCAAATAAATGAACAAAAACAATTTTTAAAACTTGGGCTCCTAAATATCTGATCACTCACACCGAAAGCAGTTATTGTAAATTAAATAATCACAGATAATAGTTTTGATGTACTCTGTCTGACTGAAACCTGGCTTAAAACTAATTATTATTTTGGTCTAAATGAATCTACTCCACCAAGCTACTGTTATAAGCACGAGCCTCGTGAGACTGGTCGTGGCGGCGGTGTCGCAACAATATATAGTGATATTCTCAATGTTACTCAGAAAACAGGATACAGGTTTGACTCATTCGAAATACTTATGCTCAATGTTAAACTGTCAGATAAGCAAAATAAATCTGTCCTATCTCTTGCTCTGGCTACTGTGTATAGACCGCCAGGGCCATATACAGATTTTCTAAAAGAATTTGCAGATTTCCTCTCAGACCTATTGGTTACTGTTGATAAAGCACTAATTGTTGGAGATTTTAACATTCACGTTGATAATACAAATGATGCGTTAGGACTTGCGTTTTCTGACCTAATAAACTCTTTTGGTGTCAAGCAAAATGTCACCGGGCCCACGCATCGTTTTAATAATACGCTAGATTTAATAATATCGCATGGAATTGATCTAACTGATATAGATATCATACCTCAAAGTGATGATGTTACTGACCATTTCCTTGTATCATGCATGCTGCATATTACAGATATTAACTATATGGCTCCGCGTTATCGCCCAGGCAGAATTATTATTCCAGCCACTAAAGACAGATTCACAAATAACCTGCCTGATTTATCTCAACTGCTCTGTGTACCCATAAATAAAGATGAACTAGACACAATTACTAGCAACATGGGAACTATCTTCTCCAATACGTTAGAAACTGTTGCCCCCATCAAATTAAAAAAGGTTAGAGAAAAACGTGCTGCGCCATGGTACAACAGTTATACCCATTCTCTCAAGAAAGAAACTCGTATTCTTGAGTGCAAATGGAGAAAAACTAACTTGGAAGTCTTTAGAATTGCGTGGAAAAACATTATGTCCAGCTATAGACAGGCTCTAAAAACTGCAAGAACCGAGTATATCCGCAAACTCATAGATAATCACCAAAACAATCCAAGGTTTCTATTTAGCACAGTGGCTAGATTAACAAATAAACAGATGTCACCCGATCTAAATATTCCCTCACAGTTTAATAGTAATGACTTTATGAAATTTCTTTAATGATAAAATAGATAATATCAGAAATACAATAACAAATGTAGATTCTACAGCGTCTAGTACTCCAGCTTCATTCATCGCACCCAAAGAAAAACTGCAGTGCTTTACAACTATAGGACAGGATGAGCTAAATAAACTTATCACTGCATCTAAACCAACAACATGTTTATTAGATCCTGTACCAACTAAACTATTGAAAGAGTTGTTACCTGTTGCAGAAGAACCGCTTCTCAATATTATTAACTCCTCGTTATCTTTAGGTCACATCCCAAAACCATTTAAGCTGGCAGTTATTAAGCCTCTTATTAAGAAACCAAAATTAGATCCTTGTGAACTGGCAAATTACAGGCCCATTTCAAATCTTCCGTTTATGTCGAAAATATTAGAAAAAGTAGTGTCTGCTCAACTGTGCTCCTTTTTGCAAAAAAATTATATCTATGAAGAATTTCAGTCAGGTTTCAGGCCCCGCCATAGCACAGAAACTGCACTTGTTAAAATTACAAATGACTTGCTTCTTCGTCAGACAAAGGCTGCATCTCATTGCTAGTTTTACTTGATCTTAGTGCTGCGTTCGACACTATAGATCATGACATACTGATAGATCGATTACAAAACTATACAGGTATTCAAGGGCAGGCTTTAAGATGGTTTAGATCCTACCTGTCCGATCGCTACCACTTTGTTTATTTAAACGGGAGTCATCTCAATTATCACCAGTAAAGTATGGAGTACCACAAGGATCTGTCCTAGGTCCTCTATTATTTTCATTATATATGTTGCCCCTTGGTAATATTATTAGAAAATACGGGATTAGTTTCCATTGTTATGCTGATGACACTCAACTATATATCTCAACAAAACCAGATGAAACTTCTAAACTATCTAAGCTAACAGAGTGTGTTAAAAATATAAAAGATTGGATGACCAGTAATTTTCTCCTATTAAATTCAGATAAGAACCGAGATATTACTAATTGGACCTAAAAACAGTACACAGAATCTCTTGGATTACAATTTGCAACTAGACGGATGTACTGTTACTTCCTCTACAGTAAAAAACCTGGGTGTTATATTAGACAGCAACCTATCTTTTGAAAATCATATTTCCAATGTTACAAAAACAGCATTCTTCCATCTTAGAAACATTTCCAAGCTATGGAACATGTTAAGTGTTTCTGATGCAGAAAAGTTAGTTCATGCATTCATGACCTCTAGACTAGACTATTGTAATGCACTTCTAGGTGGTTGTCCTGCATCTTCAATAAACAAGCTACAGATAGTACAAAATGATGCGGCAAGAGTCCTTACCAGGTCAAGAAAATATGACCATATTACCCCAATTTTACAGTCTCTGCACTGGCTACCTATTAAGTTTCGTATCAGTTATAAAATATTATTACTTGCCTATAAGGCCCTAAATGATTTAGCTCCTGCGTACCTAACTAATCTTCTATCACGCTACAATCCAACCCGCTCCCTAAGGTCGCAAAACTCTGAACTCTTGGTAGTACCTAGGATAGCAAAGTCCACTAAAGGAGGTAGAACTTTTTCATATCTGGCTCCTAAACTCTGGAATAGCCTTCCTGATAACGTTCGGGGTTTAGACACACTCTCTCTGTTTAAATCTAGATTAAAGACGCATCTCTTTAGCCAAGCATTCATATAATGCATCTCATAATCTTGTACTGCCAGTCTATCTGAACAAATGCACATTATTATGCTTTAGCTTGGGTTATACTGATAATTTTATCCAGGGTTATTCCTGGATGGAACAACTGCTACGCTAATTGTCTTACTGTTTCTATGTTTCTGCCAGGATTAACATCCCGTGGTAGCTAGAATTACACAAGCTTCAGTCTGGATCCAACCCTTAAAACGATTGAGATGACCGAACACCTGAGAAGAGACGATGACAACCCTCCGAGGACCTCAGGAAGCCAACCATCAGCGATTATACTGACTTAACCAAAGTCTGCCATAAATGGAGGATCAGCACCTGGAGACAACCTCTACAGCCCCTTCAGTCCTGAACATCAGTGGAGTCTAGGAAACATAGATGAGCCCCAGAGACAGATCTCCAGTGAGGACCTCGTCACCTAGACATCCATCAGGGAAAGACCCCTGGAACCAGTGGACCACTTACACTCTGACTTTGCTGCAGTTGGAACAAACTACTGATTTGTCTGGCCGGAGGGAACTGGCCCCGACTGAGCCTGGTTTCTCCCAAGGTTTTTCTCCATTCTGTCACCGATGGAGTTTTCGTTCCTTGCCGCTGTCGCCTCTGGCTTGCTTAGTTGGGGACACTTCATTTCCAGCACAATCATCGACTTGATTGCACAGATATTATTTAAACTGAACTAAGCTGGACAATGCCATTACTAAATTCAATAATGAAATGCATTCAGCTGATAATTGAGTGTTAAATCCTGTCATTTTACATTATTGACACAATTTGCCTATTTTGATATTGTGCAGTGCTTTGTTACAATTTGTATTGTTAAAAGCGCTTTATAAATAAAGGTGACTTGACTTGACTTGAATGAGCCTTATAAATAAAGGGACACAGAATGAAAGAATGAGCCCTGTGTGAATAAAGGGACTAGATGGAGTGAATGTATATCAATAAAGATTGAATCAAGATCTTTTATATACATTTACATATTTTAGAGGTCTATGTGATAAGAGAAGGAAAACATTTCTGAGATCAAAGCAGCAGAAGTGAGAATAAGGTATTAAGTAAAAAAAAAAAGTATATTAAAAATACTTTTAAGGACAGACAATATAATAAAAAAAATAGAAGAGAAGTAAAAATAAATATAAAAATTATTTTAGTAGTTTTGGATATTGAGTGATTATAAAATAGAGATGAGACTATTAATGCATACAGAAAGTGTACATGCATCAGACAGAAGAAAAAAATAAAAAATAGGTTTAAAGAGGCATGTCACAAAATAAAGATTAAAACAGGAGAAAATAGGTTGAAATAGTTAAATTAAGTGGAAATATATTAATTTAACTATTTCAACCTATTTTCTCCTTTTCTTATAATCTTATAATCCAATATTTAATACTCAATATATATATATATATATATATTTTTTTTTTCACTTATATTTAATACTGAGTAATAAATATTGGATTATAAGATTATAAGAAAAGGTATGGCAGCCACTCCGGTGGAAATATTAGGATTAAAATATCCATTGTGTAAAGGCCTAATAGACAAAATCTCAAACAAATGGCAGCAGAGAACTAAAAAAATGATGACAAAATGGCCAGCGGAAGGGACATTTGATGTAGCACTGTGTAAGGAAATGGAAACTCTGATAAAAAATCATAAAACTAAAGGCAACAGTAAAAAGAGAGAAACAAAAAATGCAAAAGAGAAGGAAGTGCTAGCCTTATTCAAAAAGGAAGGAGAAAACTCATTAAAAAGTATAAAACAGGTAGGAAAAATACTAAAACAGGCAGACCAAGAGACAAAGAAAAAAGAAGAGTTGTTTTCTAAACCACCCCCATATCTGCCCCCAGAAGGACAGTTCCCAATACTTAAGGATACTGTAGAAGTTTCTGGAGAAATGCAAATGGAAGGACAAATAGAGTTTGACAAAAAACTAAAAAAAAACGGATGTAAGACCAAAGAGGCAACTAAATAAAAAGAGTGAAGGGTATTTACCTTTAGATTGTTATAAACAGGCATGCATAGCATTACAAATGATGAAAGCAAACTATGAAGGAAAAACAGGAAATGAGGAAACGTTAGAGCAAATAATGAGAGGAGATAAGTACATTGAAGCACAAGCAGAGGCTATGGAAGCAAAAATAGGAAGAAAAATTAAAGAAACAAAAAGTTAATCGAAGATGCAAGTAGGATGGTGACAGATAGAAGTAAACTATTAGAACGCAGAGAGGAAGTGAGTGAAGGGGAGGAGTCTTCATTTGATGAAGGAACATGGGAACAAGGAAGAGAAAAAGGAAGACTTAGAGCAATGGCTGCACAACTCCCAATTTTGATAAAGGGTACACAGGTACAGTATGTCCCATGGGCCTCACAGGACCTTGAGGGGCTTGTCACTCACCTCCCAGACATCCATGAGGGGGCTGAGAAATGGATTACTATACTATACTATATCTCACTATATGGATGGAACTGTGTCCGATGCATTCCATCCAGCAGTGTGGCAGGCACTGCGTGGTGAGTACCCGATCAGACTGAACCCTAAATCATTACAGGGAGAACAGCTGGGGGAAACAGAAAATCCAAACAAATATGTTCAGAGACAGCTGAAAAGATGGAAACAAGAAACTGAAGGGAATCCAGAAGGAGACCCATTAATGGCAACATTGTTCAGAAATGCTGTGATTTATGCCATGCCTCAAGCTATAAAGAGCAGGCTGGAGGACGTGGTCGGCTTAAACTCTAAAACACACAAAGAGTTCTGTGACCATGTGTCTCATGCAGTAGAGCAACACAGAAATAATGAACAGAAACTCAAGAGCCAAGAGAAAGAGATACAGAGAAAATTAACTCAATTACAACTTGAAGAGCTGACAAAAAGGAACAAGAAAATTATTCAAGCTCCAATAAAGAAAGAAGAATCAGAACAAATGACATTGATGTCTTCAGTAAATGCTCCTCCAACAGCTATTCAGTCAAGCCAACCTGCAGCAGTCCCTCTAAATGTACACCAGATCCCTGTACCCATCATTAATGTCTATACTCAACAACCAGAGCCAATGGGATGGAAAAGACAACCTGTACAAAGAGGACAGAGAGGAAGAGGCACGCCTTATACTGGTCCTCCAGGTATGTGCTGGGGATGTAAACAATACGGACATAACAAAATTGACTGTCCCACCAATTCATGGCAACAGCCACCTCAGGGGGGGAAGGGGAGTTGACAGCAGCCCACCCAGGGTCCATCACAGGGCCCAGTAAACCCTTGGGGAGGTCCAAATCAAGGACATTAGGGGTGCCCAGAGAATCCTACATGGGAGAGTCAGCTTCCAATTTTAACAACTAAAGCTGATCAAGAACCTATTCTGCAAACTGAAATAAAGGGAAAGACCACACCTATGATGGTAGACACAGGAGCTGTATATACTTGTGTAAATTCAAATTATGCCTCACATCTCCCCTTGTCTGGAAAATTCGCAAAGACAATAGGATTCTCGGGACAAATGCAGCTAATCCCAACGACAGCTCCAATGTGTCTGCAAACGAAAAATAAAAGTGTAACAATGCCCATTCTTGTGTCAAATCAGACTCCTCCTAATTTGTTAGGAAGAGATGCTTTATGTAAAATGGGGTTACAAATTTGGTGTTCTCCAGATGGAGTGTATATAGACACAATGGGAATAGAAACTCAAATGATGGTTTTGGAGCCAAAAGCAAATGTTTATTGGATAGGACAGATATAATCGGATGTGAGAAAGACAATTAATAAATGGAGAAAGTTTATTGAAGCACAGATTCCAGAAGCACAGTTACCAAGATCAGAATTGCATTGTACAATGATATATGATCTCGAAAGAGATGAAAAAATGGAAAAGAAATGGCAGAAAGAAACTGAAGGACAAAAAAATTGAAATTATTTCACAGTACATCATAATAGGTAAACAGGGAGCAGCTTTGAGGTTACCTGAATGTGAATTTGTGAAAAAATGGTTTAATGTAACAGATTCTGTGCTACATGTGTCTTTATATGTAGGAAGCAAAAGATCTAGGACCAATGATGAAAAAGGCAGAACAAAGCAAATGGGAACCAACAGAAAATCCGTTGATTTTTCATTCAGCTGACAAAAACTACATACAAATTTTATGTGCAACAAGTTTAATGGGAATTCCTCAGGAAATGGTTATCAGTCAAAAGAACCTGACGCTACAACATCTGAATTAATAGACACTACTGACACTGAACTATTAAAGGAAGTAGAGCGTCAAGTACCAAATTAACTATGGTCTCAACATGACTCAGATGTAGGAATAATAAAATCAGCAGACCCAGTGAGAGTACGACTTAAGCCAGAAGCTTGTCTGCCAAGAAAATCTCAATACCCTTTGCGTCCTGACGCTGAGGCAGGTATAAAAACCACTATTGAAGGTTTATTAAAGGCAGGAGTATTAATTGAAACAACTGGTTATTGTAACACTCCAATTATGCCAGTGATAAAAGCAGACAAAAAGATGGCGTCTCGTGCATGAACTACGAGCAATCAATGATATAGTAGAGGATATGCCAGCTGAAGTACCAAACCCACACACACTACTGACGAATGTCCCTCCTGATGCCAAATACTTTACGGTGATTGATCTCTGTTCAGCCTACTTTAGTGTTCCCCTGGCAGAGGAAAGTCGATATTTATTTGCATTTACATTTGCTGGTAAACAGTATACTTACACTAGAATCCCACAAGGGTTTAAACATTCTGCACATTTATTTAATCAAGTTCTTAAGGCCGATTTAGAAGATCTTACGATAGACAGTACTTTGATACAATATGTAGATGATTTTATTATTTGTTCTTCCTCACTAGAACAATGTCATAACGATTCTATTGAAGTCCTAAAGAAGTTAGCACAAGGAGGTCACAAAGTTTCCAAAACTAAAATTCAGTATTGCCAGCCTCAAGTTGAATACTTAGGACGATTGATTGCATTTGGCACACAAGCTATAGCTCCTGCTCAATTGCAAGGCATATGTAAAACACCATTGCCTCAAACAGTAGGACAAATTATGACTTTTCTAGGAATGACTGGCTTTAGTGCAGATTGGATAGAAGACTATGCAGTGAAAACAGCTCCATTGCGAGAAATCATGAAACAAGCAGGACTGCTACATTTAAGTAATCCATTAAAATGGAACACAGATGCATTACTAGCATTTGAGACTTTAAAAAAAGAACTACAACAGGCCCCTGCCTTGGGACATCCAGATTACTCTAAACAATTTCATCTGTATGTTGCAAATAGAGTTGATGGTTATGCATCAGCTGTATTAATGCAAGAAACTTATAGTGGGAGGAAAAAACAGCCCATTGCTTACTACAGTACAAAATTGGACAATGCAGCTCAAGGTTATCCACTATGTTACCAACAAGGCCCTGCAGCAGTATATTATGCATATGAGAAAGCATCCACAATAACCATGGGATACCCAGTAACTATTCATACTCATCACAAAATCGTGGAGTTAATAGAACAAGGTAAATTTGTTCTGACTCAAGCCCGAATTCTAGCCTATTCATCACTACTTACAAATCCAGATGTTACTATTAAATGATGTCATACAGTTAATCCAGCTGAATTAATTCCATTAGCTTTTGAAGGAAAACCCCATGATTGTGTGACTAATTCATTGACGTTTGGTTGTAAACGGTTGTATTTACCATCCTCAATCACAAGGGTCAGTAAAGAGATTGAATGGAACCATCAAGGCCAAACTAAACAAAATATGTGAAAGTACTAAATTTAACTGGATTGACGCGTTACCTCTTGCACTAATGAGCTATCGCATGCAAACTAACAGAAACACGCATTTAACACCGCATGAAATGCTTATGGGTCGACCCATGCTAGTGCCATCTTGTAGAGGTCCCTTCAAGATACCTCCTCTAGAGCAATTACAAATGGAACTTCGATCTTATATGAGGAAATTAACTGCCATACATAAAGCTATCTATTTACAGGAAACAAGAAAATAGCCCCGTGAGGAAACTGAGTCGGAATGTCCGATTGTTCCAGGAGACCAAGTATATCTGAGGGTATTTCGGAGAAAGTGGAATGAACCCAGGAGAGAGGGACCCTACAAAGTGGTGAGAGCTACTCCAACAGCAGTCCAAGTGGATGGAAGTACAACTTGGTATCATCTAAACCACTGTACTAGAGTTCCCAAAGTACGGACGGAAACAGAAAGATACAGACAAGCAAATAATTCAGGAGAAAGTCACGAGGAAAGACCAGTGACACAAGACCAAGTACAAAATGATGAAAGCTCGGAAACAAACATACAAGGAGCTCACATTCTCCAGTCAGACAAAGCAGAGAGTAAAAAAGAATACGTTTGACAACATATCTGATGATCATCACAAGCCTAATGCATCTAATTCGGCAAACCCAAGCTATAACCAACAGCACCCAGACTTTCCTAGAATTGACTTTTCAACCCTCATTTGAATCTGGCAGTGGTTTTGACTTGATCCCAAAAGAACAAGAACTGAATAAGGAAAGAAAAATATCTAGACAACACAGACACATTGTAGATGACAATCATAATATTAATTATATGAAAATGGGCAATTCAGATATATTATGGGAAAAAGCAGAAGACAATAATTGGTATAAATGGATAAATTACACAGCAGAAAAAGAGAAATGGACAACTGCATAGTTTGCTTTGAAGCAAGACCAATTTTATATATTGTACCAAATGCCTATACACAGTTCTAGTTGTAGAATATTTCACGATGAATGGTTCAAGAGATGTCCTGGATTATCTAATGTAATGGGGTTAATATATGCATTTTGCCCATATTGGTGCCAGTTTTTCCAATCTACAAAAACCTACAGAGAAGCAACTGAATTACAGTGCATACGTACCCGTAAATGGCCAATAGTACAGAAGAATAAAATACAAAAACCACAAGGAAATATACAATTAATGGCAGATCAGGAATTTTAATGTTATGAGAAGAAGGGAAATATTGATGTGGGAAGATTTAAAGGAAAATGCAGCAAAATATGGAAAATACCACGATGTAAAGATGACTATTAGTGATAAAAGAAGGCCCACCACCTATATTTGATGACATCGATATTGCATTGGCAGACATGTGGTGGATGTGTGGATTAGAATATGGCCTAAATGGTCAGGATTATGTACTAGGGTTATGCGGACACATAAAATGAGCCACATCTCTCTAGAAGAGGAAGGAAAAACCCAGATCTAAAAGAGCCTATGCAAACGACCCTGCAGTTTATATAGATTCAATTGGTCAACCAAGAGGTATACCTTATGAGTTTAAAGCAAGAGATGAAGTTAAATCAGGGTTTGAATAAATATTCATTTGGATTTCGCTAAATAAAAATACAGAATGGATCAATTATATATATATATATGTATTACAATCAGCAAAGATTTATTAATTACACTGACGAGGCATTATTACTTTTAGAAGAGCAATTGGATGCAACAAGCAAAATTATGTGGCAAAACAGAATAGCTTTGGATTATTTGTTAGCTGAGAAAGGAGGTGTGTGTGTTATGTTTGGGGATCAATGCTGTACCTTTATACCAAATAATACTGCTCCAGAAGGAGCATTCACTGAAGTAATGACCAAATTGAAAAACCTAAGGATTGAACTTAAAACCAATGCTGGGACAGATAGTAAAATGTGGGATTGGTTTGATCTAAAGTTAGGAGCATGGGGAGCATGGTTAGCTAAATTATGAATGTTTTTAGGAGTTGAAGTATTAATAGGAGGGTTACTGTTTTGCTGTGTACTTCCTATATGAGGTCATTAGTTGCCAAAGCCACAGCTAGGCAAATGGAAATGTTAAGATGCCAAGATGATGAGAAATTGAATTTGAAGAGTAACCAAAATGCACATTACCCGGACTGGCCTTATGCACCCAACTGAAGGTCACAAACATTGACAAGTGATGGAGACTCGAGTACCTCAACTGAGGATGAAGAAGAAGTGTAAAGATGAACCATACCCTGGGTGTAAGTGCTAGCCTAACCTCTGCCCAAGGGTGGCCCTCTACGATGGGCAAAGTGTCTGGGCTGTAGATCAACTATGCTATTTTTGTGTGATGCTACATTTATTATGTTTTGATGTTTACTTCTATTATGTTCTACATAACTGTGACAACCACAGGCAAGCGCTGAACCAATTACACGCTCATAACATTATTTTATTTTAAAATAAGGAATTAGGGAGACAGGATCTTTTACTCCTTCCTAGTCAAGGGTGGGGGGAGAAGTTTGGTCCTAATGCTCCACCATAGTGCTGTTGCATAATCTGGTCATTGGTGATAAGACTGTGTGACTTAAGTGATTCTTCACAGAAAAGGCGAAACCACCACACAACTCTTAGCACTAAGATTTTTCATGAATACGGGCCCAGGTGTTTTCTCCCAACAGTTACCAAACGTTTACTTAAGACATAATAGACTATGTTTGCGTGAATACTTGCCGAGACAGATATCTTGAAATACTGTAATTCTGTGTATCGTGAGCCGCCTGAGAGACACGTCTTGTGTTGAGAAGAAGCAGCCCTGCTGGAAAAAACTAAATGGACATTAAGCTTTTTTCCTTTGCCTGTAGCTTAAAATTAGCTTGTGCGCATAGAGAGTAATTTTGCCTGCACGGCTCACAACTGATTTGAAACACTTTAATTTTTCTTTACTTTTTCTTTACCCAATTACTTTACACTCTAAGTTTCCACTCATTCAAAATCAATTGTTATAAACCCACCATCAAAATAATCATTTACAGTCATCATGGCCCTTTAATGTAATGCACTTTATTATTATTTTTTTTTAATTCCTTGTTTTTATAATTATTATTGATGCCTATTTCCCTTCCTTTTATGTAAAGCACTTTGAATTACCACAGTGTATGAAATGTGCTTTATAAATAAACTTGCCTTGCCTTAACAAAACAAAGTAAAAAATACAGTTTTTAAAACTGTGATGAAATAAGATTTATACACAATGAAAAGGATTACATTTTTTAGTAGATCTTTCTGCAACCAAACTTAAATTTTAACAACAAATTCTTATTGAGTTTGAAATATTCAACAGTTCTTTACAATCATTTGTAATATGACGATCAAGATAACCTACTGGACTTTATTTAGGATTGAGAATATCACAAATGCTCAGTAGTTGGTATAAGTATATTTCGTAAATATAAAAGTCCAGTGGTATTAATACATTTGGGAATCTGTGATGTATCCTTTGTAACAATCCTTTATCTGATCATTTGAATGTGTTTTTTGTGTGTGAGTTTCTATTTCGTCTGAACTGTACTTTTATCATACGGCGGCGCTGCGCGATTCTGTTGGAGAAAAAGGTTTGGGTTTTTAATCCTTTAAAGTGTATAAACCAATACAACCCGTTCTTACAGTTTAATAGAGAACATGCTGCTTGGTCACTGGTAAGAAATTATAGAGAAACTGACCAACTCGTTGATAAGCACTCGAATTACCGCATCTAAATACAACAAGAAGAACAACACAGACATGTAATAACTTCTACAAATCGGACAAGATTTTCATTAAAATGTAATCCATTAAATATAATCTTCAAATAAATGCATGCCAAATGTAAATCATAAATGCCTATATATTAATTGTCTGTATGATCTGTGCTCTTTTATTATTTTGTAGTGCTAGTTTTGAGTGTTTTGGTCTAATCAGGTCAACTTTCACTCTGACTGACTCCCTTACTAGTGTGCACACTACTGAACTAGGGAGCTGATTGAGACACACAGAGAGATCTGTCTGTTAATTATTCTCATTTTAAACACACAGAAACTCCTGCTGAAGCACACTGTTATAAAGATGATGTTTATGTAGACTGACTCTCTTACTAGTGTGCACACTGCTGAACTAGGGAGCTGATTGAGACACACAGAAACTCCTGCTGAAGCACACTGTTATAAAGATGATGTTTATGTAGACTGACTCTCTTACTAGTGTGCATACTACTGAACTAGGGAGCTGATTGAGACACACTGAGATCTGTCTGTTAATTATTCTCATCTTAAACACAGAGAAATTCCTGGTGAAGCACACTGTTATAAAGATGATGTTTATGTAGACTGACTCTCTTACTAGTGTGCACACTACTGAACTAGGGAGCTGATTGAGACACACAGAGATCTGTCTGTTAATTATTCTCATCTTAAACACAGAGAAACTCCTGCTGAAGCACACTGTTATAAAGATGGCTTTTATTAAAAAGGAGAGTGAAGACGTGAAGATTGAAGAAGATACTGAGCAACAAACAGGTCGGTTTAACTCTCAAAGTCTTTCTTCGGTCATTCTGTGTCTTGAATCTCTGTTATTTGTCTCGTTATTTCTTCGTTCCTTCATTTCTTTTGTTTTATGGGACTGTGGTGGTGCAAATAAAAAATATTAGAAGTAAGGAAAAATTACAATTCAGTGCCCTTGCATTCTCTCATCAAAATCAATGACATCACCACTGTGAGTGCGAATCTTAGTTTCAGTTTTACTCGCTCGCAATTCACATAATCCATTTTCTGGTTCAATAAATTAATCAGAGGTAAAAATAATCAAATAAAATAAAATAAACAAAATATAATCCTAAATCACAAATATCACGGATGCGGTAAAGAAAACTGTGTGACTCCGCCGTTTTCCAAAGACCGCACAGCTTCCAGACTTAACTGATGTGATTCTTAAAGAGCCAGAACGCAATTTTGACAAAGTACCTATTTTCAATGTAAAGTACAGAATATTTACCCAAATGGCATATATGAATAAAGTAAGTTTACAAATGCAAACAATCCAAACCAAAATATTCCAAACTGAAATGCACCACATAATATAACATTGATTACTGAATCTGAACAAAAATAGGCTCCTACATTACCACCCCCTAATTGTTCTCAAACTCTTTGAAACAATTACTTAAATTGAACCAGAAGGAGCCATATTATTTTAACCCTTTGTGAAATATATTTATTTAGTCATTTA
Organism: Gymnocypris eckloni scoliostomus; assembly: GCA_027564155.1. NCBI lineage: Eukaryota > Metazoa > Chordata > Actinopteri > Cypriniformes > Cyprinidae > Gymnocypris > Gymnocypris eckloni. The sequence continues at coordinate 34,860,615 of CM050422.1, forward strand.
GCAGACTAGGGCTGTCAAATCAGCTGAAAAACTACATTCAAATGTTCTACCAAAATATTATCAAAATTCTAATTATATTCTAATTTTAAAGGCATAAATTCAGTTAGGTAAAAAATCTTTTGGCTTCTCGAGGGCGAATCGAGCAAAATATTACCAAATGCACGTTTCTTCAGGCTGGGCAATATATGAGCAATATCTCAGTATTTTTGTCCTGATTTGCGTTATTGTCACGATCAGGCGTTAGCGAGGTTGCACGGAGGAGCCAGGAACACGGAGACAAGGAACTTCTTTGGAATATTTAATAAAAACACGGAGATGACGGACACAGGTACACACACTCACAGACGCTGAAACATTAACAATAATCCACGACAAACATGGGGCAGAACAGACTATATGAAGGGGAACATGACTGAAAACACCTGGGACGAAATCAAGACACAGATGGGGACTAATTAAATAATGATTACAGGAAAAACAGGAAAACCAAATATGGGCAGGGAAACACAAGGCAAAGGGAGACAGATCAGATGACATTACCCCCTTCTAAGGCCCCGCATGTATGACATCTAAAGGGTAGGGGGTGGGCGCCTGAGACCTCAGGGGACCTGTAGCCCGGGCAGGTGGCCTCCAGGGCGCGGAGCTTCGGGTGGCCACGGCGGATCGGGAGCCTCGGGTGGCCACGGGGGATCCGGGGACTCAGGCGGCCACGGGGGATCCGGGGACTCAGGCGGCCACGGGGGATCCGGGGACTCAGGCGGCCACGGGGGATCCGGGGACTCAGGCGGCCACGGGGGATCCGGGGACTCAGGCGGCCACGGCGGATCGGGTATATGGACCCCCCCCAAAATCTTTTTTGGCCGCTCGCCGGCCGGGGAATACCCAGTCAGGGCCAGCGGAGATGAAGTTGAACTGGGTGGGGCCAGCGGTGACGAAGGCAAGCTGGACGAGACCAACTCTCGGGGGTGCTCCGAAAGCGCCGATTCTCCGGGGTACTGGCGAAGAGCAGGCACTGGGGGGCGCTCGGGCAGAACGGAACTGGCCAGAAGCAGCGCGGAGGAAGGTGAGCTGAACAGGATCAGCGAAGGCATCGGTGAGCTGGACGAGGCCAGTGGAGGCATCGGTGAACTGGGCGAAACCAGCGGAGGCATCGGTGAACTGGACGGAACCAGCGGAGGCATCGGTGAACTGGACGGAACCAGCAGAGGCATCGGTGAGCAGGACGGGACCAATGAAGGCATCGGTGAGCTGGATGGAATCAGCGGAGGCATCGGTGAGCTGAATGGGATCAGCGGAGGCATCGATGAGCTGAACGGGATCAGCAGAGGCATCGGTGAGCTGGACGGAACCAGCGGAGGCATCGATGAGCTGAATGGGATCAGCGGAGGCATCGATGAGCTGAATGGGATCAGCGGAGGCATCGATGAACTGGACGGAATCGGCAGAGGCACCGTCATCGTTGCGGGCGGGAGCGGGCTGATGATTCCCGGCCATCCCTCGCGGGGAACCAGAATCAGCCGCTGCCTCATCCTGGGTGAGGATGGAATCAGCGGAGGCCTCTCCATCGTTGCGGGCGGGAGCAGGCTGGTGATTCCTGGCCCTCCCTCGCGGGGAACCAGAATCAGCCGCCGCCTCATTTTGGGTGGATTATTCTGTCACGATCAGGCGTTAGCGAGGTTGCACGGAGGAGCCAGGAACACGGAGACAAGGAACTTCTTTGGAATATTTAATAAAAACACGGAGATGACGGACACAGGTACACACACTCACAGACGCTGAAACATTAACAATAATCCACGACAAACATGGGGCAGAACAGACTGTTATATGAAGGGGAACATGACTGAAAACACCTGGGACGAAATCAAGACACAGATGGGGACTAATTAAATAATGATTACAGGAAAAACAGGAAAACCAAATATGGGCAGGGAAACACAAGGCAAAGGGAGACAGACTGTGACAGTTATACATATCTCGGCATTTCGTATTTGGATTAAACAAATAAATAAAATAAATTTAACCATGTAGGCATATATAATGTGCAAAAAGGGTTAACATCACATTACATTCTAACATTGTAAAATTGTGATCCCAAAAAAATATGCTTTTAAAGCAGAGTTAAATTTACTAAACTAAAAAAAATTAAAAAGCACAGACTAGGCTAATTGAGTAAAAAGTTTTGATTACCCCATTACGGTCACTTTACAGTTAGTGCTATCATACAAATACACTTACTTGTAGGTTTAAAATGTCCAACTACAAACATTTCAGCAAAATGTATATTTTAGTCAGAGTTATTGCACTCCTATTTCATTACGCGCATTCAGAACCAAGTCTGTGAAGATTAGCGGAGAATCGCAAAATGGAAATATTTCCATGGCTTTCTAACATTTACAGATGGAGAATATACCTGTGACATGTAAGTTATGCATTTAGGAAAAGAGCACATAGCTCAAACAGCTGCGTCTCTGTCAGGGCACATGCAGCTTTTCTGTCAGAACCGCTTTAAACTTAAGATAAGATTTATATCATTGCTGATACGCCTAATTTATTAACATGTAATCATATGAACGCAAGGTTCATGTTTACGCTGTTAATATGCACGCGTTCGCTAGCAAGCTAGTTTCTTAATCTAGTAATTACATGTTTTTAAGTTGAACCTACATTAATTTGACATGGCTTTGGGCTCTCTTTTGTGAGACGCAGTGCAAGACCCAGCCACGACCCATCTTCAACGCTCTTACTGAAGGAAGGAGGTTGTTGGCAAAAATACATGGCCCCATCATCCTCCCCTCAATACGGTGCAGTCATCCTGTCCCTTTGCAGAAAAGCACCCCAAAGCATGATGTTTCCACCCCCATGCTTCACGGTTGGGGTGGTGTTCTTGGGATTGTACTCATCCTTCTTCTTCCTCCAAAGACGGCGAGTGGAGTTTATACCAAAAAGTTATATTTTGGTCTCATCTGACAACATGACCTTCTCCCATGCCTCCTCTGTATCATCCAGATGGTCTTTGGCAAACTTCAGACGGGCCCGGACATGTGCTGGCTAGAGCAGGGGGACCTTGCGCGTGCTGCAGGATTTTAATCCATGAAGGTGTAGTGTTACTAATGGTAACCATTGAGACTGTGGTCCCAGCTGTCTTCAGGTCATTGACCAGGTCCTCCCGTGTAGTTCTAGGCTGATCCCTCACCTTTCTCCATGATAATCCACGAGGCGAGATCTTGCATGGAGCCCCAGACTGAGGGAGATTGACAGTCATCTTGAATTTCTTCCATTTTCTAATAATTGCACCAACAGTTGTTGCCTTCTCACCAAGCTGTTTGCCTATTGTCCTGTAGCCCATCCCAGCCTTGTGCAGGTCTACAAGTTTGTCCCTAGTGTACTTAGACAGCTCTTTGGTCTTGCCCATTGTGGAGAGGTTGAGTCTGATTGATTGAATGTGTGAACAGGTGTCTTTTATACAGGTAACGAGTTCAAACAGGTGCAATTAATACAATTAATAGTAATTTGAGCAATTAATAATGAGTGGAGGATAGGAGGGCTTCTTAAAGACAAACTAACAGGTCTGTGAGAGCCAGAATTCTTGCTGGTTGGTAGGTGATCAAATACTTATTTCATGCAATAAAATGGAAGTTCATTATTTAAAAATCATACAATGTGATTTTCTGGATTTTTTTTTGTTTTTGTCTCTCACAGTTGAGGTGTACCTACGATGACAATTACAGATCTCTCCATTCTTTGTAAGGTTTAAGTTCCAGCTCTCTTCTTAACATTAGATCCATTTTTGTGGCCACTGTTGCAGCTGTCAGTTCCATTCATGGAATTGTAGGCCTTTTTAGAGGGGCAACCCTGGCCTTCCCCATAATCAATGCACAGTGATGCACCTGATCCTGTTGATTACATAGATGAATATAGCTTGCTGTACCATACGCATCTTCACTCGCATCTGCGAAGTGATGTTGCTGTACCACCACAGCTTCTGCTGTGCTAAATGCTGGTTTAATGCATCTGCTCACCTTGAACTCATCAAGCTGATAAAGTCCATTGAGCCAGTCTGTCCACTTTTGTTTTACTTGCTCTTGAAAATCATCATCCCATCCTATTTTCAGTCTACATAAATATTTTAGGATCATCTTTGCTGGTAAAACTACAGGTGCAATAATCCCCATGGTGTCATAGATAGAGCTAAGGATCGAAGCAGTCGTCTTAGAGTAAGTGGACGATCTTTGATGACTATCTTAAATTGAAATATGTCTGACTCAACATCCCAATAGATGCTCAATGCTCTTTCCATTGGTAGTATTTTGTGATCAAGATCCAAGTTTTTCACTCCCTCAGCCCATTTGTTCTCAGGGATAGCTGCTAGCACAACACGACTGTTGCTAGTCCACTTGATCAAGTGAAAACCTCCTTTGGAACATATTGCTCGTAGACCATGATACAGTTCTATGGCTTGTGTCTCAGTGGCTGTTGACTTCAAACAGTCGTCTACATACAAATTTCGAAGAACAGCATCAGCAACGTCAAGTTTGAATAATGTACCGTGATCCTCAGCACACTTCCTCAAAGCATAGCTGGCGCAGCTGGGCAAATAAGTAGCACCAAATACGTGGACAACCATTATATGTTCCAACAAGTCTACATTATAATCTCCGTGAGGCCACCACAGGAACCTAAGAAGATCTGAATCCTCCACATGGACGCAAACGTGATGGAACATAGCTTCCACATCTGACATAAAGGCGATTCTTTCTTGTCTGAATCTTGTAATGACACCAACAAGACTACTTGCGAGGTTGGGGCTTTGTAAATGTTGATGGTTCAATGACATCCCTTGATAAGATGCCCTGCAATCAAAAACCACTCTCAGTTTATGCTTGACGGGATGGTACACTCCATGGTGAGGTATGTACCATGTTTTGCCATCTGTTTGTCTGTGATTGTCTTCTGTCAGCTCAACTGCATAGTTATTTCGTAAGAGATTGTTCATGAAAGATGTATACTCCGTAAGGAGCTCTGGATTTCTGATGAATTTTCTTTTCAAATTCAGAACCCGTTGTTCAGCCACCACACGGTTATTTGGCATCTGAATAGCCTTGTTCTTCAGAGGCAGGCACAAGCTGTAATGACCATCTACTAGTTTAGCTGACTCAGACATCATTTTCATAAACTGGTGGTTTTCTTTGGACATTTCAATTTGACATCCACTTTTTCTGCTTCAGGGAAATCCTACTTGAATTGCTATTGCTACAAGTCTTCTAATCTGGCTACTGATATGCGATTCACAGACACTGGGACACACCTTCCTTTTCTTGTGACAACATTAATGTTCCTAAGGGGTTCATTGACTGTCCATCCCAACTTAGTACTTACTGCAAAAAGTCCATTATCTTTACTACTAATAACTTGCCATGGCTCAATGACTTCAGGCACATTAGCTCCTATTAGCAATCCAATTTCTGCTTCGATGCTAGGAAGACAAGCGTCCTTAAGATACGGCCATCTCTCCAAATCCTTTTGCTGTGGAATGTTGCCCTTGTGAACTGGAATAGTTCTCTGTGTGAAGACGTCACCCAGACACTATGTGAGTTTTGACTTGTTTTTCGTCTCCCATTGTTCTCAGGAGTATATCAGTCCTTTTTCCCTTCACTTTCAGCTCAGACATCAATGCTTCTGTACAGAAAGTGTTGGAACTACCTTGTTTATTTGTTAATCTAGCCACTGTGCTGAATAAAAACCTTGGATTGTTTTGGTTATTATCTATGAGTTTGCGGATATGCTCGGTCCTGACAGCTTTTAGGGCCTGTCTATAGCTGGACATACGTTTTTTTCAGCCAATTCTAAAGAGATCTAATTAGTTTTTCTCCATTTGCGCTCAAGATTACGAGTTTCTTTCTTGAGAGAATGGGTATCAAATCACTTTTATTGTCACATGACCACAGCACATGTGCCTTGGTGAGTGAAATTCTTGAGGCGTGCTCCAGACAGTACATGTTTTCTCTAACCATTTTTAATTTGATGGGGCAACAGTTTCTAACGTATTAGAGAAGATAGTGCCCAGGCTGCTAGTAATTTTGTCTAGTTCATTTGTATTTATGGGTACATATTTCGTGAGAATTTCGTGAAAAAGGACGCACCCTGCAGATGCTCAAAGGCAGAAGACATCAACGGCAAAGGATATGTATTCTTCACCGTGATGTTATTCAGCCCTCGCTAGTCGATACAGGGACGAAGAGACCCATCCTTCTTTTCACGAAAAGAAACCCCGCCCCCGCCAGCGACGAAGAAGGGGGAATGATCTTGGCTGCTAGAGAATCAGAAATATATTTCTCCATGGCCTCCCTCTCCGGGGCGGAAAGCGAATAAAGTTTGCCCTTGGGCAGAGACGTACCTGGTAATAAATCTATAGCACAGTCATAGGGACAATGCGGAGGTAGAGAAGCAGCCCGAGACTTACTGAACACTCCCTTCAGGTCGAGGTACTCGCTGGGCACGTTTGACAGATCCATATGCTCATCCTGAAACACAGAAGGACAGGCAGACAACAAACAAGCAGCATGACAACCCTCACTCCAAGAGAGAATGGAATTCTGACTCCAATTTAAGTGAGGGTTATGAAGCACAAGCCAGGGATGCCCAAGGACTACTGGAGTAACGGGAGTGTCAGTTAAAAGAAAATTAATAGTCTCAATGTGATTACCAGAAGTGATGAGTCTAACTGGACCCGTAGAGTGAGTGATGGAAGGAAGAGACAGGCCATTGAGAGCATGAACAGCAATTGGCTGTGAGAGGGCAATCACCGGAAGTTTAAGTCTGTAAGCGAGATCAGAATCTAAAAAATTACAGGAAAACCAAATATGGGCAGGGAAACACAAGGCAAAGGGAGACAGACTGTGACATTACCCCCCTCCCCCTAGGCGCGTCCCGCGCCGTATGACATCTAAAGGGTAGGGGGGGTGGGCGCTCTGGAGACCTCAGGGGACCTGTAGCCCGGGCAGGTGGCCTCCAGGGCGCGGAGCTTCGGGTGGCCACGGCGGATCGGGAGCCTCGGGTGGCCACGGGGGATCCGGGGACTCAGGCGGCCACGGGGGATCCGGGGACTCAGGCGGCCACGGGGGATCCGGGGACTCAGGCGGCCACGGGGGATCCGGGGACTCAGGCGGCCACGGGGGATCCGGGGACTCAGGCGGCCACGGCGGATCGGGTATATGGACCCCCAAAATCTTTTTTGGCCGCTCGCCGGCCGGGGAATACCCAGTCAGGGCCAGCGGAGATGAAGTTGAACTGGGTGGGGCCAGCGGCGAAGGCAAGCTGGGACGAGACCAACTCGGGGTGCTCCGGCGCCGATTCTCCGGGTACTGGCGAAGAGCAGGCACTGGGGCGCTCGGGGCAGAACGGAACTGGCCAGAAGCAGCGGAGGAAGGTGAGCTGAACAGGATCAGCGAAGGCAGTGAGCTGGACGAGGCCAGTGGAGGCATCGGTGAACTGGGCGAAACCAGCGGAGGCATCGGTGAACTGGACGGAACCAGCGGAGGCATCGGTGAACTGGACGGAACCAGCAGAGGCATCGGTGAGCAGGACGGGACCAATGAAGGCATCGGTGAGCTGGATGGAATCAGCGGAGGCATCGGTGAGCTGAATGGGATCAGCGGAGGCATCGATGAGCTGAGCAGGATCAGCAGAGGCATCGGTGAGCTGGACGGAACCAGCGGAGGCATCGATGAGCTGAATGGGATCAGCGGAGGCATCGATGAGCTGAATGGGATCAGCGGAGGCATCGATGAACTGGACGGAATCGGCAGAGGCACCGTCATCGTTGCGGGCGGGAGCGGGCTGATGATTCCCGGCCATCCCTCGCGGGGAACCAGAATCAGCCGCTGCCTCATCCTGGGTGAGGATGGAATCAGCGGAGGCCTCTCCATCGTTGCGGGCGGGAGCAGGCTGGTGATTCCTGGCCCTCCCTCGCGGGGAACCAGAATCAGCCGCCGCCTCATTTTGGGTGGATTATTCTGTCACGATCAGGCGTTAGCGAGGTTGCACGGAGGAGCCAGGAACACGGAGACAAGGAACTTCTTTGGAATATTTAATAAAAACACGGAGATGACGGACACAGGTACACACACTCACAGACGCTGAAACATTAACAATAATCCACGACAAACATGGGGCAGAACAGACTGTTATATGAAGGGGAACATGACTGAAAACACCTGGGACGAAATCAAGACACAGATGGGGACTAATTAAATAATGATTACAGGAAAAACAGGAAAACCAAATATGGGCAGGGAAACACAAGGCAAAGGGAGACAGACTGTGACAGTTATACATATCTCGGCATTTCGTATTTGGATTAAACAAATAAATAAAGTGAATTTAACCATGTAGGCATATATAATGTGCAAAAAGGGTTAACATCACATTACATTCTAACATTGTAAAATTGTGATCCCAAAAAAAAAATATGCTTTTAAAGCAGAGTTAAATTTACTAAACTAAAAAAAATTAAAAAGCACAGACTAGGCTAATTGAGTAAAAAGTTTTGATTACCCCATTACGGTCACTTTACAGTTAGTGCTATCATACAAATACACTTACTTGTAGGTTTAAAATGTCCAACTACAAACATTTCAGCAAAATGTATATTTTAGTCAGAGTTATTGCACTCCTATTTCATTACGCGCATTCAGAACCAAGTCTGTGAAGATTAGCGGAGAATCGCAAAATGGAAATATTTCCATGGCTTTCTAACATTTACAGATGGAGAATATACCTGTGACATGTAAGTTATGCATTTAGGAAAAGAGCACATAGCTCAAACAGCGCGTCTCTGTCAGGGCACATGCAGCTTTTCTGTCAGAACCGCTTTAAACTTAAGATAAGATTTATATCATTGCTGATACGCCTAATTTATTAACATGTAATCATATGAACGCAAGGTTCATGTTTACGCTGTTAATATGCACGTTCGCTAGCAAGCTAGTTTCTTAATCTAGTAATTACATGTTTTTTTTAAGTTGAACCTACATTAATTTGACATGGCTTTGGGCTCTCTTTTGTGAGACGCGAGTGCAAGACCCAGCCACGACCCATCTTCAACGCTCTTACTGAAGGAAGGAGGTTGTTGGCAAAAATCCCGCGATACATGGCCCCATCATCCTCCCCTCAATACGGTGCAGTCATCCTGTCCCCTTTGCAGAAAAGCACCCCCAAAGCATGATGTTTCCACCCCCATGCTTCACGGTTGGGGTGGTGTTCTTGGGATTGTACTCATCCTTCTTCTTCCTCCAAAGACGGCGAGTGGAGTTTATACCAAAAAGTTATATTTTGGTCTCATCTGACAACATGACCTTCTCCCATGCCTCCTCTGTATCATCCAGATGGTCTTTGGCAAACTTCAGACGGGCCCGGACATGTGCTGGCTAGAGCAGGGGGACCTTGCGCGTGCTGCAGGATTTTAATCCATGAAGGTGTAGTGTTACTAATGGTAACCATTGAGACTGTGGTCCCAGCTGTCTTCAGGTCATTGACCAGGTCCTCCCGTGTAGTTCTAGGCTGATCCCTCACCTTTCTCCATGATAATCCACGAGGCGAGATCTTGCATGGAGCCCCAGACTGAGGGAGATTGACAGTCATCTTGAATTTCTTCCATTTTCTAATAATTGCACCAACAGTTGTTGCCTTCTCACCAAGCTGTTTGCCTATTGTCCTGTAGCCCATCCCAGCCTTGTGCAGGTCTACAAGTTTGTCCCTAGTGTACTTAGACAGCTCTTTGGTCTTGCCCATAGTGGAGAGGTTGAGTCTGATTGATTGAATGTGTGAACAGGTGTCTTTTATACAGGTAACGAGTTCAAACAGGTGCAATTAATACAATTAATAGTAATTTGAGCAATTAATAATGAGTGGAGGATAGGAGGGCTTCTTAAAGACAAACTAACAGGTCTGTGAGAGCCAGAATTCTTGCTGGTTGGTAGGTGATCAAATACTTATTTCATGCAATAAAATGGAAGTTCATTATTTAAAAATCATACAATGTGATTTTCTGGATTTTTTTTTGTTTTTGTCTCTCACAGTTGAGGTGTACCTACGATGACAATTACAGATCTCTCCATTCTTTGTAAGGTTTAAGTTCCAGCTGTAGCTCTCTTCTTAACATTAGATCCATTTTTGTGGCCACTGTTGCAGCTGTCAGTTCCATTCATGGAATTGTAGGCCTTTTTAGAGGGGCAACCCTGGCCTTCCCCATAATCAATGCACAGTGATGCACCTGATCCTGTTGATTACATAGATGAATATAGCTTGCTGTACCATACGCATCTTCACTCGCATCTGCGAAGTGATGTTGCTGTACCACCACAGCTTCTGCTGTGCTAAATGCTGGTTTAATGCATCTGCTCACCTTGAACTCATCAAGCTGATAAAGTCCATTGAGCCAGTCTGTCCACTTTTGTTTTACTTGCTCTTGAAAATCATCATCCCATCCTATTTTCAGTCTACATAAATATTTTAGGATCATCTTTGCTGGTAAAACTACAGGTGCAATAATCCCCATGGTGTCATAGATAGAGCTAAGGATCAAGCAGTCGTCTTAGAGTAAGTGGACGATCTTTGATGACTATCTTAAATTGAAATATGTCTGACTCAACATCCCAATAGATGCTCAATGCTCTTTCCATTGGTAGTATTTTGTGATCAAGATCCAAGTTTTCACTCCCTCAGCCCATTTGTTCTCAGGGATAGCTGCTAGCACAACACGACTGTTGCTAGTCCACTTGATCAAGTGAAAACCTCCTTTGGAACATATTGCTCGTAGACCATGATACAGTTCTATGGCTTGTGTCTCAGTGGCTGTTGACTTCAAACAGTCGTCTACATACAAATTTCGAAGAACAGCATCAGCAACGCGTCAAGTTTGAATAATGTACCGTGATCCTCAGCACACTTCCTCAAAGCATAGCTGGCGCAGCTGGGCAAATAAGTAGCACCAAATACGTGGACAACCATTATATGTTCCAACAAGTCTACATTATAATCTCCGTGAGGCCACCACAGGAACCTAAGAAGATCTGAATCCTCCACATACGTGATGGAACATAGCTTCCACATCTGACATAAAGGCGATTCTTTCTTGTCTGAATCTTGTAATGACACCAACAAGACTACTTGCGAGGTTGGGGCTTTGTAAATGTTGATGGTTCAATGACATCCCTTGATAAGATGCCCTGCAATCAAAAACCACTCTCAGTTTATGCTTGACGGGATGGTACACTCCATGGTGAGGTATGTACCATGTTTTGCCATCTGTTTGTCTGTGATTGTCTTCTGTCAGCTCAACTGCATAGTTATTTCGTAAGAGATTGTTCATGAAAGATGTATACTCCGTAAGGAGCTCTGGATTTCTGATGAATTTTCTTTTCAAATTCAGAACCCGTTGTTCAGCCACCACACGGTTATTTGGCATCTGAATAGCCTTGTTCTTCAGAGGCAGGCACAAGCTGTAATGACCATCTACTAGTTTAGCTGACTCAGACATCATTTTCATAAACTGGTGGTTTTCTTTGGACATTTCAATTTGACATCCACTTTTTCTGCTTCAGGAAATCCTACTTGCTATTGCTACAAGTCTTCTAATCTGGCTACTGATATGCGATTCACAGACACTGGGACACACCTTCCTTTTCTTGTGACAACATTAATGTTCCTAAGGGGTTCATTGACTGTCCATCCCAACTTAGTACTTACTGCAAAAAGTCCATTATCTTTACTACTAATAACTTGCCATGGCTCAATGACTTCAGGCACATTAGCTCCTATTAGCAATCCAATTTCTGCTTCGATGCTAGGAAGACAAGCGTCCTTAAGATACGGCCATCTCTCCAAATCCTTTTGCTGTGGAATGTTGCCCTTGTGAACTGGAATAGTTCTCTGTGTGACGTCACCCAGACACTATGTGAGTTTTGACTTGTTTTTCTCCCATTGTTCTCAGGAGTATATCAGTCCTTTTCCCTTCACTTTCAGCTCAGACATCAATGCTTCTGTACAGAAAGTGTTGGAACTACCTTGTTTATTTGTTAATCTAGCCACTGTGCTGAATAAAAACCTTGGATTGTTTTGGTTATTATCTATGAGTTTGCGGATATGCTCGGTCCTGACAGCTTTTAGGGCCTGTCTATAGCTGGACATACGTTTTTTTCAGCCAATTCTAAAGAGATCTAATTAGTTTTTCTCCATTTGCGCTCAAGATTACGAGTTTCTTTCTTGAGAGAATGGGTATCAAATCACTTTTATTGTCACATGACCACAGCACATGTGCCTTGGTGAGTGAAATTCTTGAGAGCGTGCTCCAGACAGTACATGTTTTTCTCTAACCATTTTTAATTTGATGGGGGCAACAGTTTCTAACGTATTAGAGAAGATAGTGCCCAGGCTGCTAGTAATTTTGTCTAGTTCATTTGTATTTATGGGTACATATTTCGTGAGAATTTCGTGAAAAAGGACGCACCCTGCAGATGCTCAAAGGCAGAAGACATCAACGGCAAAGGATATGTATTCTTCACCGTGATGTTATTCAGCCCTCGCTAGTCGATACAGGGACGAAGAGACCCATCCTTCTTTTCACGAAAAGAAACCCCGCCCCCGCCAGCGAAGAAGGGGAATGATCTTGGCTGCTAGAGAATCAGAAATATATTTCTCCATGGCCTCCTCTCCGGGCGGAGCGAATAAAGTTTGCCCTTGGGCAGAGGCGCACTGGTAATAAATCAGTCATAGGGACAATGCGGAGGTAGAGAAGCAGCCCGAGACTTACTGAACACTCCCTTCAGGTCGAGGTACTCGCTGGGCACGTTTGACAGATCCATATGCTCATCCTGAAACACAGAAGGACAGGCAGACAACAAACAAGCAGCATGACAACCCTCACTCCAAGAGAGAATGGAATTCTGACTCCAATTTAAGTGAGGGTTATGAAGCACAAGCCAGGGATGCCCAAGGACTACTGGAGTAACGGGAGTGTCAGTTAAAAGAAAATTAATAGTCTCAATGTGATTACCAGAAGTGATGAGTCTAACTGGACCCGTAGAGTGAGTGATGGAAGGAAGAGACAGGCCATTGAGAGCATGAACAGCAATTGGCTGTGAGAGGGCAATCACCGGAAGTTTAAGTCTGTAAGCGAGATCAGAATCTAAAAAATTACCCTCGGCACCAGAGTCAATTAAAGCCTGACAGTCATAGGTGACTGAGGACCACTGCAACCTGACAGAGAGGAGTGTAGCTGCAAGAGAGGATTTAGCCAATGTGATCCCACCCGTCAGTAACCCCTTACCTACTGACGGGTTCTGGCTTTTACGGGACACTGTGCTGCGATGTGGCCAGCAGCTCCGCAATACAGGCAGTGACCCTCGTTTCGCCGCCTCCGCTTCTCCTCCAGGGAAAGACGGGATCTGCCCATCTGCATGGGTTCAGGTTCGGAGAAGCCGACATCTGCATCGCAGTAGGGGACAGGAAGGTGATCCAGCCTATTGACCGCCGAAGCTCGGCGCGCTCACTGATTTCTCTGCTGCAATCTGGCATCCACCCGAATAGCCAGACTGACTAAACCATCTAGCGACGCAGTGTGTAGATCTCGTCCTTGACATAATCAGCAAGTCCATGAAAAAACATATCCCACTGCGCTTCTAAATTCCAACGGCACTCTGCCGCCAGAGTGCGGAATTCAATGGAGTAATCAGTGACGCTCCGATCTCCCTGCCGTAACTCTGCCAGAAAACGAGCCGCCTCTCTGCCCGAAGCCGCCCGATCAAACACCTTTCTAATCTCCTCCGAGAATGACTGAAACGAAGTGCAGCAGGGAAGTTTCTGCTCCCAAACGGTAGTTCCCCAGAGAGCCGCCCCTCCAGAGAGTAGTGTAATGACAAACGCTATCTTCGATTCCTCAGTAGGAAACGACGATGGTTGGAGGGAGATGTAAAGTGAACACTTGGCAAGGAAAGAGCGGCATTGCTGGGGCTCACCAGAGTAAAAGGCTGGAGGCGGAAGGCGGGGTTCGATGAAACGAACCGCCTGATCTGGGATAGCAGACGCAGGTGGATTAGACTCAGTGGGTTGCTGAACAGGCTCGGTCTGGAGACGCTGTAACTGGGTGGTCAGCTCCGAAACCTGAGAGACCAGGGCTTGAATAGCGCAATTAGTGGCTGCCATCTGTTCATCCTGGCGATCCTTGCGTGAGTTACTGTGAGCTAAAAAGCCTCTTAAATCTGATGCACTCGCTGGATCTATCTTGGTCAGATCGTTCTGTCACGATACAGAAACTCCCGATCCAATTGCGAGTGAAATAGACAGTCTTTTATTAGACAACTCCCAAACACAGTGGAGGTGCAGATAACCCGGCAGTGCAGGTGCAGACTCCAAACACAGTGGAGGTGCAGACAATCCGGTAGTGCAGGTGCAGTTAACCCAGCAGTGCAGAGTCTCCAGCTCGGGCAGAGAATTCAGTCCAGTCCGCACCCTCCAGGAATACTGAACAGCAACCAGGCAAGAACTGACTAAGGAACAGGAAGACTGACAGAGAGTAAGACAGACAACAGCAATAATGATCTGACAACCCACCACAGAAACGCCAGCCAGATATAGGCAGTGCAGACGAGCTACACCTGTAACCGCTCTGATTACCTCGTCAGGTGCGCGGTGCTAGGCAACCCTGACAAGCACAACGAGTGGGTCCACACACACATACAGACACAGAATGAGCACACGGACCCAACAACCGTGACACACTGTATAATACTTTGTGATATTATACTGGTGTTAACTTGTTTTTGTCTCTTTTTACTCCTAGCTTAAACTAAATAAGGAAAGCCCTTCTTTCTTTCTCCCTCTGTCTCTTCCTGATTTTTATTTCATTTTTGTTTATTTGATTCCTTCATAGTGAACAAATATGTGAACCATCAGTGCTTTGAGTAATAGTTTGACCACAAGTATAGCCCGGTCATAAGCTGACCCCTGCTAACAGCCCCGTCAACCAAGTTACTCAAACCCTCTACTTGTGTTCTTACCTCTTACCACCTTACCTCACAAGATGCCCCTCATCAGCTATTCACACCTTACAAGGCCTACAGAGCCGGTCCCCATACAGATAGCCTAAAGCCTCTGTACGTACTTGCACTTGACTTCTACCTCTCTCTCTCTGGTGTTCCCCAAGTGTGCCAGTGTGTTTCCACAGACATCCAGCCCTGCCAGCTCACCAGGACCACCTGGAAAACCAGCAGAGCATGGTGATTGACATCCTTCAGCCCAAAGCAGCCAGTGACCTGCAATGGCAGAGAAAGGAACAGCGAGACTGCAACACAAGTGGACACCCGATACCCAGCCTGAACCACCAGGAGCTGATTAGCATCATCATCTCCCTGGCCCACACCCTCAATTTTATCCATTTAGCACATTCTTGCTGAATAAAGTTTATTTAACTTTCTTTAAACAATTTTTTTAAGTATATTTAAAAAAGAAAGAAGAAAATGTCTGACCTCAAACTTTTTAATAGTGTATATTGTAACACATCTCTATTTTGAATAAACACTTTTATTTTTAACTTGTGATTATTTTTAAATATTGCAGCTCCCAAAATATATTAAGCAGTTCAACCGTTTCCAACACTGATTATAAATCAGCATATTAGAATGATTTCTTAAAGATCATGTGACACTGAAGACTGGAGTGATGATGCTGAACATTCAGCTTTACTTCACAGGAAATAATTATATTTTAAAGAATATTATAACAGAAAACATTTATTTTAAATTTCAATAATATTTCACAATATAATTTTGTGAAATAATATTCAGTATTGTTTATAAAATAGTTAATAATGCGTTAACACAAATTCATTTTAACGGCACTAATTTTATTAACACGTGTTTAACGCAGCACATATTTTCTGTCTGACCCGTGTCCCAATCCGTAGTTGGAGAAATGGAGATGCACGGGGTTACCAACTTAGCAACATTGCTGACCCCTTAGTGACTTTTTTCCCTTCAAAAAAGTGCCCAAACCTGACTTTTTTTCCCCTCCAAAAAAGCAGTCTCTGAGAATTGCCGGTACTGCCGCATGAGCGCAAGGTCTTGCTGTCCACACCCAGCGCGTGCACACACCACTCTCTCTCTCTCTCTGTGCATTAGCTCAGTTCATCGAGCAGCACTTTCAGTTAAACACAGATATTATATTGCTTCTCTAGTTTTTATATGATGCAAGTATAGCCGAAATCACAGCTCTGATATTGTCTTTATCTTATGTGTATTTGATTTCATCGATTGATGGCTCGATTATCAGGATTTTTGTTCCAATTAACATCTTGGAAGGGAGAGCTGGTTATGTAGACTAGTCTTAATGGGTCGCGTTTCAATCACTATTTCATATTCATCCCGTTGTCTGACAAAAGAAACAGTACAATATATCAATGAAAACAGTTGTATTGAGAATTTAGGTGAATCAAAATACAGTATATGGGCACAGAGAGGGAAACAAATGCAATAATAAATAACATAGGCTATGTAAATTTTGCATGTTCTGAGCTGCCCTGTCCTGCAGAAAAATGTAAACAGGTTTGTGTAAGTAAATTGCTCAGTGCAAAGAAAGAGAAGTAATGGGAACCTGGTGTTTCTTTTTAATGTGTCTAATAGACATGAATAAGTTCTTTGAAAAACATCTATGACCTTTGAAACATAGTCTTCTTGCTCTGTTGAGTATGGTTTCAATAATAATAAACATACATTTGCATAAAGCATCCAAATTGGTCCTAGCCCATGTTGATTAGAGTATTACAAACTTGAAAAGTGTTAATTTAAGGTACATTTAAAACAAATACAAATGTGTGATTAATTGCGTGTTATCTCATGAAAATCATGCAATTAATCACGATTAAATATTCGATTGACAGCCCAAATTTATATATATTTGTAATCTCCCCTTCTCTTTTTTTTTGTTTAGTTTTTTTCTAATAATTTTTCTTAACACATGTTAAAGTTTCTAAAATCAATAAAGACAGTGTTAAGAAAAAATGCACTGTATGACATAAATGTTGCTGACCCCTGGTTTAGGCTGGCACTTTTTACACACTTATTGGGTGAACTCAAGTGACAGTTAAGGGATTTATTGTTTGTTTGAAAATAAGCTTGTTCGAGATGGACAACACTAGCCTGTCACTGGCTAGTCTAAGCCTCAGACGTCATTCCCACGGACCATTGGAAAAATGTCTAATGCATATGGTACAGTTATTTGTAAGCACTTCAGTAGTGTCAAAGTCGTCGGATTGGTTGAATTATACAGGAGTTCTGGGAGACGTGTGTGTCGCCTTCTTTAACATTCTGCCTGGAAACAAAGATATCGCGGCGCCAAACCCCCTCACGAAAGAAGAAAGCCGTTGTGTTTTTAAATGTGACAGCGAACGCTTATCAGGGTCAACTAAACGCTGGATTTTCAAAAGTGTTGCAAAAGTGTGTTAAATATTTAAACTTTGCGTCATAGAATCTTTAAAATACATCCGAGAGTTTCACACACCCGTCTGTTATTGTGGCAACAATATTACGCACCGAAACGTGATGCTGAATGTAACGAACTGTGATTGGTTGTTTGACATGTCTGTCAAACGGCCTCATGGGCGGGCCTTGGCCAATGAACGAGGCCATCTATTCCAGACCTTCAGACTGATGGCTGAAGGTCTGGCTACGCGAGACTAGTCACCGGCTGGCTAGAGTAGCTGCTTGCAGTCGGAGCGGAATTAAAAGCAGAGTCAAGTCAGACACTTTTTGCTCCCGGTAGTGACGCTCTCACAGTGTTTGCATACTCTTATCACAGATAATGTGAATTAAATGCAATATTTGTCTAACACACAGAAACGGTTTTATGACCAACAGAAACACTAATTATATACTGTTCAAGAATAAAGTTCAGTATAAACATACAGGCACCTAAATACCAATAAAGTGGGGGTATATATGCTTGTATCAGTGTTTTGTTTAATAAAAATGATTCCAGATAACTGCAACTACACTAAAAAAGCTTTAACTGTTATACAACACATACTTGTGCCTCTTGAGGATTATTGGAACTGAATTGGCTAGAATAAACACGCAACACACCTCGTGCTTGTCATCACAGAATCTGACCAATGAGAATAAAGTATGTCATCATCAAGGCTCTCGCAGGTGATGCTTTTGAGCAACTGCAGCACCCGACCTAGGCGGCTTGTCTCGTTTTGCTCTCGAGGTACTTTGATGGCACATGTGATCAGCACCGGTCAAAGTTGGACAAATGTTCGAACCAGAATGCATTGCTTTTGTTCGGAGGCACCCGATCTTTGCAGCGCCGCATGAAGTCGAACAAGCCTACTCTTTCCACACTGATCACATGTGATTTCTGGTGTGAATTATCATGTGATACCTGAGGTTTGTTGCTTTTGTGAAGCTCCTTCCACACTGTTGGCATGTGTATGGCTACTCTCCAGTGTGAATTCGTATGTGGACTTTAAGCCTTTCGTTTTGTCTGAAACATTTTCCACACTGTTGGCAGGTGAAAGGCTTCTCTCCAGTGTGAACGCTCATGTGGAGTTTTAAGTTTCTTTTCTCAGTAAAGCTCTTTCCACACTGAGTGCATGTATAAGGTTTCTCTCCAGTGTGAATCCTCATGTGGCTTTTAAGATGTTCTTTTTGTGTGAAACTCTTTCCACACTGTTTGCAGGTGAAAGGCTTCTCTCCAGTGTGAGTCCTTATGTGGACTTTAAGCCTTTCATTTTGTCTGAAACCTTTTCCACACTCTTGGCAGGTGAAAGGCTTCTCTCCAGTGTGAATTCTCATGTGGATTTTAAGCCTTTCATTTTGTGTGAAACTCTTTCCACATTGAGTGCATATATAAGGTTTCTCTCCAGTGTGAATTCTCATATGGATATTAAGATATTCTTTTTGTGTGAAACTCTTTCCACACTGTTGGCATGTGTATGGCTTCTCTCCAGTGTGAACTCTCATGTGGATTTTAAGCCTTTCATTTTGTGTGAAACTCTTTCCACATTGAGTGCATGTATAAGGCTTCTCTCCAGTGTGAATTCGTATGTGCTTGTTAAGGTTTCCTTTTTGAGTAAAAACCTTTCCACATTGTTTGCAGGTGAAAGGTTTCTCTTCAGTGTGAATTCTCATGTGTTTTTTATGGGTTTCATTTTGAGTAAAACTTTCTCCACAGCGTTGGCAGGAGAAACCTCTAGTTCCTGTCTTCGGAGCTCTTTTTCGTGTGGAACTCTTTTTAGCCTGCGAGCAGCTCAAATATTTTTCTTCTGTTATGAAATCAGCAACCAGGTACTTTTCATTTTCATTCAGTTCTTGGCTCTCCTCTTTCATCACCTTCAGGTCTAAGGTGAATAGAGACAAATACAAATTAAAAGGTTAGTTCACCCCAAAATGAAAATCACCCAATCATTTACAAACCCTCAAGCATCTTATGTGTATAGGACTTTCTTCTTTCAGACAAACACAACCAGAATTATAAAAAAAAAAATGAAGTGACGTGTGGTGACCCACTCAGAGTTTGTGCTCTGCATTTAACCCATCCTAAGTGCACACACACCGTAGTGAACACACACACACATCATGAACATACACCTGGAGCAGTGGGCAGCCATACTACTGCGGTGCCCGGGGAGCTGTTGGGGATTCGGTACCTTACTCAAGGGTCTCACCTCAGTCGTGGTATTGAGGGTGAAAGAGAGCGCTGGTTATTCACTCCTCCCACCAACAATTCCTGCCGGATCTGAGACTCGAACCTGCAACCTTCAGGTTACATATCCGACTCTCTATCCATTAGGCCACGACTGCCCTAAAAATACCCCACATCTTCCAAACTTTATAATTGTAGTGAATGGAAGATTAAATTTTGAAGCTCAAAAATTGCCTAGCAATCATAAAACGTACTTCATTAATAAAGGTCTTCTGAAGTGAAAGAACTGTGTAAAACAACTTTCCTTAAAACTTTATGAAGCAAAATAACTAACTTCTGGATCCATGCGGTTACACATTTTACTTGCGTTACCTTCCGTAATGTAGTGCACACTCCTATGATGTGCTGTGCACATCATGTGTTCAGCTCATGTGTTTAGAATGCGTAGCACATCATATGAGTTTGCACTACATTACAAAAGTTAACGTAAATCAAATGTGAATGACCATAAAAAGCTCACGCCCTATTCACTGCCATTATAAAGCTTGGAAGAGCCAGGATATTTTTTTTAATAAATCTGATTGTGTTTGTCTCATAGAAGAAAGTCATATACACCTAGGATATCTTGAGGGTGAGTAAAATATGGTCTAATTTTCATTTTTGACTGAATTATCCACTTTAGTCTACACTCCAGGTCAAATAAAAGCCATAATTAGGAAAATCATATGACATTCATCAGAAATGTCATTAACATTTCTATAGAGCTGTACTGTGAATAAGAATACAATTACTGAGTTCAGCTTTGAGAAAGAAACCAACCTGATTGTTCCTCAGTATCTTCATGTTTGATGCTGAATACTTCTACAATCCTTATGTCTGCACTCTCCTCTTTAATAAATGCCATCTTTACAATAGTGTGTCATGTGGATACTATTCTGTGAGTTTGGACAAGATGAGAATAATTAACAGAAAGAAAATAAATCCAAACTAAATGCATTACTCATGTGCGGATGCACTTTTCTAAAAAAAAAATTTGTATATGTTATATAAAACATTACAATGTTGCATTCAGTAATAAAAGATCAATTTAAGAGTTCTCATTAAAAGCATAAAACTGCCAGAACAGTTTGGAACACTTCAAATGTTCAAAACAAACCTTTCTTCAGCCAAATCACAAAAGAGCAGGAGTGTGGCACATTCTTATGACATCTTATCTCCCATTCAAAATAAAAGTCCCATTTACAAGCTAAAATCTCAAATGTGCAGACATATTCAAATACAAATAATAAAACATATAACGATGTTCAGAGTTAAATTATTGGTGAAATACATATTTAAATTTTTATTGTTTAATGAAAATAATCTGTGAGATTTTGTAAATGGCTACATACGTATATGTTTTAGAAATAGATTTATCAATCTTTAATTCAACAAACATTTTTCCATATAATTACACTTTTAATAGGGCCACAGACTCAAAAAAAGTCAATGGTAAAAGTAACATTTTACAAAAAGTTATCAACTGGCAATAGCCTTACGATGTCATATCCCCCATCCAAAATAAAAGTCCCATGTATGTATATATATTTAGGATTTTTTAAAAATGCATTCAAGGTGAAAGAAAACAACAAATAATACAAATACATTTTAAAAATAGCAATGATAAAAGAGAAAGTAATAATGGAAGTAGTTAAGTAAGTACATTCAAAATCAAATCAAATCATTGTATTGCCACATCACCATTGCACATGTGTCTTGGTGGGTGAAATTCTTAAGAGCGTGCTCCAGAGAGTGCAGAAACAATTTACATATAGACAGTGCATACTTACAGACTTCTACAGATGGCAATGTGCAATATACACATACATATATACTCAATACTATGTACTATTAGTAAAGGGTCAACTTTTTCACGGTTCGGTTTGGATCACGATTTTAGAGTCACAGTTTCGGTACAGCTGGGTATGTTTAGGGAAAAGCTATACTGTCAAATAAAAATGAAGAAAATAAGAATAATTAATCTAACTACAAGCAACAGCACAAATAAATAATATATAGTAAAGATACAAATAAAATAAACTGTGATTTTTTTAGGTAGGTCTAGCATTAGTTTTTATGTACAGAAATTGAATAAAGTAATCAAACTAAAACAGCACTGCATGTTTGACTGTATAAACTAAAGATTAATCTTTATTAAAGTTACAAAAGCAATTAAATCAAGAGCAGTGAGTGATTTCTTTGTTGTTGCTGTCTGATTAATATTAGAAAGTGCTGTCACTTTCTAATATGCTGTCACAGTGCACTGATACTGTATGTTCAGCCGGCTATGTCTGCTATAGGATACTTGCCAAGACGGGCATTTTGTCAATTTTTTTGTGAATTTGTCAATTCAAACACAATACTTCGGAGAGAGCTTGATATTTGCACGCGTTCTGAGGTGCGGGTTTGCTCGCTTCTAATGAGCTAACACACAAATCTTCTCACTGCGCGTGCGAGCTCGCTTCCTCTGGCTCTTAAATGTTTAAAATGTTATTTACAAAAAACAATATTGCAGATGCTTTGTCAGATTTAAGTTGAACCACGGTCCTAGCGTGTGCTGATCCGTGTGTGGAGAACCGTGCGGGTCGTTTTTTTCCACGAACCTTTCCATCCCTAACTATTAGACATACTTAGTTATCAATTCACATTATACACCATATGTACACATTCTACATTATGTATACAAATATGTACACAATAATATGCGAAGGTGCCACAGATTATACATAAGTTGGATACGCAATGTCATGGATGTGCATTAGATGGTATCCAGTGGTAGCAGATAGATTGTTGTCTTAGTGCAGTGTGTGCTTGTAGTCCAGTTTGAACTGTGTTAGAGTTGAAGTTAAAGTGCAATGCATGGCATACCGTAAAGTGGGAGTATGCCGTAGGGTGTATTAGTTCTGACTGTTCATTAGCCTGATAGCCTGAGGGAAAAAGCTATCACTCAGTTGGCTAGTGCGGGATCGGATGCTGTGGAGATGTCTTCATGAGGGCAGCAGAGAGAGCAGTCTGTGGGATGGGTGGCTGGAGTCATTGATAAGGATGTAACGATTCACTCAACTCACGATTTGATTCACGTTATTCAGATTATAAATTAAATGTGTTCTTTTATTATTGCTTGGACAAAATGCTGCACGTTTCTTTGTGAAATTGAAATATAACTTGATAATAATATACTAAAACAGCACTTTATTGCATATTATTGCTCTTTTGTTGGTTTTGATTGCCTCTATTCTCCTCATTTCTAAGTCGCTTTGGATAAAAGTCTCTGCAAAATAACTAAACTTAAATATAATGTAAATGTAAATAACAAAACTAAATAGAAATTTTAAAACAAGTCAAATAAAATAAATAAATAAAATAAAATAAATAAATCTCTTCAGATAAACAAAATAAGGCTTTGTCTGTGCTCCTTACATTTAAAATTAGAGGTTACCACTGCATTTTAATCATCAGCAGCAGTTTTTTAATCTAAATTAGATTGTATAATTTCGAAGTTTAAAGCAAAAACAGAATGGTTTTACTTCAGTTTTGTGAAACTAGAGATGCAGATACACCCTATGCCAGCAGGTGGTGCTTCAAGCACTTCCATGGTTTCCGGTGTAAACACACTTGCTCTGCTTGTGCTCATCAGTTCTCTTTTCACAGCAGTTCAGTCAATGTACTACTGGGTTAACTTAATAACTCAGGATATTGGATTATTTTGACTCAGAGGGAGTGTCAGGCACGTATATAAACTGAATAACTTAAGTAATTTGTGGATTAGTGCATACTGGAGACGTAAAACGTTTCAAGCGATTCAGTTCGATTATGGTTCACTAAGAAGATCCGGTTAAATCGAACAAGTCCGCGAAATGGACATGAATAGTAAACAAGCAGCGCTGCCCTTATGAACTTTAATATGCATTATACAGAGGCAAGATGAAAAGAAAAAATACCGTCTAAACATTTCTAAAGACAGCAAGTTTCCCTCAGACATACAGTCTCATATACTCCTACCCCTAACTGAATAGCAATTTGTTTAGCATCTCAACCGATTTGAATCATCACATGTTTGAATCGATTCTCAGCCAGCTCGCGGTTAATCGTTACATCCCTAGTCATTGATGATCCTCCGGGCATTCCTTATACACTGTCTGGTATAGATGTTCTGGAGGGAGGGAAGCTCACCTCCAACATTGTGGCGGGCAGCTCGCACAACCCTTTGCAGAGCTTTGCAGTTGCCAGCGGTGCTGTTTCCAAACCAGGCGGTAATAGTTTGACCACACGTATAGCGCGGTTATTAGCTGACCCCTGCTTACAGCCCCATCAACAAATTTACTCAAACCCTCTACTTGTGTTCTTACCTCTTACCACCCTACCTCACTAGCTGCCTCTCACCAGCCATTCACACCTTCAACAACCTACAGAGCCGGTCTTCATACAGATAGCCTAAAGCCTCTGTACGTACTTGCACTTGCCTTCTGCCTCTCTCTCTCTGGTGTTCCCCAAGTGTGCCAGTGTGTTTCCACAGACATCCAGCCCTGCCAGCTCACCAGGACCACCTGGAAAACCAGCAGAGCATGGTGATGGACATCCTTCAGCCCAAAGCAGCCAGTGACCTGCAATGGCAAAGAGGAACAGTGAGACTGCAACACAAGTGGACACCCAATACCCAGCCTGAACCACCAGGAGCTGATTAGCATCATCATCTCCCTGGCCCAAACCCTCAAGGGCTTCAGACAGGAGGTAAATTAACTGAACCTGCAAGTCACAGAGTTCTACAGGGAACTGACACCCGCTCAGCGATAGAAGGCACAGAACGGATGCAAAGAACCTTACAGAATGGCGCAACAGAAGGAGATCACCAGTCTTCAGAAGGCCTTAACAGCTTCTGGACACCAAGTGCAGCGTGAAAAAGCCACCAGACCGGACCTGGAAAGAGAATGGTTTCACACAAGGAAATTGTTAAAACAGCATATGTGGAACTTAATGAGAAGGACACCAGAACTAAGGCCCTTGAAAGGCCATCTACATGCAGCCAGAGCTGAAGTCCAAACTCTGACTCAACAATTCTGCAACATTAACGAGGAGCTTGACATGGTTCAGAGAGAACTGAAACAGTCTTACCTACTGTGCATGGACTCAAGTAAAAGGCCCCCTGCTGCACGTCACACAGCCAGCAGTGCAAATCCCCTCATTCCTGTACACAGATACGAAGGGGGGAGCCAAAGCCTTCTGTTTGACATTTCACAAGTCAGCTTCCTGAAAACCTCTGCAGCTGCAGAAGGAAAAGGATTCATTCAGGCAAGTCCTGAAACAGCACATGGATTGACACTCAAAGACCTCAACCGAATGGCTAGAAACATCCCTGCATTCACTCCAGAACTTGCAGGAGAACATGATGTCTAAGCTTACTTAAGAGAGATTGACTTTTACCTGCAGTCATGAACCACTGTGAACCACCAAGATAGACTATCTACTCTGGATCACCCGTAGCCCAGAAGTGCGACGCTTCTGAACGGAGCAGACATTCAATCAGCAACAGGAAACTATAATGTAAAATTAGACACAGCACGAAATAAAATATTAACAAAATACAATTTGTGTTACTCACTCCTGGCCAGACTTGGAAGAGTTCCTTTTTCCAATGAAGATGTCTTCATTCAACCCTCTCCACTAGATAAGTGCTCTCGTCTGTTCATTGGTCTTTAAGTAATATAAGAAATAGATTTTACTGTTAAATAACTGACTAACTTAAATTTAATTAAGCTTATTTTAATCTAGTAAGCTCTGTTTGCAACTCCAACATCCCGTTAACTAAAAGATAAGTTAACGAGTTTAAAGTTACCTCAGTATAGAATCTGGAGTAGTTTAATCATAATAATTAAGTACTAAGGAATAAATACAACTTGTCAACAACCTCATATATTTCCTTATCTAAATTCATATAGTATATTAACTAGCATATTTGTGTTGTTGTCATTAAGAAGGTGTTAAAAACTTAGTTGTGCGTAGTGCTTCCTTCCTCCGCCATTGTTTTGTCACAATGACTTCTGGGAAGTCAAGCGAGTTCAGCACGCAAGTCTGCACTCGATGCATACTCGATATCAAGAACACATCCGGGCACTTTCATGCGTCTTCTGTTCTTGTATTCTTGAGAACTGGAACTGAACTTCGATGGTTAATGATGACGTAGAGCAAGAACACATGGACGCAAGATCGCTGAAGAACGCATATTGAAATATTGAGTCATTATTTCCAAGCATACTGTCCCCGTGAGTATGACACAAGGTATGATTTCCAGTGTTGGGGAAAGTTACTTTTAAAAGTAATGCATTACAATGTTGAATTACTCCCTAAAAAAGTAATGAACTACGTTACTTAGTTACTTTTTATGGAAAGTAATGGCGTTACATTACTTTTTAAATACGAGCAGGGCTTGATTGTTTTAAATATAAGAAGTTCTAATTATAGCAAATGTAAAAGCACTTTCACACCAAAAAGTGTAATGAATAAACCTCAGGCTGAAGGAAGAGTAAATCACGTCAACACTCTTCAGCAATAACAAAACAATGAAGCCACAACTGTTAGTTAATCTAAAGTCATTTTTGTTTATTAGTATGATTGAACTAGATAATCAAATGTCAGCAGCAAAGATATTGGTTAATAATAATGGGATTAGAAACATTTGTGTTGTTTAACATATTTAATTATTGCAGGTTTGCGTCATATTTTGAGTTTGCATTTCACTGTTTTAATTAATTTTGATGAATACTAAATCAGTTTTTTTGCGAGTGGGATGAACTAATGCACATTCACATTTAGTCTAAAACTACAGTAATATTATGTTCACACAGTGCACACAATGCCTCTGAACTTCCGATATCTCACAACATGAAGACAGGAGAACTGTCAGTCAATAAATGGGAAAATGTAGTGTATTTGCTATCACAAAGCTTTCTGAGTTTATGTCTGTTTCCACTAGATGGCGCTAGTGTACTTAGACACTTGCTTATCATAATATAACTTTTCATTAGTTTAAGTTGTATAATTTTATATTTTGGTTATTTTGCAATGTTTATTGTGATTTCTATACTGAATTATTGTTTACTAGAGCAAGATTGCAAAGCAGTTTTGGTTGTTTCATTTTATTCCCATCTTGCCTTTTGTATATCACTTCCTGTTTTGTCATCTGTGCGAAAAGATGGAACTATTTTATAGTTGAAAGGTTTAAGGTGTTTCTCTGTATGACTACAAGTCATCTGTCAAGAAACTTCAAGATACAACCCCCTCTCTTAGCTTACAAGCAGGCAAAAGTGGTATGTTGATGTATTTTTGTTCATTTAAGAGTTTAAAGTTGTATGCTTGTTTTTTCCGTGTAACTGAATGCGTGACTGATGTTTGTTATATTCGTCCTGTTTATTTAGTTATAAGGTATTTTTGTTGGCATTGATGTCCATGTCCATAAGTGCATTAAACATCTGTAAAATGAACCTCAGCCTTCGCGTTGTGACTAAGGGAGGCACAGTAGAACACTTCACGGTGAAGGCTAAGATCATCAGATGGTAAAAGCTGCACGCGGAAGTCGGCCAGCAAGAGGCAAAAGGTGTTGGATAAGGGAAGTACAACTTTCAAAACGACCGCTATTGAGTGACTAAAGCAGCAGTGAACAAGTAACGGCTGAACAAGCAAGCACCTTTAAGTTAGTGTCTAGGAAGCAGTGCAAGGTTTTGTGAACTGTTGCTGAAGCTTCAATTGTGCTGGTATTTCCATCATCATCATCATCATCATCCTTCTAAGATAAAAGTGGACATTTTCTAATAATTGCTCTACTTATGAAAGAAACTATAAGGACTAAAAGAGACAAACAAATGTGTTATTATTGAGAGAGACTGAAGTTGAAATTTTCTGTTTAAGTTTTGTATACTTTATAGTTTTGAGTGTTCGCATTTCACAAGTTGTATTCATGCTTCTGCTACTTCACAGTTCTATAATTCTCAATGTACATGGTTGACACATTCATGTCTAGCTGAGTGACTTGCACTAGATTTTTAGACTGTTCTTTTTGAATATCACATTATTGTGCAATACAGAATTTACATGTCAGATACAAGTGAAAATACAGTGTTGTCCAGTAAAGAGGCTATCTGTGCAGATCCTACAGCTCAAGAAGTTGATGATGCAGAGCAGGCTCTCCCACCACAGAAGGCTGACCTAGCTGAGTGTGTTGAAGTGGCTGTACAAGTACAACAACCTCAGGTGGGCGCAGATAATACACAGACAGATATCAGAAGAAGCCAGCGAGTGCGCATGCTCAGTGAAAAAGGTAAAAAGTTGCAAGACGCTAGACTAAACAATCTGAAAAGAAGCTTTGAACAGAAGTATAGAAGATGGAAGTATCACGTCAATGGTTTGAAAAGAGCCGTGAAGAACAATGATGATGCAGGTTGAGGTTGTGAGCACCATTAATGCCATTCAGTCTGAGGTCGACCATATTTATGGTGACATGAGAAGCATCACAAGCACTGAGCCGGAAATTCGGAGAAAAAATGACACTTGTCTTGCCATTACTAGCACTGCAAATGAAAAGGCTCAATGCTTTCTCAACGGAGATCCTGAGAACACACCCTGGCCTGATTCAGATTCAGTGTTTGAAGCCACGGTGTCCAGCATCATCTCCACAACCTCCAGTAAGTCAAAGTCTGTTTCTAAGATGTCCAGTCAGTCTTCAAATGATTCTTTGCAGAAAAGACAAGAAGCAGTAGCTGAAGCAGCAGCTACTCAAGAGGTGATTAAAATAATGAAGACACAGCATCAATATGAAGAAGAAATTAGGAAACTTGAGGCAGAAGATGAAAGGTTAACGGCCGAGAGAGAAGTGCAAGAAAGGGAAATAGAAGCGGAGAATGCAAGAAAAAGAGCTCAATTTATCTCAGAAGGTACTATCAGGAAAATAAGGTTGAAAGAGAAGAAAAAGGAAGTGGAACGATTGGAAGAACTAAAAAGACATAACGCAGCAGAAGCAAGGCTACAAGTTTATGCTGAAAGCATCGAAGCTGATGAGGGAAAAATGCGTTCTGTTCCTCCTCTTCAACAAAAACAAGAAGACTATCTCTCTCAACCGAATTTCTCTCAACCAAATCAACCTTCCTATTCTCCTCAAAGGTTTCCAGTCACTCAAGCACATGTATCTCAGTCAGATGCATTAGCTACTTCCAGTGAAGCCTCTAATGACCTTGTGAAGGCACTCGCTGAAGCTATTAGAGCAAATAACCTGCTGTTTTCTCAGGAGAACCTCTGAAGTATACTGATTGGAAACTCTCCTTCAGGACGTTGATTGATTGCAAGAACTTACCAGCCCAAGAAAAGCTTTTCTTTCTATGCAAGTATGCAAACTCAAGATTTCTACAATAACTTCCAAGACGAAGGTTGTGTCCAGTCACAAATTGAACGGACTACAAGTAAGAGGCATTAAGTCTGAAGTGAAAATCCACCTTCCAATGACTTATACTAGAGACTATATACCTGCAAATAGATCTCATATACCCACTTGTGAAACAGCAAGGAACTGGCCTCATCTAGAAAATCTGGCAGATGAAATGGCTCCTGCACTTGATTGTGAAATAGGTTTGTTAATAGGGTATAACTGTCCTCAAGCCTTACTCCCCAGAGATGTTCTCAGAGTTCAAGAGTCAAGAGTCAAGAGTTCTCTAGAGTCAAGATGGCGCCGAGGATGGCAGCCGTGTTGCGAGCTCCGGGAAAACTTTGCAGTTTCTCGTATGTTTTATTTGTTTTTTTGTTGTTTTACGTGTTAGATGTTGTTAGTATAACTGTCTACGATAGAGACACGCTTTTGAACATTGGTTCCTCCGTCGCGCAACGCAAACCGGACTTTGAGTTTCTGAACGCCGGTGGAGTGTTCAAAGACACCGCTTCAGAGCCCTTTGTGTGGGTTGCGAAAGCGAGGAGACGCCGACGCCGCGAGGAAAACGAGCTGGCGTTCTCGTCAGACTGAGACGCCGTGCTTTCCGACCTCCTCTTCCAACCATTTTACTGGCCAACGTTCAGTCACTGGATAACAAACTCTGTGAACTGCGGGCGCGGATCTCATACCAACGAGAAACAAGGGACTGCTGTGTTATTTGCCTCACAGAAACCTGGATGTCTGCTATTGTTCCAGACTCAGCCATCGAGCTCACGGGCTTCTCCGTGCACCGCTCGGACAGAACGGAAGAGCTCACAGGAAAAGCAGAGGCGGGGTGTTTGCTTCTACATCAACAACTCATGGTGTAATGAAAGGAACATACACTCTATTAAATCCTTCTGCTCCCCTGATCTGGAATTTCATACGCTTCTGTGTCGACCGTTCTGGCTACCGAGGATTTTACAGCGATCATAATCACGGCTGTTTATATCCCCCCCCAAGCCAACACAGACCAGGCACTCAGGGAACTGTACAGGAATATAAGTGAGCAAGAAACCACGCACCCAGATGCAGCTTTTGTTATCACAGGGGACTTTAATAAAGCCAACTTCAAAAAAATAGCTCCAAAATACTTTCAACACGTCACCATCAACACGCGTGGAGATCGCACACTCGACCATTGTTACACCCCCTTCCGGGACGCATACAAGTCCCTCCCCCGCCAACCTTTCGCAAATCGGATCACTCTTCCGTTCTGCTCCTGCCTGCATATAGGCAGAAACTGAAACGTGAAGCACCCGCTCTCAGGACAGTTCATTGTTGGTCAGACCAATCGGATGCTATACTACAGGACTGTTTTGATCACGTGGACTGGGACATGTTCCGGGCAGCGTCTGATGACGACATAGAGGCGTATTCAGATACGGTCACGTGTTTCATCAGGAAGTGTATACGATGTAGTTCCGACCAAAACAATCCGGATCTACCCCAACCAAAACCGTGGATTAACAGCGATGTTCGATCAGCCTTGTCAGCGGACATCTGCCTTTAAATCCGGAAACACTGACGATCGGAAACAAGCCAGTTACGATCTCAGGAGATCCATCAAAGCAGCCAAACGAACATATAAAAACAAAGTTGAAGAACACTTCAACAACAATAACCCAAGAAGCATGTGGCAGGGCATCAACAACATCACAGGCTTTAAAGGGAATAAACCGCTACTGTGAACATCGCGCCGCCTCTCTACCGGACGAGCTCAACACCTTTTATGCTCGGTTCGAGGCTGATAACACCGCCCACACAGAGAGCGCTCACACGGCTGCTGCAGAAGAGGTCAGTCCACTCACCCTTTCTGTCGCGGATGTAACTCGATCCTTTAAACGGGTGAACATCCGTAAAGCCGTGGGCCCAGATGGCATACCAGGCCGTGTGCTCAAAGCATGCGCTTTCCAGCTAGCCGGGGTTTTTACAGATATTTTCAATCTGTCCCTCTCTCTGTCTGTGGTTCCCTCATGCTTCAAAAAATCCATCATTGTGCCCATACCAAAGAAAAATAAAATCACATGCT
Organism: Gymnocypris eckloni scoliostomus; assembly: GCA_027564155.1. Lineage (NCBI taxonomy): Eukaryota > Metazoa > Chordata > Actinopteri > Cypriniformes > Cyprinidae > Gymnocypris > Gymnocypris eckloni. The sequence goes on from CM050422.1 coordinate 34,891,832, forward strand.
TGAATGACTGGAGGCCCGTTGCTCTGACCCCCATCTTCAGCAAGTGTTTTGAGAAGCTTGTCAGAGACTACATCTGCTCTGTGCTGCCTGCTTCACTGGACCCACTACAATTTGCATACCGCAGTAACCGTTCCACAGACGATGCTATTGCCTTCACCCTGCACACTGCTCTCTCCCACCTGGAAAATAAGAACACCTATGTGAGGATGCTGTTCGTGGATTATAGTTCAGCATTTAACACTATAGTGCCTGCCACACTGGTTGCGAAGCTCCAGACTCTAGGACTGAACAGATCTCTGTGCAGCTGGATCCTGGACTTCCTGACAGGCAGAAGTCAGGTGGTCAGAATGGGCAACAACACATCATCTCCCTGATCCTCAACACTGGTGCACCGCAGGGCTGCGTCCTCAGCCCACTCCTGTACTCCCTGTACACACACGACTGTACAGCTACACACAGCTCCAATGTCATCGTCAAATTTGCTGATGACACAGCGGTGATAGGCCTGATCACCGACAACGATGAGACGGCCTACAGAGGAGGTGAGTACCCTGACTAAATGGTGTCAGGAGAACCACCTCTCACTCAACATCGACAAGACCAAGGAGCTGGTGGTGGATTACAGGAGACAGAGCAGAGAACACACACCCATCACCATCGACAAGACACCTGTGGAACGGGTGACCAGCTTTAAGTTCCTCGGCGTTCACATCACTGAGGATCTCACATGGTCTGCTCACACAGATGCAGTGCTGAAGAAGGCACATCAGCGTCTCTTCTTCCTGAGACGGCTGAGGAAGTTTGGAACGAGCCCCAGAATCCTCAGGTCCTTCTACACCTGCACTGTGGAGAGCATCCTGACCGGCTGTATCACCGCCTGGTATGGAAACAGCACCGCTGGCAACCGCAGGGCTCTGCAAAGGGTCGTGCGAACTGCCCGCCACATTGTTGGAGGTGAGCTTCCCTCCCTCCAGGATATCTACACCAGGCGGTGTACAAGGAAAGCCCGGAGGTTTATCAAAGACTCCAGCCACCCGTCCCACAGACTGCTCTCTCTGCTGCCCTCAGGGCGACGTTTCCGCAGCATCCGATCCCGCACTAGCCGACTGAGGGACAGCTTTTTCCCTCAGGCTATCAGGCTAATGAACAGTCACAAATAACTCACCACATCACACTCCCACTCACACAACATGCCATGCACTGCACTTTAACACCGTTCAACTGGACTACACGCACACACTGCACTAACACAACCTATCTGCTATCACTGGACACCATACGATGCACATCCACGACACTGCATATGAATAATCTGTTGCACCTTTGCACATCTATCTGCTGTTCAACCAATCTGCTGTTAATTTATAATCTGTTGCACCTCACATTATTACTATGTATAGACCACATTATGTATAGATACTGTACATAATGTAGATGTGCCCATACGGTGTATAATGTGTCGTTGATAATTGAGTATGTCTCTATAGTACACTAAGCGTACTGAGTATATGTATGTGTATTTTGCACATTGTCTTCTGTACAGTCTGTAAATATGTACTGTCCATATGTAAATTGCTGTTGTTTTTGCACTGTCTGTCTATATGTAAATTGCTGTTGTTTTTTTGCACTGTCTGTCCATATGTAAATTGTTGTTGTTTTTTTGCACTGTCTGGAGCACTGTAAATGCTCCAGTGCAGTTTACACTGTCTGTCCATATGTAAATTGTTTGTTGTTTTTTGCACTGTCTGTCCATAGGTAAATTGTTTGTTGTTTTTTTGCACTGTCTGTCCATAGGTAAATTGTTTGCTGTTTTTTTGCACTGTCTGTCCATAGGTAAATTGTTTGTTGTTTTTTTGCACTGTCTGTCCATATGTAAATTGTCTGTTGTTTTTCTGCACTGTCTGGAGCACGCTCATAAGAATTTCACTCACCAAGGCACTTGTGCTGTGGTGATGTGACAATAAAAGTGATTTGATTTGATTTGATTTGATTTGATTTGATTTGATTTCAGAGGTAATGAAGATCAGCCCTTTACACAAAGATCTGTGTTAGGCTGGAGTATAATCGGATGCAACCACTACGATGGTGACTACAAAGATGAAATTGGTGTGAGTCATAGGATTATTATGAAGCAAATTCTACCAGCGGGCGAACCTTCTCACAAGCTCAAGTCTGAAGTTTGCTTTGTTCACAAGAACAAGGTTAAGGAGATGATCACTCCAGTAGAGATATTGAAGGATTTTGAGTCAGACTTTGTTGAAAGGAATAACGAGGAAGCCTTTGCATCGCAAGAAGACCTACGGTTTCTAGCAAAGGTAAATGAAGGCATTAAGCAACTGCAAGATGGGCACTATGAGATGCCATTGCCTTTTAAAGATGAGAGACCGGACTTGCCGAACAATAAGGCATGTGCAGAGCATCGACTCAAATCCTTAGAGAAGCGTTTGAAGAGGGATGAACAATACTTCAAGGACTACCTAGCTTTCATGAAGGACATAATAGCAAGAGGTGACGCTGATAGGGTCCCAGAGATGGAGTTAAGCAATCAACCAGCATGGTATATCCCTCACCATGGGGTTTATAACCCACAAAAGCCAGGCAAGATTCGCATTGTCTTTGATTGCTCTGCAAGATTTCAGAATACTTCTCTGAATGAGCATTTGTTGACTGGGCCCGACCTCACAAATACCCTTGTTGGAGTCTTGTGTCGCTTCCAGAAAGGCCAGGTAGCCATAATGTGTGGTGTGGAGCGTATGTTCCATCAGTTTTATGTTGCTCCAAAGGATCGGGACTACCTCAGGTTTTTGTGGTGGGAAGAAGGCAACATGGAAGCTCCACCATCAGTTTTTCGCATGAAGGTCCACTTGTTTGGAGCTGCTTCCTCGCCTGGCTGTGCAAACTTTGGGCTAAAGTACCTCGCCTCACAAGTTAAGTTTAATCAAGCCATAGTGAAGTTTATACAGCGTAATTTTTATGTTGACGATGGCTTGGCAAGTGTGGATATGGAAGCAGAGGCTATCCAGTTGGTGAAGGAAGCCAGGGATCTCTGCAATACCGGGAAGCTCCACTTGGACACATTCATAAATTCACCAACAGCAAGAGGGTAATTACCACAATCCTGAAGGAGGAATGCATTGAAGGTGCAACTGACTTTGACTTGGCCCTAGGAGAACCTAAGATAGAAAGGGCACTCGGAGTTCATTGGTGCGTAGCTTCAGATGAGTTCCATTTCAGAGTACTAGTAAAGGAAAATCCTTTCACTAGAAGAGGTGTGTTGTCTACAGTTGCTTCCATTTTTGATCCTCTTAGATTAGTCGCTCCCTTCATTCTGGTTGGGAAGAAGACCTTGCAAAGGATGTGCAATGACAAGATAGGCTGGGACGAACCACTTCTTGATGACCTCAGGCCACATTGGGAAGCTTGGCTACAAGACCTCCATAATCTATCCACAGTAAAGATACCACGTTGTCATGTGCCATTAGAGTTCAAAGATGTCCAGCAATACGAGTTACACCATTTTGCTGATGCCAGCGTGTCAGGCTATGGGGCATGTTCATACCTCAGAACTGTGACCAAGTCTGGTGAAGTTCACTGCACTCTCGTTATGGGTAAAGCAAGAGTTGCCCCCAACAAAGGTAACAACAATCCCAAGATTGGAGCTCTCTTCTGCAGTTGTAGCCACAAGAACCGGTGATCTACTCAAAAGAGAACTAGAATTGGATGGTATCCGTGAATACTACTGGACCGATTCCAAGGTTGTCCTTGGTTATATTAACAATGATGCAAGACGGTTCCACGTATTCGTAGCCAACCGAATTCAGCAGATCAGGACAAGCACTGAGCCTAGTAAATAAACAGGACAAATATAACAATGCAGTTGTGTCATCTGTCACTAAATGCTCAAGCCCTTTAAAGGAGAAATGAATGGGGTTTTATCATGCATCATTTTTTTGTGCTGTTATAGTTGTGTTGTGCTATCTCACACTCACACTTGGAGATCTGATCTGTGCTTGAGCACGATTGACCCCCAAAGGCCACTTCATTTCACAAGTGTGACTGCTCTGTACCGTGTCCAGTGTGGTTAGGTCAACCATGCTATGGTCCGCTTGAAGAGGTGGCTCGCTCGTGTGCGGTACACGTAGTGTGACTAACTACAGTGGCGCAAGGAACAGTTGTGGGGTATGCAATTTTTTAAAAACTCGGGGCCGGGTACCAAAACAAACTTGTAGCCAGTCAGCAGTAAGGGGTGTGTCTACTCATGATGTGGAGGAGAGGGTGTTCAATGAACAGCCGAGCCGAGTGACAAGATGGTGGATACACCACAAAAGCGGAAAACATCTGCGGGATGATAAGGCAAGAAGTAGGACCCGTATTAATATCAAATCAGTTTTCCAGCGCTGAAAAGAACTCGAGGAGCAGAAGGCCTGCGATCGCACGCCGAATTTGCTTTGTTTCTTCTCGACAGGTATGTAACACCCTGTCTACACCGGACGTGCCGCAACAACTAAAGTCTGTCTACACTGGACGCGATAAAGCGACCGTTGAAAATCATTTGAAATTTGTGTCAATACATCGTAAATAGAACATGGTAGCAGTTTTCCGTTGGGGATTTGTCGCGCCGCGTAGCATCCAGTGCAGACAGCATCACTGATTATAATGACTTCTATAGTATTTTGTCGTGCCGCTCGCGTCCAGTGTAGACACGGTGTCACACCACAGAAGGAGGCAGACAGGTGATTAGAAGAAACACAGAGTTTATTGAGCAGAGGCATGGAATGGCACAAGGATCAATGGCAGACAGCTGAAGGTGATGGGATTGTCTCTCTCGTAGAGGAATGGATATGAAGCAGATGGTGCATATCAGGTAAGGAGTCTGTTGTCCGTAAGGATGCAGGAGGGTTTGCAGGAGAGGTAGCTCTTTATAGTGACTGTGCTGATGAGGTGCAGGTGCCGTGAATCAGAACTCTGGGGAAAGTGACCGAGAAGGTGGAGCGTGTTGATCTAGTGTAACTAAATCTAGTTGATCTAGACACATGGTGTAACAGTGGTTTTGCTTTGTTTCACAGAACTAATCGTTGCATGGGTTGCGTAGGCTACGTATGTGTGGGTTGGACCTATCAAAATAGGGGCGAGACCCTAAAAGGGTAAGGGCGTGTTTGTTTTGGTGATTTCAAATATCAACATTGGCATTCAGAAATCGCTTACCACACCATTAATGTACTATTTTTGTACTCACCATTGTTATCATTATGACAGCAGACCCCTTTCTAACTACTTGGATATCACACTTTTCAAATATTTTAATTTAATTTGAGTACATTTAGATTTACAATTGGTCTGGTTCTCATCTTATTGATGAACCGGTATTGTAATTTGCGTGTAAAGCAGCAAATTCTACCATTATCAGCTGCCTCTGTAATAATCCTGTGATATCTGTCTCTTAGCAAAAGAACAATTCCGCTTGTGCAATTAGCTGTGCCTAGTTTGAGTGTGCCTTTAGAACAATTTTTAAAAGATTATATTGATTTAAACTTGATATCATCACTGCCATTTATATTAGGGGGACTAAGGGAAGTCGTGCCCTAATGGTAGAGAGTCGGACTTGTAATCCAAAGGTTGCAAGTTCGAGTCTTGGTCCGGCAGGGATTGTCAGTGGGGGAGTGAATATACAGCACTCTCTCCACCTTCAATACCATGACTGAGGAGTCCTTAAGCAAGGGTGTGTGTTCATGTTGTGTGTCTGCACTTGGATGGGTAAATGCAGAGCATGGATTCCGAGTATTGGTAACCATAATTGGCTGTATGTCACTTAACTTAAACTTTTCACTTTTATATAGTCATATCGCCATAGCAAGCAGTAGTTATTAAAGTTTAATTTGACTAGTTGATAAAAAAAACTAACAAGACTGACTAGTGCTAATGCTATTTTCCTCTTGCTATGTTTTTTTTTACCTGCTGAGACAGGTATGCTTTTTTCACACAAAAGCAAGATCACCTTGTTTTAATGTTAAAGTAATGCACATAGTAGTGCAATAGCCATTTCAAGCATTTTGTATGGTTTAAACACAGCAAAACATCATGTATTAAACTGAAAATCCAGAATCATCAACACGCTAAATGTAAAGATAGCACTGTGGATGTTGAAATAGTTGTCAACTAATGGGATGCTACATTTTATTCAAAATTAAATATCTTAAATATCTACAATTTTGACTTTAATAAGATTTTGCCAGGAATAGCATGAAAGTGGCATGTTTGAACTAGTTAATACAGGAAATCAGCAGTTTAATAAAGAGCTTGACTAGCAAAAAGTATTTTATGTATTTTGAAAATACAAACATATAAAGATTAAATGTGTTTAAATACAAAATACATTTGTTTTTTTTTCAAAATCAAATGTATTTTAATTTCTTGTTTTCAAATTCTTGAAACATTTTAACTACTAACTTTCCCAATGAAAACCGGAGAAGTGGACATGACCACTGAAAGCTGTGTGCTCAGAAAATTCCTGATGGACATGTGTGACTTCAACAATATGGATGCAAAAGATATGGAAGAGTTCCTAATAAAATTAATAATTGAATGATGCATTTATATAGCGCTTTATTGTGTATTGCTGTACACCCAAAGCGCTTTACAATCATGTGGGAGGGTCTCTTCTTCATCCACTTGGATGATGCGACGGCTGCCACAGTACAACGGCGCCAGTGTGCTCACCATACACCAGCTACAGGTGGAGAGGAGAGAAAGCCATGGAGCCAATCAAGTGGAAATGTTCCAACTTAAATGTGACATACACTTCTGATTTCCATATAACATTACTTCAAGAGTCCTCTGCACTAGTGATGCGCGAATGAGCTAAAACATCACCCGAATCCGCAGCTTCAAATAAATTATCCACCCACCAACCGCCGCCCGCACCTATATTTTTGTCTGATTTAGATGAGCCGCACCCATTTGTCACATTCATGGTTCGTATACGGACATGAAAAATCTGGAAATGTCATGGAATTTTAAAACAGCAATTTTCAAGCCTCAATCGATTTTGACAAATGAATAAACCCAGAACGTTTTGAAAAAGTCATTGAAATCTATTTCACAATCCTCTGTATAATAGATTTATGTTTAATTATGTCCTGAATTTCAGTGCGGTATTGAGCATATGTCGCATTACTCATTCCCACAGCTTTCAACTTTAAATTGAGGTAAATTACTGCAAAACATTTATTCAATATAGCGTATATAGATTAGATGAGTAAATAAATCCACACAAACCATCAGATCAAATCAGTCACTGAAAACAGCATGAGTGTTATGGAACACAGACTCACAAAAAGGTCAAAGTAAATATGAGGTTTATTAATCAAAGCAGGGATGAAACATAACAGGCTGGTGAGTAATGTAGAATGTGGAGGATGATAATATCGAATGGGTATACTGACAGCTCTAGTCTTTGTAGATGGTTGGAGGAGATCGTGGAGCTGAGCACACAAGGATCGGGAGAGGCGTGGGAACAATGTAGCATGGAGGTAAGTAGGTCAAGTAAGTGAGTCCTTCTCGAAGTTGAGACCAGACAATGTGCTGTGGTGAGGTGTGTGCTTAAATAGTGCTTGTGATGGTGAAGTGATGATGATCAGGTGCGGGTAATTAAGACTCTGGTGATTTTAACCTCTGTGATTGGTTGGTGAAGGAGCCTGGCCGATCTCTGACAGTGAGTGATTCAGCACAGAGTCCTCTCTCTTTGACTTTCTCTTCACATCGGCGCATCTAGAGCTGCTGCACGTTGCGTTACAAGACTTAACCCTCTAAGCGCCAAAGTCGCAAAATTGTGACAAGACGTCATAATTCATTAAATAGACTGTAGTCTCTAATATGGTGTAATATCGCATTTGTATTCCCTACCACTAGATGGCAGACATGTAGTACTTCGATTCAAGACCAAAAGTGTTTGAGGAAATAGCAGAGCAAGTGAGCTATCATTTCATTGATGCGGAAGCAATTCAGTTCATAGCGTGTGAGTAAATTGTGAGATTTATGAGAGAAAATCGCCAAATGACTAATAAAACGTTGTGGTTTGGACATTAAACGATCGGCCGTTTAATGATCGCGCTGCTCCCAGTACATCTCGGCTGCACAATGGTGCCACTGGGCATGGCGAGAGTGTTCACAAAGCACAAACAAGTGATAATTTCGTCCCTTTGCCCAATGGGGATGGGGCAAATGGGGGTGGCAAGGGTGAACATGGTCTTAGTGTCCATAGGAGGGGCTCTGCGTTGTTGATGATTGCGTCTTTCTTTCTGATCGCACGTGCTCAAAGTGCCACCGGCAGACAGTACAGGTGCAGTCAATGTTGGGTAGGTCTGTACGCTGTGCAATACAATAATTGGTACCATACTCTCAAGAACTATAAACGGTCACCTAGATACCTGATTGGGCAAATAGCTGGTCAACTGATCAAAAAATAGGCACATGTATTTTACTATGGCACAGTAATATAGTAATAATTTACTACTTTCTCCTGTTTTACTGTTATTTCCTCTTTTCCTGATCATTTGTAATGAGGATAAAAAGACACAAAAACATGCAAATAAGTTCAAACAACCATTCAATATGTATTATTTCCTGAATATTACTGATGAACTGATCAAAAAGTTGCTACTGGTCACATGCGTTTTACTACTATATTACATTTACATTTTACATTTTTGCATTTAGCAGACGCTTTTATCCAGAGCGACTTACAGTGCATTCAGGCTACACATTTTTTTTTTGTCAGTATGTGTGTTCCCTGGGAATCGAACCCACAACCTTTGCGCTGCTAACACAATGCTCTAACCACTGAGCCACAGGAACAAGGTCTATATAGTATAGTAATGTTGTACTTTCTCATGTTTTATTGTTGGTTTCCTCTTTTCTGATCATTTGTATATCAAATATATTCAAACATCAATTCAATATCTACTATTTCCTGAATATGATGAAATTTAAGAGGTCCGCCCCCGATGACGTCATGATATGCAAATTAGATGAGTATATTTACACCCCACATAAACTTTTGGTGATGCCCAACATTTTTCTAATTTACAGTAGATCTCTATCTTTAACCCCTTTCAAGCCACAAGCTTTTGAAATCTTGATGCCAAAATCCAGCATTTTGTCCAAAAAACCCTGGCGCCTAAAGGGTTAAGCTCACGTTTCGGTGCAGTTGACAGAATTGTCAATTTCCTAATCAGTCATAGTTGCATCGTCAATTTTTTTTAATTATTTTCACGTCTTTTTAAAACGTTCGGTACTCGTGCTCTCCTTTTCTGTGTGCTCACAGTCACATTCAAGGCACGCTTTGCCTTGAGTAAAGCTTGTTGCGTTTTAGTGGCCAAATACACACAAAATGATGTCAAAATGGTCGTCCTGGCAAGTATCCTCAAAAGCAATGTCGGTTTTGTCTTAAGTTAATGTAAACAGTGAATGAAAATGCATATCAGTATTGGATCTGTGAAATAGGTCTTGTGACAGCAGCCCAATGAAGCTGTGCCATCTGCCATTAATGTTAATCAAACAACAAAAGACAGATAAAATCTCTCACTGCTATTGACTAAAAAGCCTAATGTTTTGTTGAATTACTTGTTGATTTATACTTTATTCAATTTCTGTTGCTTATTTAGAAAATTTTGTTAATATTTGCATCATTCAATTATTTATCTTATCCACCCGCGACCCACCCTCAATTAATCAGAATGCATTTTTTAAACCTTCCTATTACGAGGTGATATTTCACTCAAAGTGATTTACAGGGAATCTTATTTTTTACCTTTGTAATGTAATTTTTCTAAATTCATTAAAAGTGTCATATTTTGTAAAATTAAAAAAAATACATACTTATAAGCTTTTTAACATTTTTAATTTAAACAACAGAATAAAAACAAGTAGAATAAGGATATGTTAAACATTAATACAAATTAAATCAGTATTTAAGAAATACATTTGTACCACAGAAGTGGCACAGAAGAACACAAAAGTGGATTGTAGGTGTATTTTCAACAATTTAATGAGGCTCAGGTGGCATGAGTGCAGTTAAATTCATAAATTCATGCTAAGGTTAATGCTTTAAATATACCATTTTGAATATAGAAATATTAAATGATTTAAATAACAGAAAAGATACTTTAAAATTTGAATTAAAACTGCCAGCAGGTGGTGGCAAGTCACTGATTTGATCACTGAATCATTCATTTAATTGATTCGTTCAATCGGACAATTCATTCTGCAACAAAGCATCTGACTGTCTTTATGAATGGGAAATCATGACTCACTAGATTAATTTAAAAACGCAGTTCATTCATAAACAAATAAACACTGTTTGAAAAGAGATGCGCAGAGGCTCAGCAGTGACTTTGTCTGAAACTATTTTAGTTGAAAAAATAGAGAAAACAAGGCAATAGTGTTGTAGTCAGAAAATATAAGTCACTTAATATCAACTTCTTGTTTAATGAACTGTTGCATTAAATCAATATTACATTTGCAAGCTGTCACTCTCCTTAGTTCATAACGATCTCACAAAACTCCACTATAAACAACATAGCTCTCTACTCTGCACACAGTGAATCACTTATTTACACTGTCTACACTTTGTTATAATGAGAGAATACGTCTGTGATACATTACTCAACGCTACAAAAACATGTAAGTACATTATAAACCTTTGAAGCTCCCTCAGCACAAACATGTGATGTGTTTATGTCCTTATTTATTTAGACGGCAGATGCTGAAATCACCGCGGGCGTCACGCTCAATACAGTCTATCTGTAGTACACAAAACGGCACGATATTGAGAGCAGAATGTGTCGTACGCTTTCGAATCGCTCTCGTGGATGTCAAACACTGATCGATCTGCACCGCATCGCTTTTAACCGAACACACCTAGTACTGCAGGCTTATTGCTCACTAATGCTGATGAGATTAGACACATTTTCATTTCACATAATATATAGGGTGTTCAAAAAGACATGTATTTTTGTTTAACTAGTAACATTATAAATTCACACATGCTTATTGTCTTTCAAACTACAAAACACTACAAAAAAAACTATTTCCATTTGAGATTAATTTCTTTACACACTTCTCTCCTTTTCATATCCTAATGCTGCAATAAAAAAAACACATTCTGAACATTTTATCTTCAAGACATACAGTAATTCATTATTTTACAGAGATGAAACAGAGTATAAGAAAATGTGTCTGCATACTTCTGCTTTTATTTAACATAAAAATATCTGACTTCTTATTTTTAATTTAATGCATTATTGTGTTTTGTTGCATTAAATACCAATAAAAAGCTTAAAACTATAATATCAGAAAATGTCATTGAAACAGAAGCCCAAAATTATATAAAAATTATAAATATTAAAAATATATTCATTAAAAGTAGAAATGTCTCAGTAGTACAAAATAAATAAAGACTAAACTTTCTAAATTCCCTTACAGATAAAAACACACTCCACACAATGGGTAACCAATCAAAATCATATTATAGTTTCATCTTTTGAGGTTTTGTGTGATTGGCGTGAACATCGAAGCTGGGCATAATTCATAATTTATGATTATTTAATGGTTAATAGATTTTCATCTTAAAATTTGTGTTCAAGAAATATGCGTTAAGAGCAAATTAAAGGCTAGTACAGCATTTTTAAGAATTGAAGGCACTAAAGCACATCTTGCATACAAATACACAAAGAAGAGCACAGCACTGGGAGAAATCATTAGAAAGAAAAATGTAAACAAAGATGTTTATACTCTGTTACAACAGAGAAAATAAATATTATCTAATTTTGTCTGTTTTCACTTAAAGTGACCTTCTTGGTTAGAATTGGCTATTGTAACCTCCGTTCCCTGATGTTTTTCTGTAATTTTGTAGACCAAGACATTAAGTTCTTAACTTGTTGTTCTGGGTAAATTAATATTTAATTTCTCTTGCCTTAAGGCTTTACAACAATCAACAACACGGTAATGAACAAACTCCAGAAAATACTAATGAAACTTGCCACACAAGTGTAGAGTTCACAAGTTGAAAAGAAACCATTACCAGTCAATTAAAAATGGCAGGTGAGTAGAATGACTGAACCTGTTTAAAGACAGGTAAGGTATCGTTAGACTCAAAAGAGTTGCTCAGTGACAGCTACGACAGCAGCGCTGCACAATATTGAGATGTTGTTGAGATGCGAGACAATCAAGCAGACAAGTTTAAGGGTAGTAGAGATGTTTTACTGAGGAACCACAGATATCTGCATCTTTCTTTCCGCATCTGTTTTTGCTCATGCACTACTCCCATTAAAACGTTTATTAATGCTCAGAAAGTGTTAACAGATTGCTTATAATTTCATTACAATTACACAGAGACATGAATGAAGAAGTGCAGAATATACCATTAACCCCTTAAAGAAATAGTTATTTTTAATAATATGCTCAATAAAGGTAAATGATGAGAGACAGTGATGATACTCTCGTTCATATCAGAGTTTCATAAAGACAGAGAGGTACGTTTTCTTAATTAAAACAGTGTTTTACTCTCAAACAGTGTTTGTCATGTTTACAGCACATGTGATGAACCGGTAAAAAAAACAAATGGTTGCACATTAACCTTTAAATGAAGTAAACTACTTATTATTATTTATTTTGGCTTTATGATTTACTTAGTTTTTGCAGTTGAAAACAAAGAAAGACAGAAAAGTAGAAGTGAACAAGTGATTAGCAAATTATTGTAAAGATCTGTGAGGCTCTATTCAGCCTACATTCATCTGTTCTGTACTTCTTTCATAATGTACAGGCAAGCCTTGATTACAAGCTAACACAATGTAAAGCGTGAACAACCTCCTGTATCATATTCACAGTTTGGCCACTGTCCACTTTTTAATCTACATGTGACCAGAGAAAATGGTTGGTTGTTCTGAAACAGGTTAGAATTCAGTCGATTAGTTCTGGCACAAACTGCTTTAATTTGATTTTCATCTGCTTGTATGAAGCTGTTGACAGGTTTGCATTCACCAGTTTCAGAGCCGATGTTTCTTTTTCTGATTTCACTGGTACACATCTCCCTATTCACAAAAGGAGCCAGATGCTGAGTGAGGAATTTTTGATAACGAAGCCTTGTATACGCTGATTGACCATGAGTGAAGGACGACACACTCAAGAGCAGCAGCAGAATCACTGTAGACTGATGGCTCTCCATCACCTGTTGAACAACACACACACACACACACACACACACACACACACACACACACACACACACACACACACACATCAAAACACCTTCTGCTGACATCTGACTTACTCAAGCAGTTCAGACGGAATTACTTAAGAACATACTTCATCAAATAAATGTCTGGACCCTTCATATGTTTTACGGTGACACTTTATTTTAGGGTCTCTTAACTAGGTGCTTACTAGCATGCATATTACTAGAATATTAGCCATTTATTAGTACTAATTAAGCACATATTAATGCCTTATTCTACATCCCTAATCCTACCCAATACCTAAACTTAACAACTAACTTGCTAACTATTAATAAGCAGCAAATGATGAGTTTATTGAGGGAAAAGTCGTTGGTTAATAAGTGTTCCATATTATAAAGTTTTACCGTTATTACTTGCACATATCGTAGTTACGTTAACCCTGCTGTGCACTTCTTCTATACAGTACTCACACACTTCCAGTCCTGTAACTGTGTTAAAGACACGTTTCTTGTGTATCTTACACCTCCTGAGTAAAGTTTTAAAATTCTTACCTTGTTGTTCTGGGTAAATGAATATTTTGTTCTTTCTTCTTTTGCCTGAAGGCTTTTAGAGTAATCAACAGCACGGTAATTAACAAACCCTGATGAAAGCGAGTTTAAACTTTACACTGTTGTCCGTCAGTAGCACTGGAGTATTTATTGAGAACCAAACATGATCTTTGAAGTGTAAACATGGCCTTGGCCAATTGAGCTGGTTAACGGAATTGATCATCCTTATATGTTATTTGCAAATATTTAAAAAGGAAAACAGTAATGATGTTTCAAAGTCCGGTTTACCAAACCTTTAGCTAGATTTTTAAATGATCTGAAATATCCTGTCATGCACACGGTTGATCTACACCGGTGGTTATCAGATCCAGTAGCACATGTGATCAAACATTAAATGTTGCTCACAGTCAGTGTAAGAGTGCCTTCTAATGATTAGATGTACAAAGCTATAATAAAAGTGTAGATGTAGAATGAGATGTTGAACATGGTAAAATAAAAGCACATGAAAAAAATCCACAGTCGTGCCACAATTTGAGAACTTAATAAACAAATGTGATTTTCAGTCACAAAATAATTACATTCCTTAATGTTGGTTTATCAACGATTTATCAATGTGTGGATATGAAAAATAAACTAAATATCTACACTGTAAAAATATCCCGTAAAAATTACGGTAAAAAAAACGGCAGCTGTGGTTGCCAGAATTTTACTGTAAAAAAATATGGTAGAAGCATTTTAGGGTTTACAGATTTAACTTAAATTTACAATTAAAAAACCTACTTCTTTAACTGATGTAATGTTAATACACCAACATATTGAATTTCAGATAACCATCAAAATCAGGTGGTGATGAGAAAGTCACATGATGAACCAAAGCTCACCACAAGCAGCTTTTCTACAAGCTGAGAAGGCCAATACATATAGATGTATATACAGTAGAAGGTGCACAATGCCATTCACACAAACACTAAACGCCGTCATGGTGAGACTGAAATATGCAATAAACATTAATTTAACAACATTAGATGTAACATACAACCCTAATAAACATAACTGATAAGAAAAAAACTAAGAAACATAGTTATTTCAAAGAAAGAACATCAAATTTGAAATGCAACACAGGGAATTCTGGGAATGTAAATTTACGTTTTTTCCCTGTCAATTTTACATTATTTTTCACTTCCAAAAATGGTATTTTACCGTAAAATTGTCTGAAATGTCTATAACATTTTTTCACCGTATATATTAGGAAAACTTACCTTACCGTTAACCATTTAACAGGTTTTTACTGTAACATTTTCACAGTGTTTTACCGTTAAAATCACAGTCATATTTTTTAGTGTAGGTGCTATACTTCTCATGTAGGCCTACACTTAAAAATAACCTGACTACAGAAGATGATTTTCAGTGTGGATGTCCTGCTGACCTCTGTTCACTTTATCTTTATCTGACTGCAATGGAATGAAGCCAAGGGGCGATATTTCAGAAACAGTTTAGTCCGAGCATGCTTCTTTGTTTTTGATAGTTTAACTGACCTATTAAACACACACAGAGTTAGGGAATGAGGTGCACATTCATTTTGATTCTATTTTAATGGGAATAATCTATGGCAAGCAGACACAATAGTTACATATGTAACGTGCATCAGAAAGAAACTGCAGGTCAAATCTCACATATGCATTTATACCGGTAATCATCTGAGAAACTACAGTTCTTCGCCAGCTTCCTTACTTGGCAAAACAGATATGAGAGAGAAAAATACACCATGTTTCAGTATCTGATATGCATGATCCCCAACAAGGAATGTCAATCAGGGAAATCTGATCAGATTATAATTCAGAATCTGATTTCAGCATGACGTCATGTTTGTGGTACCAGTTTCATCTGAAGTTTTTGCGGCTTTAGAGACAGAAATTATAGTAAATGAGATGTCCCTGACTGTCAGGGACCAAATTCATCCTCACACCTATTTATTTACATTTTGAAAAGTTTGATAGGAAATCAGCTCAAATTAGTAATCTAGAAACACATTTCTCCTCTCCGTGAAGACTCTGATCCACAGTGCAGTTATCAATTTCACCATTTCTTCATTTGTCATGACTGTTTAGCTGAGACAAGGCCTGTGTTTCTTCCATCTCACAAGACATTCAGATGGTCAGTTAAATTGTGACCTCTCGTTTGATTTGGCAAACCGTATAAAAGCAATTATGAATGAAAGCCATGCTATTGGTTGTTTGCAAAACATAGCATAAAATAAAGCCAACCAATCATTCTGATGTCTGAATATTATTATGTGAGTCATTGAGAAGCAGCCATGCATAAAGACTCTTTCATTTTCACAAGTGTTTTAAAGTACAAGCCTTTTAAATATAGTGCGGAAAATATGAACATTATAATGAAAACCCTGGGTTAAGAGCAAAGATGGTTCTTGAGTGTCATTGGAAAGGGACAGACACAAACTCCTCGAGAGCACTGAAGACACTAAGGGCAACATAACTACATAAGCATGACAAGCTACACACAGACCTTAAAACATGTACAATAATATAACAGCTCAAGCAATAATGCTCAGTGTGCATCTCCCATCCCAGTATATAAAAGTGAAATCACCTGAACCACAGATGATAACAAAGAGAGGTCTATATAGTAAATATGATAAACAAAGACTGCAATGTTTACACAGTGTGAGCTTGTCTTGCTGAGCTTGATTCATTTTGCTGAAAGCAAGTGATCTATGACGTCTGAAAACTATGTGACCATTTCAGTATCTGATTCAAAAGAAGCAAACCCCAGCGCCTTTTGCCTTTCATTATAAGACAGTGTTCCTGTGGCTCAGTGGTTAGAGCATTGCGTTAGCAGCGCAAAGGTTGTGGGTTCGATTCCCAGGGAACACATGTACTGACAAAAAAATGTATAACCTGAATGAACTGTAAGTCGCTTTGGATAAAAGCGTCTGCTAAATGCATAAATGTAAATGTAATAATGCATTATAACAAATATTGCAATATTCTTCCTAAAATTAACAGTCAAAGTACAGAGGCAGAATTATAATAGGCAGACACAGATTTAATTTATGCATTTATGTTTTATTGACTGTACTTATAGTTCCAGTTCACAGAAACAAATGAATAATTTTTTCAATGACCATTATTTATATACAATATAATCAAATAAAGAATGAGCTGCAGAACCAGGCTGAGGCTGAACACAGCAGTTTGATATGGGATATTCATCTTTATGACCACTAGATGGACACAATGCGTTGAAAAGATGGAGTCTTGAAAGTGAAAGTGACATACGAAGGCCAAGTATATGGTAACCATACTCAGACTTTGCTCTCATCCAAGTTAGTGCACACACATGAGGAGTAGTGAACACACTTTTTTATTGAATGATAATTTACAAACTCAAGTGGGGAACAATAATATGCATATAAAACTATACACACTTTTCCCATAATTACATCTCCAGACATACATGTCAAGTCAAGTCAGCTTTATATACAGTATATAGCACTGTTAACAATACAGATTGTGTCAAAGCAGATTTTTGAAAGTTTTGGTAATACTCGGGTCATTACAGGTGGTTCATCATGATCTTTAGAATATTAATAGAAAGTGTGTATTCTACTATATTATATAAATATTAGTACAAATGTGTGTCTCTTTTAAAGACTCCAGGCAGCTGCTGAGGAATCAATCTGATGAAACGGACTGAAGCATTAGAGGAAGAACCTAACTTTCTTAAGCACGCTCTTGTGTCCGTCTGTGGAATAAACTGAATAAAAAATTAATACATTACTTTGACTGATTACTTGCAATTAAAGCTACCTTAAATATGCTTCAAAATACTTAATGAGTTAATGAGTTTCTAGTCATTAACTTTTACTTTTTGCAAGCCTCAACATTAAGCCTTGATATATTTTTAAATAAAACAAATACTATAGAATTCAATAGCAAATGTTTGGCTACCCACATTCTTCAAAATGCCTTCTTTTGTGTTCAGCACAAGAAATAAATTAATACATGTTTGGAGCAACATGAGAGTGATGACAGAAAAGGACATAATTTTATTTTTTGAGTGAACTATCTCTTTAAGATTCATGATTTGTATTCGTCAAATACACAATTATACAGAATATAACCAGCAGTGAAATATAAGTCAGGTCCGCTACATGGACATTGCAATTATATGGAATACAAACACAAGAGAATATACATAATATAGGTATGAAAAAAAATAAGTAAAAAATAAGAATAACAAATAAAATAAACTGTGCAAACAGAACAACAGGCCAAGATCCAGTGCTACAGTTAGAGGTAAATTAAAGAGCACTTCTTTTAATTTATTCTTGATGTTCACTCCCTTTTTTATGAAACAGTCAAGCAGTGTATCTGAATGTGTAACATGATGATGAATAATGGTGCGTTCACACCAAATGCAAATTAAGCGTTAAGCGCAAGTGATTTACATGTAAAGTCAATGCAAAGACGTGATAGACATCCTGTGGTGCAATTTGCACGAATAAGGTGGCGCAAATTGAGCATTTCGGGAGTTTGACGCGTGATTCGCGCAAATTGCACAAGTAAGAAAAATCTGAACTTTGGCGGATATTCACGGCGCGTTAACCAATCAGGAGCTTGCTCTAGTTGTGACATGATTACGATGTAGCGAGCAGAGGCAGAAATCCAAAACAACAATGGAGGACAAAATCATCGTCGCTGTATGTGGATCCCCGGAGCTGTACGATACATCTTCGTACTTTTATAGAAACAGGAAAAGATCTTGCTTGGAAGAAAGTGAGTGAAGAGGTCGGACAATCTGGTAAGTTGTAAAAAACGCTCTTTACTCAATTTGAGCTATATATATACATATTGAGACAACAAGCTAGCTAAAGCCGGTGTGCCAATGAAACATGCTAAGATACCTATCAGATTGTGCAACCAATAATATATTAGCGTTGTTTTAAGGGTAGTTTAGGGTAAGGGTAGGTGTGGATGGGTAGAATTAGGGTAGTTGTATGTATGGACATTAAAAAAGCCTCAAACCACATGAATAAAATGTTGTTAGCACAATCTGATAGGTAGCAAATTTCGCTATCGATTTGTGCTACCTATCTCAGGTAACTCAGGGCTCTAGAGTGCGACCTAATTTCTCAATGTTGCGACTAAAAAAAATATGAGGTCGCACTAGTGCGACCAGCCGTTCGAGAGAAAAAAAGTCTCCGCCACTCTGAAAGTCCCCCTGTGGTTCAACAACAGACACGCATTAGGCCCATATCGTGGTCTAAACCAATCAGAGATAGTGAAGGGCGGACCCCCTGTCAGAAGAAACAGAGGATCCAGGTGCAAAGGTAAGTTCTGTAATGGCTTTATTGAATAATTAACACAGGCAGTCTATCGAGCAAAGACACAGAACTGGAACAAACACAAAGTAGATAAATTTCTCGGTAAAGGAAGACTCCTGTCTTGAGGACAGATAGCAGAGCTGGAACTTCTCGTAGGGCAGAAACACAGTCCTTGTACGAGGTCACATGCAGCAGGATGACAGAGACACGAAAGCACACAAGATGAGTGCAACTCCTCTAGACTTGATTAAGCAGGACAAGACAGGGTAAATGTTCATGTAGATAGCATAACACACAAGCATGACTCACGTACACGCGAAATAATCCAACAAAGAACAAGGGGAAACAGATGCTAGAAGTAGAGAGAAAGTAATGAGACAAGTGAGAACAGGTGTGACAGAGAAGCAGCGCAAGCGCTGATTGCAATGATGAACAGGTGGGGAAGAATAGACAGGCAGGGCCCGGGCGAGAGAGAGAGAGAGAAAGAGAGAGAACAAACCCAGCTCATGACAGTACCCCTCCCTCAACGAGCGCCTCCAGGCGCTCCCGAAGAAGGAGACTGACGAGAACGGTAGAAATCGTCGATGAGCGAGCGATCCAGGACATCCCGGGCCGGGATCCACCGCCTCTCCTCAGGACCGCATTCTCCCAATCCACCAAAACTGGTGGCCCCGCCCGAGGACGAACGTCAAGCAGCCTCCGCATTCTGTAAATGGAAGAACCCTCATCCAGGACAGGAGGTGGGTGGTGGGCGGGTGGAATACAAATAACAGGTTTGATACAGGATACGTGGAATACGGGATGAACCCGACGCAACTGGTTTGACAATCTGAGCTTAACAGCTACCGGGCTAAGAACCTTGACAATAGAAAAGGCCCGATGAAACGGGGCATCAGTTTGCGGGAACTAACCTGAAGTGGTAAATTCTGAGTGGAAAGCCACACCTTCTGACCGCAAACGTATCTGGGAGCCTTAACCCGGTGTATATTAGCGGCCCGTCGAGTACGCACTCTGGAACGACACAGAGCTGACCTCACCCTCCTCCAGGTGCGCCTACACCTCTGAATGAACGCCTGCTCTGAAGGCACGGAGGACTCGGGCTCCTGGGAAGTGAATAGCGGAGGCTGGTAACTGAGGCAAGCATGGAATGGGGATAAACCTGTGGCGGTCGACGGTAGTGAATTGTGGGCGTATTCAGCCCAGGAAAGTTGGTCGCACCAGGAAGCAAGACTCTGAGACTTCAGACTACGCAACATGCGACCAAGAATCTGGTTGGTACGCTCAGCCTGCCCGTTGGTCTGGGGATGGAATCCTGACGACAGACTGGAAGATGCCCCAATCAGTCGACAGAATTCCCCCCAGAACTGGGAGGTAAACTGTGGCCCCCTATCTGAAACGACGTCTGTCGGAAGCCCATGGATCTTAAAAACGTGATCGACCATCAGCTGCGCGGTCTCTTTAGCGGACGGTAATTTGGGAAGTGGAATAAAATGAGCTGCCTTAGAGAATCGATCTACCACTGTCAAAACTACCGTGTTCCCCGCTGACGGCGGAAGACCAGTGACAAAGTCCAGAGCGATGTGCGACCACGGGCGAGAAGGAATGGGAAGTGGTCTAAGAAAACCCGCGGGTGGAGAATTACTTGACTTAGTCTGGGCGCAGACAGGACATGAAGCTACAAAACGACGTATGTCGCGCTCTCTAGTAGGCCACCAAAATCTTTGGCGAATGATGGCCAGCGTTCCTCTAACACCGGGATGGACGGCTAATTTAGAGGAATAACCCCACCGTAGAACGGCGAAGCGAGCGGCTTCGGGAACAAACAAAGCTCCCTCAGGAGCTCGAGGCGATCTCGTCACGTGCGAAAGAGCCCTCTTCACAGTCTGCTCGACTCCCCAGACGGCAGCCCCGACCACACAATGGTGTGGTAGGATAACCTCCTTGGAGGAAGCCCCTTCAGTCGAGCCGAACTGACGTGAGAGAGCATCAGGCTTACCATTCTTTGAGCCGGGTCTGTAGGAGATGGAAAACTCGAACCGTCCAAAGAATAGCGCCCAGCGAGCTTGTCGAGCGTTCAACCTTTTAGCGGAACGAATATACTCTAAATTACGGTGATCGGTCCAAACAATGAAGGGAACATTGGCCCCCTCCAGCCAGTGGCGCCACTCCCCCAGAGCTAAACGGATCGCCAAAAGTTCACGGTTACCGACATCATAATTACGCTCTGCGGATGTGAGGCGATGTGAAAAAAAAAGCACATGGATGAACCTTGTCATCCCGCGAGGAGCGTTGGGAAAGTATCGCCCCCACCCCTACGTCGGAAGCATCGACCTCGACGATGAACTGTCTCGTGGGATCCGGAGTGATCAAAA
The DNA here is from genome assembly GCA_027564155.1 of Gymnocypris eckloni scoliostomus. Taxonomy (NCBI): domain Eukaryota; kingdom Metazoa; phylum Chordata; class Actinopteri; order Cypriniformes; family Cyprinidae; genus Gymnocypris; species Gymnocypris eckloni. The sequence continues at coordinate 34,913,331 of CM050422.1, forward strand.
TGGGAGCGGAGGTGAACAACCTCTTGAGGTGATCAAATGCGTTCTGAGCCACCTCGGACCAGGTAAAATGAGACCTGATTGAGGTGAGCGCTGTCAGCGGGGCGGCAACCTGGCTAAAACTACGGATAAACCGGCGGTAGAAATTAGCGAACCCCAAAAACCATTGGAGTGCAATGCGAGAGTCCAGAACGGGCCATTCTATGACTGCACGAACCTTGTCGGGGTCCATGCTGATCCCCTCTGCCGACACAACAGATCTGAGGAACGTTACCGATCGAGAGTGGAACATACACTTCTCAGCCTTAACAAAAAGGCGATTCTCGAGTAAACGTTGCAGAACGCGACGCACATGTTGAACGTGCACCTGGAGAGAGGGTGAAAAAATCAAAATATCGTCCAGATAAACGAACACGAATACGTTAATCATGTCCCGCAGGACATCATTAACTAAGGCTTGGAATACGGCGGGGGCGTTGACCAGACCGAACGGTAAAACGCGATATTCAAAGTGCCCAACCGGCGTATTGAACGCAGTCTTCCATTCGTCTCCCTCATGTCGCACGAGATGGTGCAGCGTTGCAAGTCCAACTGCGTGAAGATCTTTGCGCCCTGCAAGATCTCGAAGGCTGACGACATAAGAGGCAACGGATACCGATTCTTGACCGTTATGTCGTTCAGCCCCCGATAATCTATGCAGGGACGCAAAGAGCCGTCTTTCTTCTTCACGAAGAAGAACCCCGCCCCGGCGGGAGAGGAGGATGGGACAATGATCTGAGCGGCGAGAGACTCCAAAGCCTCTCGTTCGGGCGCAGAAAGGGAATATAGCCTTCCGCGAGGTGGCATGGTGCCCAGAAGGAGATCGATACTGCAATCGTACGGTCGATGAGGAGGCAAAGATGTGGCCCGGGAACGGCTGAAAACCGCTCGCAGATCGAGGTATTCCTCCGGGACTCCAGACAAATCACCAGGTTCATCCTGAAACACAGAGACAGAAGAGACAGCAGGAACAGCAGATACTAAACAATTAATATGACAAGCAAGTTTCCAAGAAAGAATTATGCCCTTGTCCCAGTTAATCAGCGGGTTATGTTGGGTAAGCCATGGATGGCCTAAAACAATAGGGGTAAAAGGGGACTGTCACCCAAATCAGCGACCACAGCGAGCAAGAGCCGTAAATCACCCTACTCACGGCCCGGTCCAAACTTCACTCCTCAAGGACCGGCCTCCGGCCACCGAACCGCAGCAGCAGGCCCTCGGCTAGCCTGGGCCGCGCCCCGGATGACGCAGCCCTCAGCCCCCACCTTCCTCGAGCTTCCACCGAGCGCCAGCTCGCAACCCAGCCCAGCAAAGAGCCAGCCTTCGCCTCCGCAAGCCGCCTCACCAGAACAAGCACGCCTCCGTCAGCGGCAAACAGCTATTCGCAGCCTCGGCTCAACGAACCCCTCCCCTACCCATGGCCCGCAGCTCCGCCACTTACGGCTAGCCCTACTCCGATAGCGCAAGCCTCGGCGCCCGCCATTTTCCCCCCTTTTCCCCCTCCTTTCTCCGTTCACCAAGCCCTTTCAAGCTCGAACTTACCCCAATTAATGACCCAAACACCCGCCATTCCCCCTCTCTGCCACGCAGTCAGCTCCGTCCCCGGAGCCCCTTTTTTTCTCTTTCTTCCGCCACGCCTCTACCCGTCCCTCCAAACGCACTCGCACTGGAACCACCCCCCGTAGCCAACTCCATCAGGTCACAAATTCTATCAGAAATTCAGAACATTGGCACCGGAGGCGGATCCACTCCCCACCCCAGTACCTCCCTTTTCAGAACTGACATTCCCTTAAACCATCCCTTGAAACCTCTCCTCGAAGCTTCCCTCAATTCAATTCTCCAAGCAGTCTCCCCAAGGACCCTCCAGTCATACCTGACAGCATGGAAAAGATTTAAAACTTTTCACTCCGCTTATAACCTGCCATTCCCCGCCTTTTCACTACTGGCCATCACCTCATTCATCTCCCACCTCAACATAAACAAAAAACTCCAAACCAGTTCCATCAAAGGTTATCTAAGCGGACTACAATTTTTTCACAAGCTTTTATACGGTTCCCCTTCCGCCCATATAGCCAATTCACAGACCTCCCTACTCATCAAAGGTATCCAAAAAAACAATCCCACCCGCCCAGACTCCAGGCAGCCCATAACCTTAAAAATTTTGACCAAATGCATTTCCACCCTCCGCAGAGGCTACCATTCCGTCCACACCGCCCGCACACTCGATGCCATGTTTATCCTGGCCTTCTTTGGCTTTCTCAGATGCTCTGAGCTCGCCATCTCATCCAGTTTCGACCCAGCCATCCACCCCACTATCTCAGATCTAGCGGTGCTGGAGGACGAAACCATCTCTTACACCATTAAGCAAAGTAAGACAGACCAAACAAAGAAAGGCCACTTCATTTACATTTTCAACCTCCAATCGCCTATATTACCATACCAAACCCTCCTAGCTTTCCTCCACCTAAGGAAATCACAGTCCAAACTCCCATCCGACCCCTTTTTTACAGACGACTCCAACCGCCCCGTCACTCGCTTCTGGTTCCAAAAGCACCTCAAGGCAGTCCTACTCCTATCAGGTACCCCAGCCGAAAACTTTTCCAGCCATTCATTCCGAATAGGCGCAGCAACCACAGCGGCCCACAAAGGCCTTTCCCAACAGCAGATCCAAGAACTCGGTCGCTGGTCGTCAGAAGCTTTCAAAAGCTACATTCGATCAGACCGCTCCCACATCAAGGAAGCCCACCAGACCCTAATTGGCCATCCCCTTTATAATACACCTCCGAAACCCCATAGCAACCTCTCCTCTCCATACACTTCTGATTTCCATATAACATTACTTCAAGAGTCCTCTGCACTAGTGATGCGCGAATGAGCTAAAACATCACCCGAATCCGCAGCTTCAAATAAATTATCCACCCACCAACCGCCGCCCGCACCTATATTTTTGTCTGATTTAGATGAGCCGCACCCATTTGTCACATTCATGGTTCGTATACGGACATGAAAAATCTGGAAATGTCATGGAATTTTAAAACAGCAATTTTCAAGCCTCAATCGATTTTGACAAATGAATAAACCCAGAACGTTTTGAAAAAGTCATTGAAATCTATTTCACAATCCTCTGTATAATAGATTTATGTTTAATTATGTCCTGAATTTCAGTGCGGTATTGAGCATATGTCGCATTACTCATTCCCACAGCTTTCAACTTTAAATTGAGGTAAATTACTGCAAAACATTTATTCAATATAGCGTATATAGATTAGATGAGTAAATAAATCCACACAAACCATCAGATCAAATCAGTCACTGAAAACAGCATGAGTGTTACGGAACACAGACTCACAAAAAGGTCAAAGTAAATATGAGGTTTATTAATCAAAGCAGGGATGAAACATAACAGGCTGGTGAGTAATGTAGAATGTGGAGGATGATAATATCGAATGGGTATACTGACAGCTCTAGTCTTTGTAGATGGTTGGAGGAGATCGTGGAGCTGAGCACACAAGGATCGGGAGAGGCGTGGGAACAATGTAGCATGGAGGTAAGTAGGTCAAGTAAGTGAGTCCTTCTCGAAGTTGAGACCAGACAATGTGCTGTGGTGAGGTGTGTGCTTAAATAGTGCTTGTGATGGTGAAGTGATGATGATCAGGTGCGGGTAATTAAGACTCTGGTGATTTTAACCTCTGTGATTGGTTGGTGAAGGAGCCTGGCCGATCTCTGACAGTGAGTGATTCAGCACAGAGTCCTCTCTCTTTGACTTTCTCTTCACATCGGCGCATCTAGAGCTGCTGCACGTTGCGTTACAAGACTTAACCCTCTAAGCGCCAAAGTCGCAAAATTGTGACAAGACGTCATAATTCATTAAATAGACTGTAGTCTCTAATATGGTGTAATATCGCATTTGTATTCCCTACCACTAGATGGCAGACATGTAGTACTTCGATTCAAGACCAAAAGTGTTCGAGGAAATAGCAGAGCAAGTGAGCTATCATTTCATTGATGCGGAAGCAATTCAGTTCATAGCGTGTGAGTAAATTGTGAGATTTATGAGAGAAAATCGCCAAATGACTAATAAAACGTTGTGGTTTGGACATTAAACGATCGGCCGTTTAATGATCGCGCTGCTCCCAGTACATCTCGGCTGCACAATGGTGCCACTGGGCATGGCGAGAGTGTTCACAAAGCACAAACAAGTGATAATTTCGTCCCTTTGCCCAATGGGGATGGGGCAAATGGGGGTGGCAAGGGTGAACATGGTCTTAGTGTCCATAGGAGGGGCTCTGCGTTGTTGATGATTGCGTCTTTCTTTCTGATCGCACGTGCTCAAAGTGCCACCGGCAGACAGTACAGGTGCAGTCAATGTTGGGTAGGTCTGTGCTGTGCAATACAATAATTGGTACCATACTCTCAAGAACTATAAACGGTCACCTAGATACCTGATTGGGCAAATAGCTGGTCAACTGATCAAAAAATAGGCACATGTATTTTACTATGGCACAGTAATATAGTAATAATTTACTACTTTCTCCTGTTTTACTGTTATTTCCTCTTTTCCTGATCATTTGTAATGAGGATAAAAAGACACAAAAACATGCAAATAAGTTCAAACAACCATTCAATATGTATTATTTCCTGAATATTACTGATGAACTGATCAAAAAGTTGCTACTGGTCACATGCGTTTTACTACTATATTACATTTACATTTTACATTTGTGCATTTAGCAGACGCTTTTATCCAGAGCGACTTACAGTGCATTCAGGCTACACATATTTTTTTTGTCAGTATGTGTGTTCCCTGGGAATCGAACCCACAACCTTTGCGCTGCTAACACAATGCTCTAACCACTGAGCCACAGGAACAAGGTCTATATAGTATAGTAATGTTGTACTTTCTCATGTTTTATTGTTGGTTTCCTCTTTTCTGATCATTTGTATATCAAATATATTCAAACATCAATTCAATATCTACTATTTCCTGAATATGATGAAATTTAAGAGGTCCGCCCCCGATGACGTCATGATATGCAAATTAGATGAGTATATTTACACCCCACATAAACTTTTGGTGATGCCCAACATTTTTCTAATTTACAGTAGATCTCTATCTTTAACCCCTTTCAAGCCACAAGCTTTTGAAATCTTGATGCCAAAATCCAGCATTTTGTCCAAAAAACCCTGGCGCCTAAAGGGTTAAGCTCACGTTTCGGTGCAGTTGACAGAATTGTCAATTTCCTAATCAGTCATAGTTGCATCGTCAATTTTTTATTATTTTCACGTCTTTTTAAAACGTTCGGTACTCGTGCTCTCCTTTTCTGTGTGCTCACAGTCACATTCAAGGCACGCTTTGCCTTGAGTAAAGCTTGTTGCGTTTTAGTGGCCAAATACACACAAAATGATGTCAAAATGGTCGTCCTGGCAAGTATCCTCAAAAGCAATGTCGGTTTTGTCTTAAGTTAATGTAAACAGTGAATGAAAATGCATATCAGTATTGGATCTGTGAAATAGGTCTTGTGACAGCAGCCCAATGAAGCTGTGCCATCTGCCATTAATGTTAATCAAACAACAAAAGACAGATAAAATCTCTCACTGCTATTGACTAAAAAGCCTAATGTTTTGTTGAATTACTTGTTGATTTATACTTTATTCAATTTCTGTTGCTTATTTAGAAAATTTTGTTAATATTTGCATCATTCAATTATTTATCTTATCCACCTGACCCACCCTCAATTAATCAGAATGCATTTTTAAACCTTCCTATTACGAGGTGATATTTCACTCAAAGTGATTTACAGGGAATCTTATTTTTTACCTTTGTAATGTAATTTTTCTAAATTCATTAAAAGTGTCATATTTTGTAAAATAAAAAAAAATACATATTTATAAGCTTTTTAACATTTTTAATTTAAACAACAGAATAAAAACAAGTAGAATAAGGATATGTTAAACATTAATACAAATTAAATCAGTATTTAAGAAATACATTTGTACCACAGAAGTGGCACAGAAGAACACAAAAGTGGATTGTAGGTGTATTTTCAACAATTTAATGAGGCTCAGGTGGCATGAGTGCAGTTAAATTCATAAATTCATGCTAAGGTTAATGCTTTAAATATACCATTTTGAATATAGAAATATTAAATGATTTAAATAACAGAAAAGATACTTTAAAATTTGAATTAAAACTGCCAGCAGGTGGTGGCAAGTCACTGATTTGATCACTGAATCATTCATTTAATTGATTCGTTCAATCGGACAATTCATTCTGCAACAAAGCATCTGACTGTCTTTATGAATGGGAAATCATGACTCACTAGATTAATTTAAAAACGCAGTTCATTCATAAACAAATAAACACTGTTTGAAAAGAGATGCGCAGAGGCTCAGCAGTGACTTTGTCTGAAACTATTTTAGTTGAAAAAATAGAGAAAAACAAGGCAATAGTGTTGTAGTCAGAAAATATAAGTCACTTAATATCAACTTCTTGTTTAATGAACTGTTGCATTAAATCAATATTACATTTGCAAGCTGTCACTCTCCTTAGTTCATAACGATCTCACAAAACTCCACTATAAACAACATAGCTCTCTACTCTGCACACAGTGAATCACTTATTTACACTGTCTACACTTTGTTATAATGAGAGAATACGTCTGTGATACATTACTCAACGCTACAAAAACATGTAAGTACATTATAAACCTTTGAAGCTCCCTCAGCACAAACATGTGATGTGTTTATGTCCTTATTTATTTAGACGGCAGATGCTGAAATCACCGCGGGCATCACGCTCAATACAGTCTATCTGTAGTACACAAAAGCACGATATTGAGAGCAGAATGTGTGTCGACGCTTTCGAATCGCTCTCGTGGATGTCAAACACTGATCGATCTGCACCGCATCGCTTTTAACCGAACACACCTAGTACTGCAGGCTTATTGCTCACTAATGCTGATGAGATTAGACACATTTTCATTTCACATAATATATAGGGTGTTCAAAAAGACATGTATTTTGTTTAACTAGTAACATTATAAATTCACACATGCTTATTGTCTTTCAAACTACAAAACACTACAAAAAAAACTATTTCCATTTGAGATTAATTTCTTTACACACTTCTCTCCTTTTCATATCCTAATGCTGCAATAAAAAAAACACATTCTGAACATTTTATCTTCAAGACATACAGTAATTCATTATTTTACAGAGATGAAACAGAGTATAAGAAAATGTGTCTGCATACTTCTGCTTTTATTTAACATAAAAATATCTGACTTCTTATTTTTAATTTAATGCATTATTGTGTTTTGTTGCATTAAATACCAATAAAAAGCTTAAAACTATAATATCAGAAAATGTCATTGAAACAGAAGCCCAAAATTATATAAAAATTATAAATATTAAAAATATATTCATTAAAAGTAGAAATGTCTCAGTAGTACAAAATAAATAAAGACTAAACTTTCTAAATTCCCTTACAGATAAAAACACACTCCACACAATGGGTAACCAATCAAAAATCATATTATAGTTTCATCTTTTGAGGTTTTGTGTGATTGGCGTGAACATCGAAGCTGGGCATAATTCATAATTTATGATTATTTAATGGTTAATAGATTTTCATCTTAAAATTTGTGTTCAAGAAATATGCGTTAAGAGCAAATTAAAGGCTAGTACAGCATTTTTAAGAATTGAAGGCACTAAAGCACATCTTGCATACAAATACACAAAGAAGAGCACAGCACTGGGAGAAATCATTAGAAAGAAAAATGTAAACAAAGATGTTTATACTCTGTTACAACAGAGAAAAAGAAAATAAATATTATCTAATTTTGTCTGTTTTCACTTAAAGTGACCTTCTTGGTTAGAATTGGCTATTGTAACCTCCGTTCCCTGATGTTTTTCTGTAATTTTGTAGACCAAGACATTAAGTTCTTAACTTGTTGTTCTGGGTAAATTAATATTAAATTTATCTTGCCTTAAGGCTTTACAATAATCAACAACACGGTAATGAACAAACTCCAGAAAATACTAATGAAACTTGCCACACAAGTGTAGAGTTCACAAGTTGAAAAGAAACCATTACCAGTCAATTAAAAATGGCAGGTGAGTAGAATGACTGAACCTGTTTAAAGACAGGTAAGGTATCGTTAGACTCAAAGAGTTGCTCAGTGACAGCTACGACAGCGCTGCACAATATTGAGATGTTGTTGAGATGCGAGACAATCAAGCAGACAAGTTTAAGGGTAGTAGAGATGTTTTACTGAGGAACCACAGATATCTGCATCTTTCTTTCCGCATCTGTTTTTGCTCATGCACTACTCCCATTAAAACGTTTATTAATGCTCAGAAAGTGTTAACAGATTGCTTATAATTTCATTACAATTACACAGAGACATGAATGAAGAAGTGCAGAATATACCATTAACCCCTTAAAGAAATAGTTATTTTTAATAATATGCTCAATAAAGGTAAATGATGAGAGACAGTGATGATACTCTCGTTCATATCAGAGTTTCATAAAGACAGAGAGGTACGTTTTCTTAATTAAAACAGTGTTTTACTCTCAAACAGTGTTTGTCATGTTTACAGCACATGTGATGAACCGGTAAAAAAAACAAATGGCTGCACATTAACCTTTAAATGAAGTAAACTACTTATTATTATTTATTTTTGGCTTCATGATTTACTTAGTTTTTTTGCAGTTGAAAAACAAAGAAAGACAGAAAAGTAGAAGTGAACAAGTGATTAGCAAATTATTGTAAAGATCTGTGAGGCTCTATTCAGCCTACATTCATCTGTTCTGTACTTCTTTCATAATGTACAGGCAAGCCTTGATTACAAGCTAACACAATGTAAAGCGTGAACAACCTCCCTGTATCATATTCACAGTTTGGCCACTGTCCACTTTTTAATCTACATGTGACCAGAGAAAATGGTTGGTTGTTCTGAAACAGGTTAGAATTCAGTCGATTAGTTCTGGCACAAACTGCTTTAATTTGATTTTCATCTGCTTGTATGAAGCTGTTGACAGGTTTGCATTCACCAGTTTCAGAGCCGATGTTTCTTTTTCTGATTTCACTGGTACACATCTCCCTATTCACAAAAGGAGCCAGATGCTGAGTGAGGAATTTTTGATAACGAAGCCTTGTATACGCTGATTGACCATGAGTGAAGGACGACACACTCAAGAGCAGCAGCAGAATCACTGTAGACCGATGGCTCTCCATCACCTGTTGAACACACACACACACACACACACACACACACACACACACACACACACACACACACACACACACACACACATCAAAACACCTTCTGCTGACATCTGACTTACTCAAGCAGTTCAGACGGAATTACTTAAGAACATACTTCATCAAATAAATGTCTGGACCCTTCATATGTTTTACGGTGACACTTTATTTTAGGGTCTCTTAACTAGGTGCTTACTAGCATGCATATTACTAGAATATTAGCCATTTATTAGTACTAATTAAGCACATATTAATGCCTTATTCTACATCCCTAATCCTACCCAATACCTAAACTTAACAACTAACTTGCTAACTATTAATAAGCAGCAAATGATGAGTTTATTGAGGGAAAAGTCGTTGGTTAATAAGTGTTCCATATTATAAAGTTTTACCGTTATTACTTGCACATATCGTAGATTACGTTAACCCTGCTGTGCACTTCTTCTATACAGTACTCACACACTTCCAGTCCTGTAACTGTGTTAAAGACACGTTTCTTGTGTATCTTACACCTCCTGAGTAAAGTTTTAAAATTCTTACCTTGTTGTTCTGGGTAAATGAATATTTTGTTCTTTCTTCTTTTGCCTGAAGGCTTTTAGAGTAATCAACAGCACGGTAATTAACAAACCCTGATGAAAGCGAGTTTAAACTTTACACTGTTGTCCGTCAGTAGCACTGGAGTATTTATTGAGAACCAAACATGATCTTTGAAGTGTAAACATGGCCTTGGCCAATTGAGCTGGTTAACGGGAATTCGATCATCCTTATATGTTATTTGCAAATATTTAAAAAGGAAAACAGTAATGATGTTTCAAAGTCCGGTTTACCAAACCTTTAGCTAGATTTTTAAATGATCTGAAATATCCTGTCATGCACACGGTTGATCTACACCGGTGGTTATCAGATCCAGTAGCACATGTGATCAAACATTAAATGTTGCTCACAGTCAGTGTAAGAGTGCCTTCTAATGATTAGATGTACAAAGCTATAATAAAAGTGTAGATGTAGAATGAGATGTTGAACATGGTAAAATAAAAGCACATAAAAAAAAATCCACAGTCGTGCCACAATTTGAGAACTTAATAAACAAATGTGATTTTCAGTCACAAAATAATTACATTCCTTAATGTTGGTTTATCAACGATTTATCAATGTGTGGATATGAAAAATAAACTAAATATCTACACTGTAAAAATATCCCGTAAAAATTACGGTAAAAAAAACGGCAGCTGTGGTTGCCAGAATTTTACTGTAAAAAAATATGGTAGAAGCATTTTAGGGTTTACAGATTTAACTTAAATTTACAATTAAAAAACCTACTTCTTTAACTGATGTAATGTTAATACACCAACATATTGAATTTCAGATAACCATCAAAATCAGGTGGTGATGAGAAAGTCACATGATGAACCAAAGCTCACCACAAGCAGCTTTTCTACAAGCTGAGAAGGCCAATACATATAGATGTATATACAGTAGAAGGTGCACAATGCCATTCACACAAACACTAAACGCCGTCATGGTGAGACTGAAATATGCAATAAACATTAATTTAACAACATTAGATGTAACATACAACCCTAATAAACATAACTGATAAGAAAAAAACTAAGAAACATAGTTATTTCAAAGAAAGAACATCAAATTTGAAATGCAACACAGGGAATTCTGGGAATGTAAATTTACGTTTTTTCCCTGTCAATTTTACATTATTTTTCACTTCCAAAAATGGTATTTTACCGTAAAATTGTCTGAAATGTCTATAACATTTTTTCACCGTATATATTAGGAAAACTTACCTTACCGTTAACCATTTAACAGGTTTTTACTGTAACATTTTCACAGTGTAAAATCACAGTCATATATTTTTAGTGTAGGTGCTATACTTCTCATGTAGGCCTACACTTAAAAATAACCTGACTACAGAAGATGATTTTCAGTGTGGATGTCCTGCTGACCTCTGTTCACTTTATCTTTATCTGACTGCAATGGAATGAAGCCAAGGCGATATTTCAGAAACAGTTTAGTCGAGCATGCTTCTTTGTTTTGATAGTTTAACTGACCTATTAAACACACACAGAGTTAGGGAATGAGGTGCACATTCATTTTGATTCTATTTTAATGGGAATAATCTATGGCAAGCAGACACAATAGTTACATATGTAACGTGCATCAGAAAGAAACTGCAGGTCAAATCTCACATATGCATTTATACCGGTAATCATCTGAGAAACTACAGTTCTTCGCCAGCTTCCTTACTTGGCAAAACAGATATGAGAGAGAAAAATACACCATGTTTCAGTATCTGATATGCATGATCCCCAACAAGGAATGTCAATCAGGGAAATCTGATCAGATTATAATTCAGAATCTGATTTCAGCATGACGTCATGTTTGTGGTACCAGTTTCATCTGAAGTTTTTGCGGCTTTAGAGACAGAAATTATAGTAAATGAGATGTCCCTGACTGTCAGGGACCAAATTCATCCTCACACCTATTTATTTACATTTTGAAAAGTTTGATAGGAAATCAGCTCAAATTAGTAATCTAGAAACACATTTCTCCCTCTCGCGTGAAGACTCTGATCCACAGTGCAGTTATCAATTTCACCATTTCTTCATTTGTCATGACTGTTTAGCTGAGACAAGGCCTGTGTTTCTTCCATCTCACAAGACATTCAGATGGTCAGTTAAATTGTGACCTCTCGTTTGATTTGGCAAACCGTATAAAAGCAATTATGAATGAAAGCCATGCTATTGGTTGTTTGCAAAAACATAGCATAAAATAAAGCCAACCAATCATTCTGATGTCTGAATATTATTATGTGAGTCATTGAGAAGCAGCCATGCATAAAGACTCTTTCATTTTCACAAGTGTTTTAAAGTACAAGCCTTTTAAATATAGTGCGGTGAAAATATGAACATTATAATGAAAACCCTGGGTTAAGAGCAAAGATGGTTCTTGAGTGTCATTGGAAAGGGACAGACACAAACTCCTCGAGAGCACTGAAGACACTAAGGGGCAACATAACTACATAAGCATGACAAGCTACACACAGACCTTAAAAACATGTACAATAATATAACAGCTCAAGCAATAATGCTCAGTGTGCATCTCCCATCCCAGTATATAAAAGTGAAATCACCTGAACCACAGATGATAACAAAGAGAGGTCTATATAGTAAATATGATAAACAAAGACTGCAATGTTTACACAGTGTGAGCTTGTCTTGCTGAGCTTGATTCATTTTGCTGAAAGCAAGTGATCTATGACGTCTGAAAACTATGTGACCATTTCAGTATCTGATTCAAAAGAAGCAAACCCCAGCGCCTTTTGCCTTTCATTATAAGACAGTGTTCCTGTGGCTCAGTGGTTAGAGCATTGCGTTAGCAGCGCAAAGGTTGTGGGTTCGATTCCCAGGGAACACATGTACTGACAAAAAAATGTATAACCTGAATGAACTGTAAGTCGCTTTGGATAAAAGCGTCTGCTAAATGCATAAATGTAAATGTAATAATGCATTATAACAAATATTGCAATATTCTTCCTAAAATTAACAGTCAAAGTACAGAGGCAGAATTATAATAGGCAGACACAGATTTAATTTATGCATTTATGTTTTATTGACTGTACTTATAGTTCCAGTTCACAGAAACAAATGAATAATTTTTTCAATGACCATTATTTATATACAATATAATCAAATAAAGAATGAGCTGCAGAACCAGGCTGAGGCTGAACACAGCAGTTTGATATGGGATATTCATCTTTATGACCACTAGATGGACACAATGCGTTGAAAAGATGGAGTCTTGAAAGTGAAAGTGACATACGAAGGCCAAGTATATGGTAACCATACTCAGACTTTGCTCTCATCCAAGTTAGTGCACACACATGAGGAGTAGTGAACACACTTTTTTATTGAATGATAATTTACAAACTCAAGTGGGGAACAATAATATGCATATAAAACTATACACACTTTTCCCATAATTACATCTCCAGACATACATGTCAAGTCAAGTCAGCTTTATATACAGTATATAGCACTGTTAACAATACAGATTGTGTCAAAGCAGATTTTTGAAAGTTTTGGTAATACTCGGGTCATTACAGGTGGTTCATCATGATCTTTAGAATATTAATAGAAAGTGTGTATTCTACTATATTATATAAATATTAGTACAAATGTGTGTCTCTTTTAAAGACTCCAGGCAGCTGCTGAGGAATCAATCTGATGAAACGGACTGAAGCATTAGAGGAAGAACCTAACTTTCTTAAGCACGCTCTTGTGTCCGTCTGTGGAATAAACTGAATAAAAAATTTATACATTACTTTGACTGATTACTTGCAATTAAAGCTACCTTAAATATGCTTCAAAATACTTAATGAGTTAATGAGTTTCTAGTCATTAACTTTTACTTTTTGCAAGCCTCAACATTAAGCCTTGATATATTTTTAAATAAAACAAATACTATAGAATTCAATAGCAAATGTTTGGCTACCCACATTCTTCAAAATGCCTTCTTTTGTGTTCAGCACAAGAAATAAATTAATACATGTTTGGAGCAACATGAGAGTGATGACAGAAAAGGACATAATTTTATTTTTTGAGTGAACTATCTCTTTAAGATTCATGATTTGTATTCGTCAAATACACAATTATACAGAATATAACCAGCAGTGAAATATAAGTCAGGTCCGCTACATGGACATTGCAATTATATGGAATACAAACACAAGAGAATATACATAATATAGGTATGAAAAAAAATAAGTAAAAAATTAGAATAACAAATAAAATAAACTGTGCAAACAGAACAACAGGCCAAGATCCAGTGCTACAGTTAGAGGTAAATTAAAGAGCACTTCTTTTAATTTATTCTTGATGTTCACTCCCTTTTTTATGAAACAGTCAAGCAGTGTATCTGAATGTGTAACATGATGATGAATAATGGTGCGTTCACACCAAACGCAAATTAAGCATTAAGCGCAAGTGATTTACATGTAAAGTCAATGCAAAGACGTGATAGACATCCTGTGGTGCAATTTGCACGAATAAGGTGGCGCAAATTGAGCATTTCGGGAGTTTGACGCGTGATTCGCGCAAATTGCACAAGTTGAAAAATCTGAACTTTGGCGGATATTCACGGCGCGTTAACCAATCAGGAGCTTGCTCTAGTTGTGACATGATTACGATGTAGCGAGCAGAGGCAGAAATCCAAAACAACAATGGAGGACAAAATCATCGTCGCTGTATGTGGATCCCCGGAGCTGTACGATACATCTTCGTACTTTTATAGAAACAGGAAAAGATCTTGCTTGGAAGAAAGTGAGTGAAGAGGTCGGACAATCTGATAAGTTGTAAAAAACGCTCTTTACTCAATTTGAGCTATATATATACATATTGAGACAACAAGCTAGCTAAAGCCGGTGTGCCAATGAAACATGCTAAGATACCTATCAGATTGTGCAACCAATAATATATTAGCGTTGTTTTAAGGGTAGTTTAGGGTAAGGGTAGGTGTGGATGGGTAGAATTAGGGTAGTTGTATGTATGGACATTAAAAAAGCCTCAAACCACATGAATAAAATGTTGTTAGCACAATCTGATAGGTAGCAAATTTCGCTATCGATTTGTGCTACCTATCTCAGGTAACTCAGGGCTCTAGAGTGCGACCTAATTTCTCAATGTTGCGACTAAAAAAATATGAGGTCGCACTAGTGCGACCAGCCGTTCGAGAGAAAAAAAGTCTCCGCCACTCTGAAAGTCCCCCTGTGGTTCAACAACAGACACATTAGGCCCATATCGTGGTCTAAACCAATCAGAGATAGTGAAGGGCGGACCCCCTGTCAGAAGAAACAGAGGATCCAGGTGCAAAGGTAAGTTCTGTAATGGCTTTATTGAATAATTAACACAGGCAGTCTATCGAGCAAAGACACAGAACTGGAACAAACACAAAGTAGATAAATTTCTCGGTAAAGGAAGACTCCTGTCTTGAGGACAGATAGCAGAGCTGGAACTTCTCGTAGGGCAGAAACACAGTCCTTGTACGAGGTCACATGCAGCAGGATGACAGAGACACGAAAGCACACAAGATGAGTGCAACTCCTCTAGACTTGATTAAGCAGGACAAGACAGGGTAAATGTTCATGTAGATAGCATAACACACAAGCATGACTCACGTACACGCGAAATAATCCGACAAAGAACAAGGGGAAACAGATGCTAGAAGTAGAGAGAAAGTAATGAGACAAGTGAGAACAGGTGTGACAGAGAAGCAGCGCAAGCGCTGATTGCAATGATGAACAGGTGGGAAGAATAGACAGGCAGGGCCGGGCGAGAGAGAGAGAGAGAAGAGAGAACAATCCCAGCTCATGACAGTACCCTCTCCTCAGCAGCGCCTCCAGGCGCTCCGAAGAAGGAGACTGACGAGAACGGTAGAAATCGTCGATGAGCGAGCGATCCAGGACATCCCGGGCCGGGATCCACCGCCTCTCCTCAGGACCGTACCCCTCCCAATCCACCAAAAACTGGTGGCCCCGCCCCCGAGGACGAACGTCAAGCAGCCTCCGTACCCTGTAAATGGAAGAACCCTCATCCAGGACAGGAGGTGGACGGGTGGGGCGGGTGGGAATACAAATAACAGGTTTGATACAGGATACGTGGAATACGGGATGAACCCGACGCAACTGGTTTGACAATCTGAGCTTAACAGCTACCGGGCTAAGAACCTTGACAATAGAAAAAGGCCCGATGAAACGGGGCATCAGTTTGCGGGAACTAACCTGAAGTGGTAAATTCTGAGTGGAAAGCCACACCTTCTGACCGCAAACGTATCTGGGAGCCTTAACCCGGTGTATATTAGCGGCCCGTCGAGTACGCACTCTGGAACGACACAGAGCTGACCTCACCCTCCTCCAGGTGCGCCTACACCTCTGAATGAACGCCTGCTCTGAAGGCACGGAGGACTCGGGCTCCTGGGAAGTGAATAGCGGAGGCTGGTAACCGAGGCAAGCATGGAATGGGGATAAACCTGTGGCGGTCGACGGTAGTGAATTGTGGGCGTATTCAGCCCAGGAAAGTTGGTCGCACCAGGAAGCAAGACTCTGAGACTTCAGACTACGCAACATGCGACCAAGAATCTGGTTGGTACGCTCAGCCTGCCCGTTGGTCTGGGGATGGAATCCTGACGACAGACTGGAAGATGCCCCAATCAGTCGACAGAATTCCCCAGAACTGGGAGGTAAACTGTGGCCCCTATCTGAAACGACGTCTGTCGGAAGCCCATGGATCTTAAAAGCGTGATCGACCATCAGCTGCGCGGTCTCTTTAGCGGACGGTAATTTGGGAAGTGGAATAAAATGAGCTGCCTTAGAGAATCGATCTACCACTGTCAAAACTACCGTGTTCCCGCTG